>JANRGV010000001.1:114228673-114290311 GCA_024734035.1 Alethe castanea
CTGGCCTGCATTAGAAGGGCATTGCCAGCAGTTGGGACAGCTGATCCTGCCCCTCTCCTCAGCCCTGGTGAGGCCACATCTAGAGTGCTGTGTCTGTTCTGGGCTCCTCAGAGCAAGAGAGACATGGAGCTCCTGAACTGGGTCCAGCAGAGAGCTACTGAGTTGGTCAAGGGTCTGGAGCATCTCTCTTGCAAGGAAAGGCTGAGGGGGCTGAGCCTGCTCAGCCTCAAAAAGAGGTGACTGAGAGGGAACCTCATTAATGTGTATAAATATCTAAGAGTGGATGTCAGGATGTTGGAGCCAGGCTCTTTTTGGTGGTGCCAACCAATAGAAGAAGAGGCAATGAGCAGAAACAGATTCACATGAAGCTCCACCTGAACACGAGGAAGAATTTCTTAACTTTGCAGATGACTGAGCACTGAACAGATTGCCCAGAGAGGTGGTGGAGTCTTCCTCACTGGAACTGCCTTGATGCAACCCTGTGCCATGTGCTCTGGGATGTCCCTGCTTGAACAGCAGGCTGGACCAGGTAACCCACTGTGGTCCCTTCCAACCTGACCCATTCAATGATAGCACAATCCATAAACTTGACCCTGAATACACAAATCATAGAAGTCTTTTACTGTAGGTTCAATAACATTTACTTTCTGTTAAATGCCCTCTACAAGTGTAAAAGGTACTGAAATCAGGACCAGAACTTTTTCATTCACTTTGTCTCATATTTGTCACTAGCCAGTGAGAGATTCTCCTCATTACATGCACCAGAAAGGTCCTAGCAGGAATGTATTCTGCTCAAGCACAGTCTACACATGATCTATTTCCCTAGCGAGGAAAGGCTCCCATGCAGCAATTTAAACTAAAAACCTACCCAAAGGGCACCTGCTTCTAAATATTGTACAATTTGATACTGGAAACAATTTTTCTTTTCTTCTATGTCATGATATCCCAAGGGCTGGAGGTCTCCCTTTCCTCAGTAGGCTATTGTTTTCAGAATAGGTCAGCATCAGGTTTCATTTCTCCTCAAAAATGGCAAAAATACCATTTGCCACAACAAATGAGAATTTGTTATCCTTTCTCCTCCTTAGGGCACTTGAAACATAGCCCTTTCAGAAAAGATGTGTATGTTCTAAGCACCAGAGACAAGGTAACACTGAGAAAATTTACTAGAAACAGTTGTTAGGTGGAGTAGTTGGAGAGAAAAAGCTGACAGAAAAATCCTTTCTCAACATTCTCCAAAATACCAGGTTATCCTTAATGCTTTGATTTATAAAGGCTTCTTTTACTTGAGACACTGAAAATGCTTCATTTGCAGGGCATGAATGTCCAAAATTTCAAAAACTTGTCTGGAAAAGACAGCACACAAATTGTTTTGAAATTTCTGTTGCTACATTTTAAAATTTCTGTAACTTTGTTGCTACTGTTATGGCAGAGCATGTCCATCCACAGCCTATATTTGACATCAGGCTGTATTAAAGCACTTCTCGACACAAACCTCAGGCTGAGCTGAATACCCTTTGGCAGCAGAGGAAGATGGGACAGAAAATAGGCAGCAGAACATAAAAGCAGATCAGTTTGAATTTCTAAAAATTAAGAAACTGGGATTTCTGGAAAGCAATTCGACGTGGTGTAGCATTGTTAAAAACTGCCTTTCTTTTTCACCCCAGCACAAAGGACAAAACGACAGCTCATTCCTGAAAAGCCTAACACACCTCGTCAAGAGGAGATGCTGCTGTCAGCAGTGGTTAATTTCTTGTTGTAGCAACTTATGGAGTGTTTCAGTCTCTTTTAACTGGAGTAGAAAAATGTAACTCTATTTATGCCTACAGATTTAAGGTAAAATGGGAAAAAACTTCTCTGTCCAGCTTACTTTGCACTTTATCAGCTGCCACTAACATGCTTTAAATAGCTCAAATAATGGTGCCCACTTAACCTGCATGGCATTTCAGCATTTCTAATTATCTGCAATTTGTATCTAAATACGAAACACAGCCTAATCATCAAACTACTAACTTGAGGCCCTCTGACTATTAAAAAAAAAAAAAAGTATATTAATTAGTTCCAACAATATACTTCATGAACTTCAGAAAGTTCAGCATGATATAAACATCAGAGTATGTGCTACAGTTTTTCTAAGTTTGAAAGTTATTTGGCACTGCAATCTTCCACTTAGACTAATTGGGGAGGGTTATACTGCACATTGTGCATCCACACAGTTTTGCTACAGCTGTATCATGAATTTCTCTTCTGTTGCACCCACACAAATCTCTAATTTTCCCAAGTAAATATAACCTGTTTTGGGGGAGGTGCTAACAGCAAACCTCTGCACAGCCACCGCAAATTATGGAGCTTCTATTATTATTGAGGTAGTTTTTCATGTATCTTCTCTCAGCCTTCAAAATTTTGACCAGATTCTGTCGTTAGATACTGCTGGGAACCAGGGAAAAAGCAGCCTTGAAGCCTTTGGTTTCTCAGCCTGCTCAAGGACAAGAAATTATAACAATGATTAACACCTGTTGTTGATCACAGAGCAGTACGTGTGCAATGTGATGTTTTGCAGAAAGCATGTTTTCAAAGAGGTGTTGCCTTCTTGGACCAATGAGGCTTTTCTATTTTGTTTTGCACATATATAACCCTATATATGTGTAGTGTTTCTTTAAATAAAGCTTTCTTTCTGCTTCTCCACTGCATGAGGAACTATGTTGCATAATCCTTTCCGCTGCTCCTATAGCCAAAATGCAACAAGATTCACACAACCTTTACTCATGTTATGCCTTTACCCATCAGAAGTCAGTGTCACCATCATTTTTAAACTCCTTTTGAGCAGTATGGTCCATGCATTGAACACTCTATCCCTGGTGGACTTTAACACAAGTGATATAACTCAACAGGGACAGAGCCTGGTGGCTTTTGGTTCTTCACAAGGGTCTCACTTAGGGACCACAGAGGAGACACTGCAGCCCACAGGGGTGGCTCCACTGCTGTTCCCAGCATTTTCACAACTCTCATCCAATTTCTTCACTTTCTTGTAGGGTAGAGCTATACCAAAACGATGGCTGTTCACCTATTTCAGCATCCCATTGACTCCACAGCTGGAACAAAAGACAGCAAGGAAGTCCTGGACTTCAGCATAAGACAAGTTCAAACAATGGCTATTTTGCAACTGATATGATGTGATGTCATGCACATGGGTCTTGCAAAGCTAGAATTGCAAAAAACAGTTACCATAAAGAAGAGGTAAAACCAGTGAGGGAAGCCTAGTTAAGCAGTTAATAAATAAAATAATAATAGAATCAAAGCAAGACAGTTTTGAAGCGGGTTTGCATCTACATCTAGCTTATAGAACAATTTCTTCCAAATGTGAATATTTGTTTCAAGAAGTTTAAAATTACAAACCAAATAAAAGAAGATAATATAAATAAGCAATTCACATTCAACTGCCCTGCAACTTTCAGTTATTTTTCCCAGTTACTTGGCAACTGAACTTGCCTTGCTCTTAAGTATTTATTCCTCAGGCAGGTCTTTATAAAAACATTTCTATGACCACTTTCAGATGTGAATGAGTAACAAAAAAAGAAAAAAAAAAAAAAGAAAAAAAGAAACCATTCCTTTTTTTGATAAATCAGAATTTTTTTACTGGCCATAAAGTTGGAACAGAATGCCTTCTCTAACAAATAAACTAGAGAAGCTTACATTAAGACATCTCCTATTATTTTAGAACACATTCCAGGCTGCCCTTGGCTTTGGGCAGATAGCACTGCAGAATTAACATGAAAAATGTGTTATATGACTTTTCTTATACTTGTAATTCAAGTAAATTGTGTCTATCCTAAACTGACTGGTCTACATTTGAAAGTGATAGGGATAAAAAGCTAGAAAGACTTGATAAAATCACTAGCTTTCTCAAATATAACATCTAAATATCATTTCAACATAAGGGCAGAAAAGAAAACTATGTAAACTGTAGAAAGGGATATATTTATAGCAGAAAGAGTCTCATTTGGGAGTGTGAATTACATTTGATTTTTCCCAAATGCAATGGACTGGGGTTTGTGATTGAGGTGAGTGAGTAAGGGTAGCAGTGAAAGGATGGAAATTCAGTAAACTTCATAGATAGATGCATAAATGTCACCTTATTGAACACTCAGCAGTTCTCCCATCCACATTCAGAGCTTTGAGGGAGACACAGATAAGCAAATGGGACAAATAAAATTAAGTGATTGCACAGATAGCACCATACAGTTTAATTACTGAATTTATCAGATATGCCAATCAGAGAATATACAAGAGTTACCTAAAAATTCCTTAGAATAGCCCTGGTGCTCAGGCAATTAATCAAATAACAATGGGAAATTACCATACTCACTAATCATAAGTGACACTCTATGCAAATACAAAAATAAACATTTTGTGCTCACGTGAGAGAAGAATGCTGACTCCAGCATCTCCCCAACAGCCAGGAGGTGTCATATATCCTGCCCTCCCTCAGGCCAGGGAGGCATTTTAAATCTAGGATTATGGGAATAGCTCAGTCCCCAAATGTACCAACCATGTCTTCATGCTGAGCATCTTAACCACCAAAAATCAATGACTGCTGCTAATTGAGTTGGTGAAAGTTTTTCTTAAAAACTGGGAAGGGCAATCACACCAGGTGCTCTACAGCAAGTGGAAGAAATGTACTGTCATCAAAGGCAGAAGTCTGTACTTTTACAGTTACATAAATTTACTGCTAGAGAGCTGTTTATTAAAAAGAAAAGCTCTACACAAAACCATCCATAACAAATAATTCAGTCCTTTCCTGTATAAATATATTTTTGATTCCCATCACCAAGGTTGCTTTGAAATAATTTGTGTCAAACTCCTGCCAAGTCCCTGCTACTGAAATCTATTTTATAACTGATCTAACAGAGGCTTATAGTGATTCCTAGACAGTCTGTAACCCCTTTTTTAAACCATCATCTTAAATGTCACAGAAAAGCCATTTTGATTTTCTTGACTTACCAATAGTTCCCAGTGGCACTAACAGCATAGAAATTTAGGTTGGAAAAATACCAGAGACCAAGATTTGCAACAATTCACAGTGGAAAACAAAACAAAACAAAACAAACCTAAGTGGATCCTCTTTTTTAAACCTGTTCTGCCATTTAACTGGGCTGAAGTAGCTTTTTAATGTCTCCACTCAGTCTATCTTCTGATTTTGGATGACCTCCATTACTGGACTGCAGTGAAATTCTGTGTGAGTTCGAGAGAGACTTTCTTACTTACCAAAAGATCAGAATTACTCACAGAATATTCCTAAAATTAAGCAAGACTGCTCGTGACAGACCACAGGAAAGATAAATGCTCTTGCAACGTCATTTTTTGATATATCAACTAAAAGTAATAGCAAATGAATCTGGAGTGCAAACCTAAAATACATCCACATAGATTATAATTAGGTCTCCTTCGGGGGGAAAAAGTAGGTTTATACACCTAAATTAGTATAGGTGATTGTGGGAAAGGTAATTACATTACTAATATCCACCAAACTCACAATAATGCTAGTCTGAGATAGTTTACCCAAAGACTGGCTTTCTCTATGCTTGCAAAGAATGACTGCAAATCTCCTTTGGTCATTTCTGTGTCCCATAGGAGTAAATTCCTTAGAAGGTCCAGGACAATTCACACTAAGACCTCAGATATCAAAGAGCTTGTGAAATGCCTTCAGGAGAGTTATTACCGGGAGAGTAGCTGTGCCATTTCAGTAAAAAGTGTGTGATGGGAAAGGAAACAATTGCAGAAGTAAAGCTTACAGAGATTTTTGAAAAAATAAATACTCTTGGACAGGTGTATCCTACTTCACAACAGCACATGATCCACGGGGTAAGTTTATTTGATTTTCAGAAAGGTGCAAATCAAGCTCTGCTGTCTCACTCAGCTCCTTGATGAATCCTAAGCGAGGTCTCTGCTCTGTTTTCTAAATCTGCTTGTGGTTTCTCTTGACACCTCTGCAGAATGTTCCTCGTGAATGAAGCCCAGGGGACAGAGGGAACTGACTCCAGCCTCACTCTCTGCAAACAGGCTGCTGAAGGACTCACTGGCAATGCAAGACAACTGTTGACTCTGGTAATAGATTCTTTTCAGGCTCTGTGACAAAGCATGTAAGCAGACAGTATGCTGCAGTTGATGAGACAACCCCTCTTTCGTTGACAAACCCAGTTCATCAAGAAAAGAGGAGCTGAATAACTGTGCCACTGGATCATGAAAATGAAAAGCTCCTGGAATTCCTTTGTTCAGCAGCCTTCCCATTCCAGCATCAGTGAGGAGCCAAGAGCCTGCTGCTATGCAAGGGAGGGGGATTCAAACCCCTTCCATGAATGCAGAGTGCAAAAGAATGAAAAGCTCTGTTACAAAGGAAAAGCATGAGGATTGCATGGATAGCTCAGCTCTCAGGGGAGGTTTTGTCACCTCTGCAATGGATTTTATTAACTGCATGTTGGGCCTCAGCAGCAGAGCTTGATTGTATGACTGCTTCCCTTAGAACAGCAATTACTAAGCTAATACTCCTAATACTTCATTTACTATGTTTACAGGTAAAACTCACTTATTCACAGGGAGATTTGTCTTCTTGGTAATGGTGCAAAGAGTAAGGTGAGCCATCATCTCTTCCTATAAATGAACAGCCAAACATAACTGTTTCATTGCTCATTTGCCCAGCAAACATGAGAGATTTTACTCAAATACAGAGAAACTGGTTTTCCTAATTTTCTGTTGACTGGTATCTTCTGCTTGCTTATTAACTGGACAGAACAAGGTTTGTCATTCTGCATTTGTTTATCTACAAGAGAATGGTGGCAAGGTACGAATAGCACCTTGCACCCTCCAGGAGGCAAAGTGTTCTCCTATGAATGTCATAAGAAGAGGAATTCCCCAAATTGAAAAAGATTTAGTGAACTGGGGTTTGTTTAAATACCTTCAAACTTATGTGAAGTCCTAGTCAAAAGTAATTATCAGTGATTTCAGGAGTATGAGAGATTGAATGTTTCTATTTAATAATTACATTAAGGCATTTGTTGCTTCTCAGAAAACTCAGGTTTGCTTCTCAGGTCCCTCTGGTGTGAGGTTTTTCCTACTTCTCAAAAATGGTGTAACTTTCAATCCACAGACAAAATTCAGTTTTTAACTACATAATTCCACAGAAATTAGGTGAGCTGTCCTGATTTATATTAGTACTGGTTTATGCTTCTAGAAATATTTTTCCAAATAATTTTATTCTGATATTTTTCAGAAATTGGGGCAGTGCACTGCTGCGTCCTAAAATTTCTGAAAGAAAAATTGCCTCCATAGTCCAGAACAATTTTGCTGCTTGCTTGTTTTGCTTATGACTGCTTCAAACATTTAAGCTTCTTTAGAAATAACAGAAAACAATGCCTGAAACCATGAGTTCATTAAGCAAACAGACCAACACTGTACACAGCTCAGAAGATATTAAAGCATCCCACCTGCCACTGGGTTTGAGAACAACATGGAAGACAACACTGAGCTTTAGTGAAATGCAATTCAAAAAAACTCCATTAGTATAATAATAGGTATGTCTACTGGATCTGTTTCCCAGCTACAGTGCATTAAACGTCATTTAACTGTTCCAATAAATTCAGACTCGTGGGTGCAATTGGTAAGCAGGAGAATGGAATAAACTGGTATAAAAGATGGATCAATAGACAACATGAAGATGTAATGAACAGTTTATGTATTGAGGATGGAAATAATATAAAATCATTATTAAGTTAATTGTTCTGAAATTTCAGCATTCAAAAAATGATCTTCTGAATTAACAGTTAATTCATAGTATGCTGCTACAAGTCTCTCATTCAATTTCAAATGAGTCACAGCTACAACTTATTTAGCAAGAGGAATGAATCATTTGCAAACACAAAGTTGTTGCTGTCAGATATAAACATGTAACAAGATCATTAGTGCTGTGCTTTAAAGAGAACCAGAATATTTCTTCGGATTTTCTGGTTTCCCTGAAAGAGCACAGCAAGAAACTGCCTTGTGTACCATCGATGTCGATACAGAAGGGAGAGTTTATCAAGAGATTTTTATTTTCACAGCTCACTTATCTACAAATAAATATTTCAAAATTAAATGTTTTCTGTTGTGTAGTCCAATTTGCTTTCAGAACAGCTAAGGCCATTAAAAGAAGCATTACCCTCAGCCACAGTGCTTGGTGCCTCAGCATATGAACACTGTCCAACCCTCTTAGAGCCACAGCTGCCAGAGCTCCTGTGCTGCATCCTGTGCAGCTTTCACCAGCAGGGCACTCACACACCACACTGTTCACCTGCACAGCTCAGGGAACAGACACTGCACCACGGTTTTAAACCTGCTCTGCTACACCACTGCCTAGTCCATGATTTTAAGCCTCCCTACAGGCTTCCTCAACCAAGTTAGAATTGCCTGCTGTTCTTTAGATGAGGAGAAAATCAAGCCTCAGAGACATTTATTAAAAGTCACAAAAAAATCCAGCTGCCTTAATCAGAACATGGCACAGATCTCCTCACTGCACAGACACTGCTCTATGAGACAGATGCTCTTACCCAAAAATCAAATCACACACCCCACAAGGCAGGTATCAAACAGGCACATGGGCATACTGAGAAACCTGTCCATCTACTTCCATTTCACTACTGAAATATAGTACAGCAAGAAGAGAGATGAGAATGCTAAGAAACTGAAGTGAACGATAGTTCCCAAGTACCAAGTCCTTAGGCTTGGATTGGAGGGGAACACTGGATTGGGCAGCAGTGCCTTCTTTCTGCAGCTGATGCAAGATGTTGCTGTTATGTCTCCCAAAATGGGACATCAATTATTTATTCTGAAAATCATTGTGCAAGGGGTTTCTTACGCCCCACAGTGACAATCATAAAGCCAAGAATCTGCCTGTTTCTCACTTTTGTGCAGGTCTTGTTCACTGGCACAGACTGGGAAATCAACCACACTGCTGGGACTGCTCTGCTTCCCTCCCTGTACGTGGACAGGCTTGGCCACAATCTGGACCACAACTTGCCCAGCCACAATAGAAATGTTACTGTTTCTGATCACGCTGTCTTCATTGTCAGGGAAGGAATGACTAAGGCCATGAATAACCCTTTTCACATACATTTAGCCCTTCAAAAATCACACAATTCTGCTGTAAATTTGCAAGAGAGAACTGAACTATGCTTCCAAAAAAAATAGAAAAAAGAAACTGAAAGTTTATGCATTTCAAAATTACAGAAAACAACCTAAACAAAGCACGACAAGCACAAATACAGGCTATCTGTGAACTAGATAATTATTTCAGGAAGACCTTTTTTCCTACACATTTGTTCAGTGAATGAACAATGTTGAAATAAGTAGGTTTGAGATTAATTATTTTTCTCAGGAGCCCCAACAGGATACAGTGGGAGGTCTGTTGCAGTGATTTTATTAACTGCTTTGAGGATTTTTGATCTCAATTTACTATTCAGGGTTACCAAAATTGTGCAATACAGGCAACCTTCCACTGCTTTTTAAACCAACAAAAGGGAACATGTGCAACTTTGGAATAAAATAAGGGCGAGACATGCAACTGAGAAGTTGTGTTTCCCTGAATTTTTCTTTTGTTGAGGCAGAGACAAATGAAGTGCCCCCTCTCTGGCATTCACAGTCACTACTTGCACTGAGGGGTTTTTATGACTGTTTCTCTATACTTTCCAAAACAGGAAGAGAAAGTCAAACATGGAAACAGCATGGAAACAGCAGGCACATATGGATGGATGGATGGATGGCTTTACTCCTATGCTCCAGTGTAACCATGTCAGCAGGTGCAGCTTCTCATTTCCCCTGGCAGGCAAGTACAATGTCTGTCTTGCCCTTCTTGTAAAAATTAGCACATGAAACACCTAATGATTTTCAAAACATAACCAGATGCATTGAGTGGCCCAGTCACAGAGCCAAAGTTGATTCCCATTTCTTCCCATTTCTTCTTCATGGCCTGGCTAGTTCTGTGACACCAGGTTTGAATCCTGGTTCTGCTACACTTCTTCCAGGAACCTTATCGAAATCTATCTTCTGTCTTAAGAAAAAGTACAGAAAGCAGCACATGGGCAGCTATCAGAAATCAACTAAATTAATTCAGTTTTGTGATTGCAGTTTTCTCAATCTTTCCTATTTGACTGGAATAGTCTCTTCTTTAACTATCCACAGTGATACATTAACCCTCTCTTGAAGCATCATCCCCACAATTTAAAACATTGCTTCTCTTCCTCATTCTGTTAACAGAAGGATGAAAATTTACATCAGAAAAGTCAATCATCAACTGATAAAGCAAGTCTCTTTCTGCTTGGAAATATCAGCTAAAGCACAGGATGCTACACAACCCATGAGAAATGGTTTGGTCATGCTAGAAATGCACGTCAGAACATGCACAAAGAGACAACAAGGAATGGCAATAAAATAAGGTGAAATTATATAAGAAAGAGTCTAATTTAGCACAAAGCAAATATTTACAAAGCTTCATAGCTCATCTTTATTATTGAATTCTGCCAGGCTTTTACATCTGTCTTATGAAATGCACACTTTTGTGCTACAGCGGTCCAACAATGCCTCACAAGTCGTTTAACATAAATCACATGAAACACACATGGCTTATTTTTTCATTCAGATACAGCATATAAAATTTAGGTTCCAGGTACATTTCTCTATGTTACCTTAAAATACTAAGACCTAGAATCCTCAGTTTTTAACAGGTCTGAGTCTATTGATTTTGTACTTTCTCAAAACAGTCAAGTATGTTCATAGTGGCCAAAGCTTTTGACAGAGAATGCTGGACAGAAAGATTGGAGTTCACACATCCCTGTAGAAAGTCTACCAGCAGCTGTTGCTTTTCAGCTTTTTATTTGAAGGAATGTAAGCAGAAAACATCTGAACTTTAGTGAATACAGCTTTTCCTATCTATGAGATTCCCACTGGTGAGATCTAATTTTTCACCCTTGAGCTGTTAATAATTAATAATCATTCTCATTAAATTTCTGATATACAAGTCCTTGGGCACTCACTTTTCTAAGCATATAGAAACTCTTTTCTTACAACACAATTATGAATAAACCTGCCACAATACTAGCTAAGTGTTTCAATAACAAAATAGCTGAACAACAGATTTTTTCCCTTAACTTTCTTAACTTCTTTAACTCCTCACGGGGCAAGTAAAGCTCCATGTTAAATAAGGATTATTCATTTATAAATCTCCAATTTGACTTCAATAACGTGACTTGTCAGAGTGATTTACTGTATCACTCACATAATGCAAAAGTTTTTGTTCAGAAAGTAAAAGTTGACTAATGACTCATTTCACAAAGAAAATTTCTCATCAGCAACCTGTACAGACACTGGTAGACCTCGGGGTACTTCTTTATGTTTCTTCTCTAGGTTTCAAAATAAATACATGCAACAGATATTTTACCATCAGTTGCAGCCTTCAGTTACACTCAATAGTTCCTCAATATTTTCAGATGGAGCAGGTAATGCTCTCAAACATAGTGAAACTAATTCAAGGGATGTTCTTAAAACAGTAAAAGTTGTTTAAGCTTCTCTGAGTAGTGAAGCAGAACTTGTATTTTGATTCAGCATGATGGACCAAGGTGAGAGTTTCCTGATGTACAGTTTATCTTCTGCATACGCTTGATTGCTATTTCAAGTCCATTAAAAGGGAAACCATGTATGTTTTCTGGGCAAGTTACAAAATTAAACCACAGGACAGCAGAAAGAATATGCTGATGTGCTAGGAGCTTCATGCCAAAAGTGTGCTAAGAAGAGCTATTATGAAGATAGAAGATTCTACTTTATTAATACCAACAGTTTCAAGAACGTTGCAAATTGCTTAAAGCTGTCAATACAATGATGACCATTGCATAAATAATTTCACAGATACTACAGAATTTGCTGCTCACTATTTAAAGTGATGTACAGCTGCATCATTTGAAGTGCATAATGACAAAATAACCCTTTGATAATGACAAAAAAATCTTTGATAATGACAAAAATACTTTCTTTTCAAAGTAGACCACAATATACTGAAAAAGAAACTTGTCAAAAGTATCATTGCTTTACTACATTACATTAAAAAAATACTGTTTTGTAGCTGCTTAAGAAAAACAGGTTTATTCAGTACACATTAAAGACAAAATTATACCACTCACCAAGTTCTTAAAAAGGATCTCCCTGCAAACTGTCAGTTAAAGAGAAAATGTATCTCTATCTACAGATATCTCTATGTGAGTTATTCCCAGGTGCACACAAAATTCAAAAAGAAGTACAAGCAGCTTAGAGCTGCAATGCATTTGGGACTGTGTGGGGGTGTTTATTAATCTTCACTATGTGCTTGGTACAAGAAGGCTCCCAAACTGTGTCCCACCTGAACCTGTAGTAAATCCACTTTCAGTAGAAATTCTTATGGTAATGTAGGCAATTCCATCACAGCCAAGCAAAGAGAATATGAGAAACTCAGTAACTGACACAAGAAATGGCTGGACAGCAACAAATAACAGAGTGAGAAGATGACAGAAGTTACAGATGGTGCCAATAAGGATGGTTGAATTGCATTGTTAGCTAAGGGGAAGCTATGTGATAAACATCCAAACTTTGATGAGAAGCAGGGAGGAGTAATAGCACCTCTGAAGTGAAGAGCAAGGCCAAGAGTACTTAGCTGGCCACAGCAGTGATACCATTTAAGGCTGAGAAGACCTAGGTAACACTGTTGGTAACACCAAATTTGGTTACAGGTGTGTGAAACTGAGATTAGCAGGGGAAAATAATTAGGGACTATTTTTTTTATTTGGGAAGGAGACAAATGTGTGTGGGGAAGGAAAAAGCAGGGAAAATGGAGAGAAAGGGAGATAAAAGGGCCCAGCCAAGTGTAACCAATGTCCCAAGCCCAGCAATTTTCCTTGTCTTATTAAACTCTATGCTTGTCTTCTCTGTAACTATGCTTAAGTGTGCCTTTTGTTCTGTGTGTGAGACCTTAGCAAACTTCATGTTGAACTAGCCAACAAGTAGGGTAAAAAAAGAAATTACATACGATAGCCAAAGATGAGATACATCTTTTTTAACACATCCCAGCTTGCCACCATTTCTTTTTTCTTTTTCTTCCCACCTCTCAACCCCCAGATCTTAAAACACCAGAAATGTCTTAGCCAAATACATATCTGACTCTGTGAGACAAAATGATCTATCTCCCATTTTTAGCCTACCTCTGAATCCAAAGGAGAAAGGTTATGTTATTTTCAAGACCAGATTCCTGTAATGTAGAACTTCTTGCTGACCTTCTCTTCTGACCACTTTGACCTCACACTCAGCCACTCCCTCTTCTCATGGTGCCACACTCACCCCTTTTGGTGTCCTTCATACTTCCCCAAATGGGAAGGTCATGCTTTTGTTTTCTCTTCCTCCTTTGTCTGTAATTCAATCCTCTCCTCCCTTCTCAGACACAAAAGCAATTTATCTCCTTAAATCACACCTTAAAGCCTTGTTTTGTCCCTGTTGTTTAATAATAACTTCCTTCTGAACCATTTTGTGGTACTTTGCATGAATGCCGCTATATAATATATCTTGTTTTCATTGGCTGGAGCTCCATAATAAGTTAAGAGATGCAAACAATCATACAAACACATGCATCATTAAACACTTTCCTTAAAAAAAATCATTTAATTACAATATTCTCTTCCTCAAAATTGCAGCATTGAATGCATAGTTGTAACTGAGACATAATGCAAAATTAAAACATTTCAATCAATGCAAAAACATAAAAACTAAGCTCCAGGCAATAGGGTAGACTACCATATTCCATGTATTATTACAAAGCCAGAGGAGTTCCTTTTCCTGTTTTATGTAACTTTCCCTGAAGCTTAGTGTCTCTCAATTACAAGTTGCAGTCTTCTCCAAGTTAGCCATAAAGCTGTGTGCACATTTTGTAGCAAGCAAGTACATGATGGAGAAAAAAATCTATTCATTTGGATGTCATCAGCTGATAACTCTCTATTCAGAAACACTGAATTAAGTGAGAAGAAATAAAGAATGAACTGTAAGTGCCAATATTCCATCAAGCACTACATGCTGGGTTATTCAAAATACTGCTTGTAAAATTATCTATACAATGCTGAGACATCAGTTATTGAACAAATGTTGCTGTATTCACCTTTTCTTTGCAAACAGTAATGTACTTCTGTCAAGCCAGCAATTGATACAGGAACAATGAAAGGAACTTTATGGGTCATCATGTCCAGCCTGTTGCTAGTGCACTTTTTCCCTAACTGCTTATAGACATTTTTAACAAATGATAAAATAATGGCTTTCTCTTTCTCAGCTATTTGCAGCTAAGTGGCTCTATGTTAAGAGCAGTAAATCCCAACACCAGTCCCTAAATACAAAGTCTTGCACTTTGCACTGTTGACTTTCAGCCCATTTCTCTCCCTTCAGCCACCCTGCCTTTGGTTTGACAATGCCTCCAGGCTTCATCAATCACCACATGCAAGGTCATCAACATGGATGCTAAAATTGGCTCCAAAACCACCCTTCAAGGCACTAGACCAGTATCCTTGCTCTGAGTCAACAATTCCACACTCAAAGAAAAAGCTGCCACCTCCTCTATCACACCGTACTAGACCTTTAAAAAAAAAAACCCAAACATTTCCTATGCAGAATCTTTGGGGCTTTAACTGTTTAATATATTTTAAGGATGATTTCCAAATTTTTAAAAGAGTAACACCTCACCTAAACTCACAGCGTATATTACATGCTTTGGTAATAATTTTTGTTTATTCTGTCTAAGGAATATCCAAGCCTGAAGCAGCATAATGTACACATAACCTGAAGCAGAATTCAGGCTTGAAAACTGGACATAAATTTTATGTTTTTTCACTCTACCAAATATTCCAATCAGAACCCAATTAACATTACACCATCAACACACTTTTCAGTATTTTTTTATCTTTCTTGTAAACAGTTGTTATATTTATATGGCATAAAGTCATTTGTTTTAATGAAGAAGCATCTAAAACAACAGGGGCTCCCGCACTGAAGGTGTTACTGAAACAATCAGCAATGACATAATACTTGCTCCTACAAGTTTACTAACATAATGTGGAATATCTATATATACACATGTATAAGTAACTGGTGAGAAAGGGAAGGTGTGAAAAGAAATACTAAAGTCTTGAACATAGCTACAAGTCAGTGAAAACAATGTAGGTTTCAAATCACCTGCTTATACAGTGTATATGGAATATGTGAAACAGCATTGCATTAGTTCAGTTCCCAAGCAGAGTAGAGAGAATTAGTAACACATGAAAGCAAAAGCCATCCATTTGGTTTTACTCAGTTAGGGACCCATCCCTGCTGAACACATTAAACTGCAAATCCTGAAAAAGAGCCACAGTTTTGCAGCGATGTTATCTGCAATTTAATTGCAAGATCCCTGCAAAAAGCTCACTTGGGTATTTTGAAATATAGTGACTTCCTTCCAAATACCTAATTTATTTTTTGGTACAAACCATATTAAAAAAACATGATGTAGGGGTTGAGTAAGCTGGAAATTAGACCAGCACAAATAGGCTATATTTCAAGGCTCTTGTGATAACCTTAGCAAATTAGAAGGGAAAAGATCTACTCACATTGGTAAGCATGATATGGCCAGTTTTATTGTGCTGAGACAGAAATAATTCAGCACTTCTACACATTCCATTTTAATCGTCACAGAATTAGTCATCAAAAGATTAAAGCTGCTTTCAAAAGAAATGTTAAATCAACAACTGGAAAAAATGTATTTGAATACATTTTCGCAACAAATGCTAATTCACTTCTACTATCAAGTTTTAGCCCGTGGCATCCGTAATCTGCATCAAAACTATGACCACATAGAAATTAATCTACTTCAAGTCCTGATTTCTAGTTTATAACTTTGCTGGGAGGGTTTCCTCTGTGTTACTTTCTGTGTCCTTCCCTTCCCCTGTCCCTGAAAGACCCATCAGCAAGTGATTAAGCCTGTCCTTGTACCAAGCACAATGGTGGCAGCACAACAAGCCCAGGGCTGGTCTGCTTTTCTAGTGCCTCTAACTCACTGAAGGCTGGAGAAAGGAAAAATTCAAGAAGAAAGTGTGAGACTGCTACAGAACAGCAGGATCTGACTTTGACTGTGAGCTGGGTAGGGGAGCTGAGGACACTGATAGCCCCAAACATGCTGTCAGGAAGCCAAAAGAGGAAGATTTTGTGGTAGGCACACATGATTTTTTAGTGTCTTTTGTGCTGTATGCATGATAGAGTGCACATGGCTTAGACAGCCTACAAGGTGAAATAGCAATGCAGCACACCCACAAGGACAGAGCTCTGGAGGGGTATTCACACCCTCCACAAAGAGAAACTGACTTCTCATGCAGCAACCACAGGGAAGTGCATATTCCACAGACATAAGGACGGGTTCTGATTATTCCTCAGATTCAGTGATGCCTGGTGACCATCCACAAGCAGAAAACAAGCAGAGACATGAATGTAACAAAGATTTTATAGCAGTCTTATGTAAATAACCTGATTTCAAATTCAAACAGTTCTCTGAGAAAGCAAAATGCAGTGTAAGATCGACAGGTTGCAATGTACTCTTAAAAACTGAAGTACTACATGGCACCAGAGCGGAAACTGAAGTAAGACTATTACAAGTAAGACACATAATAAACACATGGGAAGAATAAAAGCAGCTTGACATATCTATCACCCTCTTTTACTTTATAGGTTTCTGTTCTAACAGACACTGCTCTAACAGATACTGTGTATGCCATCCCTCTGAATCAAGCCCATAAATACTGCCATAATCTCTGACCTTGTCCATGCACACGTGAAAAGCTCCCTTAACCTGAAAAAACCCCAATAGGTAAAGTCAACTCCTCTGTGCTTCCTTGTTGCATGGAACCACCCCAGGACCAGAAAACCATCGAAGACTCCTGTCAAGAAACAAATTACTAAATAATTTTCCTCATTTTCTGCTGGTATATGTACATAAATACTGGGAGCTTTCCAGCCCTTGAAGGTACCTGTCTTCTGTACAGCAGTGAAATGCTGTGGTCACGCCACGAGTGCTCTTATTTCATTCTTCTGGCACATGCTGTGGGCCACATGACTGGAACTGAAACTGAAACTGTGATACAGAAAGCAAAGGCACAACCAAAACCTCTTCAGGGACAGACAGCCAAATGGACAATGATGAGTTCCAAAACATCAGACTTAGGCAAGCAAAGGAAATAAATACAGAATGAGCTACGCAAAAACTGTAAAAGAATGACACTACAATTTGTCAGCCATCACTTGTGTCTTCATTAAAATTATGTTTTTATTTTTCCTAACTTCTAGAAGCTCCTATGCTTCATTAAAAGAATGCAAGCAAAAACTTGAAATATTTTTTTTTAATGTCTCAGTTACTCTGCAGCATTTTTTCTCTCTTTTAGAAGAAAAGTTTCTATCGGAAAATATGACTGTTGTCCTAACTATGTGCTAAGAGGTACATTTGTAGGGACAGAAAAAGAATTTCAACCAAAAGTAAAAGAATTACAGCAGATCTCATGTAATCTAGGAGGAAAATAATGGACTTTCTTGTTTAACTCACAATGGTACATACATTTCAGGGAAATACCAGCACTGGAGTATGTTTAAAAAACAATATGCCACACAGTGATAGTGTAACTACTAAACAGTCCAGTGTAAGCAGCAAAAAGAACCATAGTGCAACCAACATGCTTGTTAAACTTCTAAACAATCTTTCCTCTGATCCCCGCACCCAGCACAATCCTATGTCTTTCCTGCCTTTGCAGACTCTGTCACACCTTCTTCACAGACTACACAGACTTCACCTGACAGGAACATAAAGGTAAATACAGCAATACCCTAATGTGGAGCCATTGCTAAATGAAGCAATGTTGTGGTTTTTAGAATGACCGACTGTACTTCGGAAAATACCATTTCCTTCTGTTTTTTTCACACAATCTTTGCCAATACTGGAATTAGGAGTGGATCTGAAGTAGTTATGCCTGCTGTGAGGGCCTTCTGAGCCTTCTAGGCATGCAGGAGAGACAGAAAACTTCCTAATGTTCTTCAGGGCTTGGTAGGTAGAGAACTTAGACAGAGAATGGCTTACTACAAGATAGACTAGCTGATGAAAACAACACTTCTCAGATCTGATGAACTGAGAGGATGAATGGACAGAAAGGAACCACTTAGGACTTTTCCCCAAGGGTAACTGGATACAAAGACTAAATCGTTAATAAAAAGCTTTAGATTGGAGATTTTAAGTAAGAAAGTGTAAAAGGCATTCTGTATTCCTACATACACCTTTGTTGTCTACTTTCATTACTAAATGAAAGCCCAGACGGGATAGTTTCTGCAATGCCATGCATGTGATCCATGTGTTTGTGTTTGTTCAAGACAACACAGCAGAGAACCTATGGCTTCTCAGCAGACAGCACAGGACGACAGGCTGCTCAGACTGAGGCTAATGAGCACTATTCTGCTACTTCTTCACTTGAAATATTTTCAGCATGTTAAAAAATGACATTTTCACCACTTATTTTTTTAACTCCAGCAGAGGAATTTTGTCTAAGCCAGACTCTTTCTGCAAACAGGTGTCCTTGTGGACACGTGACTGGCAAATCTACTTTTTCCGGAGAAATATTATACTAGAAAATGTCTCAGGATCCCTAAACACATAACACCACATTAAACTTGAGTAGTCTCGTGAAGAAACAGCAAATAGCAGTAGTACCTTACTAGGAACTGTGCCTCAGAGCACTACCATCCCTCCTTAGGTTACCAGCTCCATGTGTAGGACAGCACCCATACCATTTTGGCACAGAGAATATACTGTGCTTCCTTCCTTTCTGTACCAACCAGGGACTGATTCCCTAAGGACATGCTAAAAAGAGTCACAAATGAAAAGTTGCAATGGACAAACAAAAGATGTCTGGATTTCTTTTGCCCCCAGTGGACATGCCTGAAGATAAGTTGTAAACAAATGAGACCGTATGGTGTCTCACACTGCACAGCTCACAGTAGTAAATTTCCACTTCATTTAACTCTGACAGCACACATGAGCACACTTGTGGTTTATCTAGCTGTGCTTCTGTTAACATTAATATCATTTAGCTCACACAAGACCACGCTTTAGTTACTACATGCATTATAATGATACAGAATTAAAGATACCATCATAGAACTGAAGTTTAAATATTGCCTCATGAGAAAGGAATACGGGGATTTCTAAAATAAAACCCACAGAAAATCTGTAATAGATTATTCAACATTTCATCAATTATCATTTTCTCATGAATAAACTCACAAAGGAATAATGAGCTTTACCCTTGCTAGAGCAGACTGGGGTAACAAAGTAATCTACTGTGAGAAAAACTGCTTCAAGATGGCATGATACTGAATTGGTGGCTGTGTCAGACAGTAAATGTGATTTCAGTTCTGAGTACACTAACTCCGTGTCTTCCAGAAAAAAAAACAAAAAAAAGAAAACCCTATCCAGCAAAATTATACTTTGGATAGGAGAGGGTTATGAAGGTAGAATACAACTGTTAGTTTTGGACATGCAAATCCAAGAGAAAGCTGTCACCATAATCTTAGTTTTGCTTTGTAATAATTACTGGGATTTCCTTGATGACAGATGAGTGAGAGGAAGAAAAAAAAAATCAGTGTGTGGCTGTAAAATTCTATTTTGTACACTGGATTTTAATTAAGAACTGCTGAACTGCTTTCCAGTAGTAAAAAATTGACTGACAAAGATAAATTGACTGATTTTTTACCATAGAATGGTTTGGGTTGGAAGAGCCTTTAAAGGCATCTAGTCCAACCCTCCTCCAATGAGCAGGAACATCAACTAAGTCAGGTTGCTCAGAGCCTCATACAACCTGGCCTTGGATTTTCCCAGGGATGGTGCATCCACAACCTCTCTTGGCAACCTGTGTTTCACCACTCTCGTTGTAAAAAAATTCTTCCTTATATCTAGTCTGAAGTTACCCTATTTCAGTTTAAAATCATAACCCTTACTCTACCACAACAGACCCTTCTAAGAAGTTTGTTCACCCCTTCCTCATATATACGTATGAGCAAGCCTTACACAGGTCTTACTTTATGTACTAAAAAGCCACAATGAGATCTCCCTGGAGCCTCCTCCAGGGTAGACTTCCACAGCTCTCATTTTTCTCTCATAGGAAAAGAGCTCCATCCCTTGGATCATTTTTGTGGCCCTCTTCTGGACCCACTCTAATAGGACTTTCATGTCTTTTTTGTACTTTCTCCATGGTTTTGATATATTATTGTCTAGACTGAAAACCAGAGCCTTTAAAAACAGCTAGGTAAATGACCTTTGCTTAGATCAAAGCACATGGCTGTGCCCATTAGTGACAGAGTAAACAGCAGCATGAAAAATGGTAACCCTTAATTGCAGCTCCAAGTGTAGTGCCGGGCATTCTGCATTTTCTGTTTATCCAAAACAAACAGTAAGTAGCCTGCCACATGTTTCTCATGTCTCCAAGGACTAATTAAAACTGGCCATCCCTGTTTCCGACCACCCGAGTGCCGATTAAATCTCCCTGGGTAAACATTGCTTCCAGCTTTCTTTCACTGATGCTCTCTGTGACCCTCTGCTTCTTCTGTGTAGTAGTTCACTATTAAATTTTGCCTGCTAATTCAGCAGAACAGTGCTGAACTGCAGCTGTCCCATTTATTTCAGTACAGCAGTAACTTACTGAGCTACTGCAGTTAAACATAACGAGTCCTGTTGACGATTTCCCCGAAGTTTCTGGGAGCAGCCTCAGCACGCTTTCAGCTTTGGCTGGTGCTATGAACAGCACACTGGGTGTCCTGTGCCAGAATCACAGGCTCCAAAATGTCTCCTGAAGGGCCATGTCTCAAACTGGACCTCTCAAGCTATCCTGCCAGTGAAGTTTCTCCTTAGAAGCTGGCCCTAGAGAAGCACCTCATTAGTAAGAAACCACAAGGGTACTGGCGCCCATTACTGCTAAGTACCATGATACTACTATTGCAAAGACATAAGTAAAATGATAGAGTCTCCCTGAGATCAAAATATAAATAAATAAATAAGAATAAGCCAGGTTGTTAGAGCTACTTAATTGTGTGGACACCAAGAATTTGGATCCAGAGCATCTCAAATTATCCCTTCCAGTGCACATTGTTTTGCATGTATTTATAATTAATCACTCAGGCTTTCATGACACTGAGTTCCATTCACTCTTTCTCAAGCCTAAATTAAAATGCCCATATGATTTTCTGTCTGCAAATGTGCTGCAGATCACTTCTACTCTCTCCCTTCTATCAGCCTACTGGCAAATGTTTCCAGCAGCACCTCATCCAAAAGAGGAATTATGTTATCATAAGGCTGTATCAAAAGCTTTGCAGACGCCACACAGAAACTCTTTATATCCTAAATCATGCAGATTACGCAAACAGTATTACTAGCAACTATTTCCTCCTAACTGATTTTAATGCTATTGAACAAAAAAAGGCAAAATATGTACAATGTATTTTAATAATCCCAGATGAAGACAAAAAACCTCAAAAAACCTGTCAATTTAAATATCTCATAGAAATATATGAATAACATATGACAAGGGGAAAACAAAAAAAATATTTGCACATACATATATACTTAATGTCCAGGATAAGGATGAGGTATCTTTTAACATCCTGCAGCAAAGTTGTTTTTTTTGAAGGATACTAAACTTGGACCATGATGAAAGTCTAACTAATTCCTTTGTATAACAGAAGACAAGGTATTACAGGTAGCTTTGGAAGGCTTTTCTTCCCACTGAGATAAAATGCAGGGTTTTACTCAGGTGATATGAGCTCTTCTTCCTAAGACTGTAACCAGTCAATTTAGTTCCTCCCACAGGGTGGTAACACTGCCATGAAAGTCTTCATGGATGGTTTTCCTCTGGACCTTCATGAGCTAAGTTCAACTACCACATTTGAAAACATAGAGAGTTTGATTTTTAGGGAATCACATAAAGGAAGATCTTCACATCATACCAAGAAACCTGACAGCTGGGACTAGGCATCTTCTCCTTGAAAGGGGTCAGCATGAAGCCATGACTAATAAAATAACTTCTGCCCTATAAGGAGACTCTCTTTAATTTCAGCAGTAAAACTTAAGAATTGTATCTAGACAGCCTAACTCTGAAAGTAATAACAATACTTTCTTTTTCGGAGAATAAATAGGTCAATGGAGGGTCTTCTTATAGAGGAACTGCTTCCCCTTCCATTTAAAAATGGGATGGGTGATAGAAAGGGTGAAGCTCAAGAGACTGAGATAAGAGACTGAAAGACTTCACTGTGAGACATTGTAAGGAAGCCAGGTAGAAAACAAAGAGACAGAATAGGAAAGCAAGTGTTCCTGTAGATACATCACAGTAACATCAAGCCCAGAGTCGTTATTATGTGTTAATCTTCACTGAATATCATCCTGTATCAAGATGATGTGGGCTTGTTACTTGATTTGTAACTTGTAACATTTATAATCTATTGTACCACTTATACATATTTAAATACAAACAATGACAAAATCATATGAAAAAAACATGAGCTTTGCAATTAAATCACTTCAATACATGGTATAGGGCTCCTGTAAAATGACATGAGGTTATTGTTCTTCTCAGTATCATTACAAAAAAAGAGCCCACAGTTAATGAACCACAAATTAACACTACCAAACACCTCTGCTGAATAAAAATGAACATATATCAAAAGACAGCGAAATCACTGGGACAGTAGAATTTGCCAGCAATAAGCAAGGTCAAAGAAATATCAGTATCTGTCTACAGAGGAAACAAACTACTGTGATCCTGGTAACTTTATTTGCGAGGAGTAATGATAAAATAAAGTTCATTTGCATGGAAACACATTGGAAAGGGCTTTCCAGATCTGAATTCATGCCTTGAAGGGCACTGCACATGGATGGCATCCCAATCAATTTCCCTAGGATGCTGGTCTATTTGCATGGTGGCAGAGGACTTCAGTTCATGTCACCTGGGCCTGTTGCCTTTGGTAGGAGGCACACAGATAATCCATCATCAATCCATTCGCTGGGAAACAACAGCGTCTGACAGCTCCTCAGTCTCATTGCTCTATCACACTAAAAAACTCTGCTTGGCAGAAATACCCAGTCAATTAAGGGAGATGGCAGCTAGGAACCAAAATGTGAAGGTATTTTACTTCCACAGCTCTCTGCTGGGTCTAAAGAAAGAAATTTAAAATGTTCCAAAGTAGTTGACAGTGCTTGTACAACAGGGCTTTTGAGCAGCCACTTACGGCAGCAATTGCCAACATTTTCACATGTGAAAGATAATTGCCCTTCTAGATCATTTAGGAAACAAGCTCGGCTCTCAGCTTCAAAGCTCCAAACAGTTAGTGTCTAACTTTACTTAGACTTCAAATGCCTTTTCTTGTATACTGAAGAAAAACAACAGTAAACAAGTTCTTTGTTATGTTTAGGTGAAAATTCATGCACATCAGCTTGTGCCTGCTGCCTCTTGTCCTATTGGTTGGCACCACCAAGAAGAGTTGGTTCTGTCCTCTTGACACCCTCCTCTTATATATTTATACACATGCTTGAGGCAACCTTGCAGTCACACCTCTTCTTAAGGCTGAACAGGCCGAGTTCTACCAGTTTTTCCTTGCAAGAGAGATTTTACACATTTTTGACCAACTCAGCAGCTCTCTGCTGGACCCAGTTCAGGAGCTCCAAGTCTCTCTTGTCCTGAGGAGCCCAGAACAGACACAGCACTCCAGATGTGGCCTCACCAGGGCTGAGGAGAGGGGCAGGATCAGCTGTCCCAGCCTGCTGGCAATGCCCTTCTAATGCAGGCCAGGACACCACTGGCCTTCTTGGCCACCTGGGCACTGCTGGCCCATGGACAGATGTTGTCCAGCAGGACCCCAGGTCCTTCCCTGCAGAGCTGCTTTTATCTTGTGACAGGTTGACATCACACTTGAAGGATACTGAGAAGATGAGCTGTTAACTTTCTTAACAAGTTTGTTTAACTGTGAGTACAGTAAAACCCCCTTTTTTTATCCTTGAGGACTTCCAGAAAGAAACAAGTTCTTGCCCTCATTTTCTGTGCATAGGAAAGGCTCCCATGCAGCAATTTAAATTAAAAACCTATCCAAAGGGCACCTGCTTCTAAATATTGTACAATTTGATACCGGAAACAGTCAGCAGATTTAGGAAAAAAAAAATTTAGCTTTTTGATCTGTATAGTTTATCTCAGTCTTTCCACTGAGAAGGACTCAGTGCTCTCAGTGACGTACACAATTCTCTCAAAGTCCAGTATCATGAAGTGTGTAACTGTGTTGGTACAGCAACAAAAATCAGATCAGGTAATGAGAAGATGTTAGATCTTGTTTCTAATTCAACAACAAGCTTGAAAGAAAAAAAAAAAAAAAAAGCTGACCTATGCAGTTCACTGGACCTTCTGGAGGAGAGTAGTGAGTGACAGGAAAGTTTCCAAATGGTACCTCTGGGAATGTTGAGAGCCACCAAGAAGAATACAAACAGCTGGGAGTTCAATTTATGCCATTCAATTTCCAGTCATTAATATAGTTTAACGTACAAAAGTAGGACAAATATTCTTGTTGTTATGGTTTTTGTAGGGGAATACTATATATAAAGGCCTGAGCTGATTTTTTTTTTTTTTTAAATGAATACAAACACTTCCAAACCTAAGATTTCATAGAAAACATGGAGTATTCATGACATGGGTCTTTTACTGCTTTTTTACTCTTAATTTACAGTTTAATGAACTATAATGGAGCCAGACATGAAGTCAGATCCCTATGGAAGCAGAAGGAATGTGTCAGAGAAAGAATGCCCTCTGCTTTGGTGCCTCATGGATTTTGTGGATGAGCTGGGGCCACGGAGGGAGTCCCTGTGCTGCATGCGGATGCAGCTCTAACAGTTATTTTTCCACAGTTTCTGATTTTGTACAAGTCATACACACAAACTAAAAATGCTTCCCCTGTCTAAATAGAAAGAAACACTTTCATTGAATCTGTCATTGCTGGTTTATTCAGTCATGTGTTTAATCAGGTTCTTACTTCTATCTTGTTGTTTTTCAGCCCAACTGAAGCAGCAGAAAGCATTCATCATGTATATAAAAATGTGAGATTGATGCCTGATGGATTGGTCTCTCACTATTCTTCTCAATGTGACAGTTTATTATGTTGCCTTTTGCATTCTCTCCTGCACATATATTCCTCCTGCATTTCTCTCTCCTGTATACATGCACTTCTTAGCTAAAACCAGATGACAAGTATATATACTGGATATGTAATGAGGTTTATTTCTGTGCATGCTGCATTTTTCCCCATCAAATGAGGGCATTAAAACAAATTAGAACATTGCTTAATGTGGTGTAAAATTATTGCCATATGAGCAGTCAATTAACAAGATAAAATTTGCAATAATGCCTTAAAGGTGAAATGTGAGAGCTTTTAATAAAAAATAAAATGTGAAAAAAAATCCTTCCTGGTCCTCAAATCATTATCAAAGTATACAGGCAAACAACCATGACAAGTACATTTTATTATATGTACCTTGAAGATCTCTTCCTTCATTGCTACTTTCTGAAGGCTTAATAGAGTGTCCATCCTCTTTAAAGCTGATAAAGTTTATACAGGGAAGGTAATTCTAGAAGGGTAGACCCGGAGGAGAACCCCACCACTAGGTGCAAAATTTACCTCTTGCCTTTGGGTACTAGAAATTACCTCCTTTTCTTAGCTTGTGCTAAGGACAAAGACATTTCTGACTCCAGAATGAGACTGAGGGTCCGAATTCAGAGATGCAGGCACATGGGTGATAAGATGCCAATTCTCCCAGGAACCATGAGAGTCAGTCTCTTGCCTTCAGTGCTTGTGAGGGAAATGCAGATGCTCACCATCACTTACTGCTGAGTGTCTGTAAGGTGACAAAGGTCTGGCAATCCATCTAGCAAGCCTGAAGTCATGCCACTAGCAGTGCCTTCCTTATTGGTGTGTTGGCATTTTTGTATTAAATACAACTCATACCATAGCTCCAAAGAAAATTGCTGCCTGGAGCTTGAATTAAATGTAATCTGAGCAATCTGGCAGGTTTTGTCTAAGCGTATATAACATACTGAGCTTACACATGAACCACTCTGATATGATTTTAACTATCTTTTGGATGCCTATAAAGTCTGTTTTCAGAAATATTAGGGTGGCCTAATGCCTTCTAGAATGTGACCTTAAAATTGACCATCTTATATTATTAACTCTTTGTGTGGGCACTGTTTCCTATGAAGGAGAGAGGCAGTGTATTTCTTGGGAACATTTACAGGGATGGTCCAAGGGGCAGGCTCAGGCTCTGAGCATGGTGTGTGATCCTTTCTCACCATATCTGCACATCTGAAATTCTGACTTATGACAGTATTTACCAAAAGTCCACCTAGGAAAAAGACTAGACAGAGGATTCATTACTTTAATTTTATCTTGACTCCTGTGATATTGAATATGATCTCAGGGGAAACTGTACCTGAATCAACAGTGTATTTTTCAATCTGAGTTGTCTTTTTGCTTTCCTAAATACTCAGAATTTTAAATGTTGTTATGTCTTAGCCACAAAATATCCTGCATGCAGAAGACAGGGGATTTCCATGATTCAGTTCCATTTTAAGTCCAGTATTTTTTTCTAAATCAAAGCACACTTCTTAAAATGCATTTTTGGATCTGTAAAGAAAAGGGATTTGTTCTGTGGTGCTTTGTTCATGTATGTGTATGAAGACCTTTGTTCCTAATGTATGTTCCTTATACTGGTGTGCATGCAAGTTTTTATTCAAAATTCTGTATTGGTGCTGTTCTAATGCAAGCTTTTGGTGTTCAGTGACAAGTTTGTTCTTTATGTATAAATTCAAGTCCTAAAGGCAGCCTGCCTGATTGAGAATGCACTTAACTAAAAAAAAACCAGTAGCTTCTTTCCATTGTACAGAATAATTTTAAAAAATATTTACTGTGTAATGGATGCACAGAAAAATTAATTGGTCAGAAATTTTGCTAATATCTTGTCCGTTCAGCATCAATGTTTATTGCAATGTTGACTCCCATTTATGATGGAAGTTGTACAGAAAGATAAAGAAGCAATCTGTGCTTGACAAAGCTTAAAGCCTAAAGGATTCATGTAGAAATGATGAAACATAGAGCTCAACAAGTTGAAAGCAAATCAACAGTAAACTTTGATTTGTATCTTACTGGACTTAAAATTTAGAGGTAATTACTGGCACTGTTTCTGTCCAAGCTCCAATGACAAGAGAAAAATCAGTTATAGTAGTAGCAAATGTGTGTGTTTAAAGGGATAAGTGTAAAGAGTCTGTTACAAAACTGATAGATTTCTTTTGATACTGATAATAATTTTTAGAATATATATTACGTTGCCTTTCCTTTGTAAATGAGATTGCAAATTAAAAATGTATTACCCCGCTTGGCAAGCAAAGTGCTTCCTGAGCACAAGCCTTGAAGCCAGTAATGTATGGTTACTATACCTCTTCGACCTGTACAGGAAATCTGCCTGACTAAGAGAAAGATTTTGATTGCAAGACACTAGCTGTCCATATTTATTTATTTAATATTTGGTATTTTTTAACATCTTCCCCACTGTGGCAGCGTGAGGCTCTGGAGTTGTGCACTCGTAAACCTATTTGCAGGCGTTACTGTCTGGTTTGTGGAATGCACAATTTGATGTAGTATGCTTGTCTTTGCAGATGTCTTTGTCTGAAGGATTTGATTGAATGAGTTGTCATATCAGGAAACTCAGTAAGTCAATTTGTTATACTGATATTCCTGTAAAATACATGCGTACTGAGCCAAGAGCTGCTGTCTTCCAAGAGGTGTTTGAATAGTTCTGTCTGACAAATCAGATTGAATTGGGTTCATTTAAGTGCTGTATCTTGAA
The DNA here is from genome assembly GCA_024734035.1 of Alethe castanea. NCBI lineage: Eukaryota > Metazoa > Chordata > Aves > Passeriformes > Muscicapidae > Alethe > Alethe castanea. The sequence goes on from JANRGV010000001.1 coordinate 114,256,686, forward strand.
TTTCCTTCCACTCTGACTTTAGCTAGACTATGAAGGCAGAGTTATACAAAATCCTGTCACAAACCTCATGGCTTGAAGTGTGAGGATATGGAAAGGAAAGAGACAGAGAGGGATTTACTTGACAGTTATCCATTATGCAACCTTTTCTTTTGTCTCTCTGTGCAGAGTGTTCAGGCTGAAGTCTGAAGAAAACTGCTCCACAAATGGTAGGAATAATTAAAATGTCACCTGTACAAAATTATGAATAGCAACAGCAGTGCCTATTGAAATATACTTAATTACTGCCAGGCACTTTGCAATTTCATTTTTTTCTGCTGTAAACACCACAATATCTGAACTGTTAGTACAAGCAGCAGGTAGCTGTACCATGTTAGCTTAAATGAAAAAGATCAAATCATATCTGGTGAGGATATTATAAAATGGACTTTAAATGTTGTTGCATTATCAGTACCTGCTGTGAGGGACTGGAGTGCAGGACAGTACTGAAAGTTGTGTTCATGACATCTGAATGAGAATCTAATGGGTAATATGTGTACTGAGGAGGGTGTTGTTTTATGGCTTGCTGACCCTAGAGGCTTGCTGGCCTGGGAGTCTTGGCCCAGAAGTGGGAAGAGAAACAATTTTCAAATCATCTGAGGAGCAGGAAACTGCTTTTTGTGTCTGCAGTCAGCCCTTGTGACCCTTACTTGTTCTTTGACATTGGCATCTGAAATGCAGTTTTGCAAAGAAGATACAGGCTTTGGTAACCCAGAAGTAACTTTTTGCATTCCTCATGGAATGAAATTGCTTCAGAAATGAAGTGTAGCACATAGGTGCTTCAGGTTATTCAGGGTTTTATGTGACATAGGTGATTTTGATGATAGGTTTTTAAGATCAACAGTGCTTGAATGGAAGAATATATTTCTGGCTTCTGCTATTAATCACTTTATGACCTTAAGTCTAAAATTGTTAGTTATGATTATGAGGAATTCTACTCATGATACATGAAGTCTTTGTTGCCTCAATCATTGCTTAGGCCAGGATCACTCTCTGCCTGGAAGAATTTACCCTTTCTTGGGCCTAATCCAAAAGACTTTAATATAGTTTCCATGCAGCTTTTCTTTAATTTTTTGTTACTTTAGGTAAATAATCAAATATGATTAGGAATTTTGTAATATGGATACTTTGGAATGAGAAGAAGATTGCATTGCTGAAACTATGTTTTCTTCCTGCAAATGCAAGCTGCAGTTTCTCTTGTGAGAAGCTAATTTGACTGTACACATGGAATTAATTGGGTGATGAGGTGGTCTCTTGGGATGTGGGAGATACTGTCAAAGCCTTGTCTAGAATTAATCAGAATGGAAGGTTGTGCTGTCATCTTCAGGGCAAGTGCCCTGAACATAGAACTATTTATTTTTCATATAGAAGGATGAAAAAGTTGTTTGGTAGAATAAATCTTCACCCCTCCCCCAATTTCATATATATTTTTCAAAAGTATTTTTCCTTACCTTAAATAGATACAATTGATTTTCATGAGCTAGGGCTTTGCATTTCACCTCATCTTTTCACCAGTTTCCCACACATATGTGTCGTGCCCTGCTGCATTTTAGAACTACTATTGCTATATTTAGAACTGTGTTCTTACAGTGTGGTCTTAATATGGTGGCTGTATGCCACCAAAAAAGCTGTACATTTAATTAGTAATGATGCTGGTAGATTTTAGCTCATCAGGCAGGCTTTCCTCCTCTTTTTATTTCTGAATAGCTTTCAGAAGAATGCTGTTTTCTTAAGTAAGAAAGGTGAACATGTTTTAAGCATGTTGAAAGTATCTTATCTGAATGAGAGAAATACAGTATTCTCAGAGGCTGTTGATAAAATGTAAACAGCTAACTACTGTAAGTGGGAAAAATCCTTTTAAGTGGCGCTAAACCAGTTTATGCCTGCAGAATTTCTGGTGTAACGATTTTTTCTGTTTATACATTTCTCCTCATCATAGAAGAATGTGGAATAACCAAGCCTGAATATTTGATGCCATATAAGTGGACCTGCAAGGGTTTTCTCAGTGGTTTTATACTTTTGCTGCACTCCCTGCTTTCCAGTGCAGAAATATCATTATTGCAAGGTAAAATGCCATTTTGACCCTGTGTACTCATCTAATTTCTGCTCTCTCCAGTGAGATTTCCAGCAGGGCTGCCAAGTGTGAATTAGATTTTCTTTCATTATCAAGAATAAAGCAGGCATTGTTACGTCAGTAAAAGATCATCAGACAGCTACCATGTAGAAGGTACGCTGGGCTTTTGCTGTCTTTTGTCACTGTACTCTAGTGACCAAAGCAGTTTGTTTTGCTATAAAACCATTCAGTGTCTTCCCTTTGCTTTCCAGCTCAGGTGAATGAAATCATTCTTTGCACAGCTGTGTGGGACAGCTTTACCCCTGCAGCCCAGGGGTGCTGTTTTTAGGGGAACATCTGTCAGCCTCATGTGCTGCTCCATGGGTAGTGAGGCTGGGAGGGACATGCAGAGGAACTGCCCTGGTCCCTTGGCCTGCCTTCCAGCCACCCAAAAATCCTAAAGGATTCATTCTCCCCAGGGAGAGAAAAGTTTCAAAAAATATTTTTATGATTGAATGGTTGTTGTAGAGATAGAAATACAACAAGGCTGGGGAACAGCAAAGTCGCAGTGCCTCCCCAGTGAATCTGGGTTGTGCCTAAGTCAGATGGGCAGTGGAGCTTTTGATTAAACCTTTCCTGTGGAATTTCTTTCTAATTAAGTTTGAGGCAGGTGCCTGAGTACAGCTAATACCTCATTTTCAATTCTACTGGTAGATCTCTCTGGAGGAGATCAGAAGAAGATGTGACTTCTTACAGCATTGGTTTTCATTGGCACCCCTCACCTATAGAAACACAGTATATTGCATTCCTCCAGCCTCTGAGCCTAGTGTAAATCTTTAGTGTTCCCCTTCTCTTTTTTTTGAAATCAGAACTCTTTCTGATTTCTGCTGTGGATAAATAGGTGGTGCTGTCAGGTTCTCTCAGGTACTCACTGAAGTACTGTGAATGTAGGTGCTTTGTTGGTGACCATTTCATTACCTTGAATGGGTTTTGGCATGAATGTGCTGTTTCTCCTGTACTTATTTGTACTTTCTTCTTTAATTTGGCTAGGTCTCCTTACGACTTGTCTAATCTATCTTTTGTCACTCTTCCCAGTTTCTTCAGTATTTTGCTGAATTTCTACTTCCTTCTCCTCTCCCTCCTCATTCAGAATATCCTTTAATGGAGGTCTGTGACCAAGAAAGAAAAAATGGATTTTACATTACCCTTTTCCACATTATTTTCTCCCTTTTTACTTTTTATTTTGTCTTTGCAGCATTAGAATTAATGGTCTTTCACACTCATGTTATTTCTTTTTACTCAAATGGGTTATTTATTTGAAAACAGAGAGAATTTAGAAAAATAGATATTTCTAATTGTTGCAAGAGGCAGATTGTTGCCTGTCTTACTCTGCATATGATAGTTTTGGCTTGGGAAATCCTAAGTTAGGGCTGAAGTTGTCCTGTCATCTAGAGCACATAATAGCAGGTCTAGATGCTTCTATTACTCCTGCATCTCCCCTGGAACTTATTCAGAAACCTTTGTAGTCAAAATGTTTGCTTACTCCTGGTTCTTAGAGTTTGAAAAATGAATATATTTTACTTTCTTTTAGCCTTTTTGAACTGGAGCATACTCTCTCTTTCTTAGTCTGCCCAGTTAATTGACTTGTTTTAAAGAGACTTTTATGCTGTTTACATATTGAAGATTGTTTCTCTTGCTGTTTACACATTGCAGATTGTTTTTCTTGTTGTTGGCATTGCCTCTGAAGTTTTGTTTCCATTAGAGATAGCCTTTCATTTTATGTCCTGTTGCTCTCTGCTCTGAAATACTGGGAGAGGGTTGAGTTTGTTCTCTCTGCTCCTAGAGGACATTCAAAGGAGATTTTTAAAATTCCCCTTTGTTGATCCTTTAAAAAACACTTTCTCTCCATTCCATGCAGTTTAGCTGTTCAATGGTGTGGCACAACAGCTAAAATATGTGAGTTTCTAAGAAAATCACATGCTAGTGTAGGTTTAGAAGAGATTACAGGTGACCTCACCCCTGAGAAGTCACAGTTGCACTAATTACCAAAGAAGAGGAACAGCCTTGCCCTTAATGTGTTGCAGCTGTGACTAATAAAGTAAGTGTGATTAAAGGGGTGGGTTGGGTGGAGCGCCTGGGGAAAGAGGACCTTGAGGAGGTAGAGGAGCCTTGAGGAATGATCCAGAAAGACACAAAGAAGAGTGAACCAAGGAAGGGAGCAGTTGCAGTAGATCTGCTGTTAGGTCAGTCTAACTCTGATGGAGTCAGAGGCTGCTCTTGTAGCCTGCAGTCATAGTCAAGCTGGGTGAAAGTCTGTTCAGAGTCTGCAAACCAATACTTGCAGTCATAGTCCAGCAGCAAACAGCCAGCAGTCAGTCTCCAGTTGGACCCTACAGTGGGAGCTTGCTGTACTCAGAGTCAGGCTGGTTGAGCTATAAAAAAGAATAAACTGGGACCCTTTTCATGTTGTTGAATGAGAGTCTGTGTCTTGGCTTATTTCTACCCCTAATGAGAGATTGCTGCGACAGCTAGAAATGGTTTGTCCAGCCTACTCTCCAGAATTTTATGTATAACCTCTTCTCAAGTAAACCACAAACCACTGACAGTATTCATGGGAGAAAATCCAATTGACTCCATTTTTTCTGCATCATTAACAAACTAAGCACGCACAATATTTGTTTAGATCAAACAGTGTTTTTTATAATAAAACCAAACAGTGATGTCCTCTGCAGAGCAATGACAACAGTCCTTCAGAACACACAGATTCCCCCGTTGCATGCAGGGTGGAATTCTAATCTGTACTCAAATCAGCCACTGTGCTCTCATCCTCAGTATCATGGAGGGTTTGCTTACTAAGTATATTTTCAGTAGTATTAAGATATATATTGTCAGTATAGCCCTGAGTGCTAAAGCCTTTTAAACTTTGGAGATGCAGGCTTTGTTTTGCGGTGTATTCTTTATCAGGTTTTAAATATGTGCTATAAAATGAACCATTTTAAGGCAAATGTGATCCTTGAAAATCACCTCCAATACAGTTTTATATGCAAGGTGAAAGCCTTCCAAAAGATTGAATCAAAATAATTAGCTCTAGCTATGTAGCACTGCTCCTGCCTTGCTGAACTGAAAGGCATGTCAGACTCCACAGTGCTGTTACATTATTCTGCACCTCTGGAGAAGACTCTAGGGTCAAAACCAAATAATATCTCTGCTGCCAAAGGAAAAACTGGGCAGAATTTTCTGCTTTCTGAAAGTTTCTAACGTCGTTTTGCACTTTGACCCATAAAATGAGGATTATTGTCAAGTCATAAAGGATTACAGAACTTGTGTACGTTAATACTGCAGATTTAACATTGTTGCTACCCTTATGCAGCTAATAAGCAAAGTTGTGGGAATCAGGACACCATTTGGGTCAGAATCTTGTTAAGTTTCTTCCAAAAGCTGCTTCTATCAGATTAAATGAATGAATCCCCACTGCTGTTTGATTGCAGCTGCCAGTACTAAATTGCAGGTTAAAATGCCTTCTCAGCCAGCACAAATGTTAGTGACCTGTGGAAAGAAAAGGTTGTGTGATATAAGTCACTTAAGGTGCAAACAGTAGTGCAGTTTCAGCAAGGAGCAAGGGAATGATGCAAAGTTCAAAGCTAAAGAATTACTTATGTACATATGTACATATTTCTCACTGTTCTGTGCATGTGTATATAGACAAATACCTGAATCCTAATGCATTCAGAGTTTGTATGCTGTGGTTGATTTTAGCCATCACACAAGTCCTAAAGGACAAATAAAATTTTTCTTTGACATATGCTTCTATACTCAGATATGGAAGAGAATTAATTTTTATAGGCATTTTTCATTTTCTGCACTTTTTGTGTGGTTACAGTCCAGAAGGGGAAAAAAATAGGATAGAATTATGTACCAGTCTAGTTTATGAAGGTGCTATGTAGTTCTGAGGAAAACTATTTTGGCAGTGATTATATGGCTGAATGTTTTTCAGTGGTGAGAAAATACATCTGAGACTTTTGTGACCTTTTTCTTTTTTTAATAAAGGAGAACAGAATATCACCAGAAGAGTCTAATATCCTAAATATTTAAAACTGCTTCATGAAGTACAAAAGCCAAGCACCAAAGAGAGCTGCACTGTAAAGTAGAGGATGAACAGAGGAATAAAAACACAAGGATAATACAGGGACATTTGGTTTGGCCAGAACAGTTTCTGTAGGGCAGATGGAGAGAGGCTTTTACCAAGGCCTGCAGTGACAATTTTTTTACACTGAAAGAGGGCAGGTTTAGATAAGACACAGGAAGAAATTTGTCACAATAAGGGTGGGCAGACACTGGAACAGTCTGCCCAAGTGACTTCTTCATCCCTTGATGAAGGCCAGATTGGAAGAGCCTTTTTGCAACCTGCTCTAGTAAAAGAGATCCTTGTCCATGGTGGGTGGGTTGGAATAGATGATCTTAAAGGTCCCTTCCAACCACAGTAATTTTGTGGTTCTCATGTTCTGTGAACACCAGTTATTGATTTCATTGTGGGCACTGAAGGAACTGAGAGACACAGAAGGAAGGTCCTAATGCTGGGGCTTGTATTGAAAAGCTGCCTCACAGCACCTCAATACTGATGGACAATAATAATCAAAATATGGCTGTGTATCACAGCCATACCTCAGAAGATCTTACTGAGATTTTCTTCCCTTTCTACCTGAATAAAACTGGAATTACTGGACCACTCGGAGAGAAACTAAGCACTTTATTTTTTTAAGTCAAAAAGAAATAAGAGTTAATGGTAGACTAAAATTGATAGCACTTCTGAAAATTTGTTACAGTGGGACTTAATTTTGAATAAAATCTAGCAACCAGTTAAGATTCACCTCCCCCCTTTTTAAAGCATCTTGTCATAATAAAGGCTAGGCTGATAGAACAGAAGAGATTGTGCCATCTCTACATTCAGTGGATGTTCCCCAGAGGGAACAGTTTTTTTAGAGTCTGTGGTTGAATAAAATTATTGCTTCTCCTATCTGAACTGGCTGCTTAGATGAAGAAGTGCAAACAACATGAATTTGAGAACGATGACAGTGGTAAACAACCCACCACTTTTTGCTTCTCCTGTTGACACAGATTTAGATTAGCCTAGTTGTCCCTATTTTTCAAAATCACCTGTCTCTCAGACATGTTTCTGCTCCAGAAGTACCACAATGCTTCAGTAAATCATGGTAATGCTGTATTAGAAACTGAACAGAGCTGTACTGAGGTCAGCCCCTGACCTGACATTCTGGTGATTTAAATAGAAATGGCATCAAACTCTTGTGATTGCACTGGTGTAACATAAACTGACTCGTACACAAGTTGTGCAAAACCATCTATAGAACAAAATTTTGTGCTGGCCATTTCCTATGTATGAGCTGTGTAGATAGATGACTCTTTGCACTGATGGAGCAAAGTATTTTTAATTGCAAAATTAATTACAAGAACAGAGTGTTGCATTTAATTTCACTGTGTAAGATTGCTGAGAATGAGCAACCACATGGGAGAATATGGAACAGGAGTGAAAAAGAGGGGCAGGAGAAAAAAAAATGTAGTGGCAATTTGGACTTGCTTCCTACTGTTTAGTCACTACTTCCAAATAGGGATGTGCTTTTTTTTTTTTTTTTTTTTTGTTTTGGTTTGGTTTGGTTTGTTCTGTTTGGGTTTTTTTGTTGACATGTGAATGACACTGCTAATTATCTTGGCTGCTGCTCAGTCAGGCTGGGCTTGTCTCCCCAAGTGCCACTGTTTGGTGTTACTGTGCAGAAGTCGCATTCAATTATTTGCAGTAGTTTGTGGCACAGCACATCTTCTAGATGATTCTTCATGCCACAGGTGTTGAAGTGGTTCCTTTCGTTTAGCAAGACAAAAGTGATTTCTAATGAAAAAGTCAATGTGTTGGAAAATCACTCCAAATGGAATAAAATTGCATTTTGCTAACTAATTAAATTTGTTTTTCATCCTTTAGCATAAAAATATAATCTTTTATAGAGCCAATTTTGCTTTTCTTTCAAGGCCTTCAGGGGATGTATTGGCATACATTCTCTATCTTACTTGCTCTCCATTCAAAAGTTTGTTTCAAATGCAGAGCAGTGTTCTTTGCCACAAGCATTCCTGTGCTTCTCTTTTTGTTGTCTGGTTTCTTTGTGTTAAGGACTCTTGCTTTTCTTTGCAATGTGTAGCACTTTTGTGCTATAAATCTTTGTTTCCTTGCACCATTGGAACATATAATCCAAGTTAAATCAGTCAGCAGTAAAAACATTTGAGTTTTACCTCATTCTAATTTTGTGTTGAAGGAATTCTGCAGAGTTCAACATTTTTTTTACATCTGTTATAGCTTACCATGAGTTTTGTTTTCACCTTATTGCTGTTTACTTGGAGAAATGAGAACACTGGGTAAGAGGTCTATTGGGAGACTTGGAACTGCCTCTAAGTTATGAGATCTTCTATGTCACCTGGCGTACAAATGGGTGGCTTTTGGCAGTGTTCTTGCTAGGGCTTTCAGAAAGGCTTTCAGGTAGCTCTGCTGTTAAAGTAATTGCCTCCTCTAGTATTACCTTTAAGATTACCAAAACATCTAGCACTTTATTCCATTCCATGTTTGGGGTATTCAACTTTAGAGAGCCTGATGGGAAAAAGAAAAAGAGACTATGTGGGAATTTCCCCCGTCTTCTGTGAATATGACAGAGTAATTAATGTAGCTTTGCATGAGTTGCTGTTTTAATTAGTGTCCTGTTACCATAGATGTAATGAGTGTAGATAGAATTCTAACCTTACTATTTATCATGTATCTTAGACTGAACATTTCTTTGAAGTCAGCTTGAGGTTTGGGCCTTTTGAATTAAAAAAAAAAAAAAAAAAAAAAAAGAAAAAAAAAACCTACTTGTGGTAGTGGTCAATTAAAGTGGAGTAAAGTATTTTTAACAGGATGGAGCCTCATCTTTATTGCCATTTAGAGCTTTTTATAACACCAGTGTCAATCTGTTAAAGACCACCCTCTGATGAACCATGCAGTATAAGGCATGATGGCCAAATTATTAGCACCAGCCTGACCACAGCATCACTGCTTGTGTGTATGAGCAGTAATTTGTGTTGAAAGTAAAAATGAAGAAACTGTCATGAGGATAGCAGGGTTTAGTTTGTTGACCATTAGAATTACAGGGATTGTTTCATTGGAGCCTAATAACAAGTTCTTCCTTTAAGAACAGGGTGACCAATGCAAGGGTATTTATTATTTCAAAATTGATTTTAGCTGTACTACCATATTAAAAGTCCCAGTAAAAGTTTAGACTATATGCTTCTTAATAATCCAGATTGTGCTAGACCCTGGGTAAGGAATACCAACAGGCTCTGAATCCTAGTCACTTATTTTTAATGCTGGTACATTTTTTTCCTGACCTGAGACATCAGATTAAATTTCTACCTATGTGTTTCGAACTAGATTGAGGTAAAAAACTGGGGCAAAGGAGGAGGTACAGAGCAGAAAAAAATGAGCAGAGATGTCTCAAAGAAATGGGGGATGGATTTCAGTAGCAGCAGTTGTGTCTGTAGGACCTTTGTGGGGAGATTGCAGCTGTACGTGCAATGTGTTTATCAATGCCAAAGAACCCTTGTATCAAAAAGTCAAGAGATTAATGTTACATGAGCACTAGGTAGCAGTTAGTATCCCTGTGGTAGTCCTGTTCTTTTCTATGGCTTTGGCATTTGCTTCTGGTGCTTTGCCATTCCTCAAGAACTGCTGGATAGCTTTTAGTCACACTGGCTTGCTTGGCATTGGAGAGCCCTTGCAGCTAGTCAGGAAAAAACAGAGATTAAATACAAAATGTAAGACTAATTCTTCTTTAACTCTAGTTGAAGCTGTTTGGATAGCATGTGAGTAAAAGTACCCAGTGTTTGGCACTCCATCTGAACAATGTCTTAAATATTTAAAGTATAATCATACTTCAGTACTGGGAAATAGAAATACAAGTGCCATGCCCAGGCAGATCATGTAAGTCAATGAAAAAGCCACAGGTAGAATTACTGCCCCTTGCTTTCTCTTTGCTCTTGGAACACCACCTGTAGTTTTCAGGAAAAGAAGAAAAGCCACCAGAGAAAAGCTGAACAGGGCTGTAAGTCCTGGCAGAAGTCAGTGGAGAGAGTAGAGAAAGAATAAAGGACTACCTCTTCCTTAAGCTCAAGGGCTCATGCAGTGAAATAATATTTGTGTGCTGAGATCTGTAGGTTGCTTTAGATCTAGTGACATGGGACAGGTATCAATTAGAGAAAATTTCCATAGCATAATTAAGAGATAACACTTTGCTGCTCTCTTATTTTTTTCTTTCACTTGAAAATTCTCCATTGATTTTAATTAAGCTTGTCTTGGACTCATGACCATAATCAATGTGATTTTTTTCCCCCCTATTTAACAGCTAGCTTTGCTCATCAAGGAGCTTTTCCCAGGTGCAATATGCTCTAGTTAAGAAGTTTCATTTTCAGCTGTTCAGCTACTAGTTCGTAGAATGACTTAAAAATGCCTTCAGAATATAGAGCTAGGGCATGAATGAGTACAATTTCTCCAAATTAGCAAGTGCATATTCTCAATTTGCTGTGAATGCTTTATCCTTCCACAAAAAGCAGATACTTTAAATACTAGGTTCCTAGTGGAAAACACTCAAATAAAGCTTTTTTTTTGTATGCCATCTTATTAAGAGAAAGGAGGAAAGAGGCACTCACTAAATACTTACTTGTAAATTTGAATAATGATTGTAATCTTTGTTATAACAATTTGAGCAATCTACTTATTGTTTCTGGAATCACCATTAAGGGTTTTAATCTTGCATAGTAATTAGAATAATCCTACCAAAGAAACCATTCTGGTTTGTTAGTTAAACCAAATTGCAGATGCTTGAATGCTGACAAAAAAGTTTCTTTTCTAACGGATTTTTCAGTTTCCTTTGTAAGGGATTTTGGATTCGTTGTGGATGTTTCTGCTAAGACTTAGAACCTGATCTCTATTTCTGCAGAGTCTCATCCTTCCTATAGCAGGAAGTAGCATCTAATTCCACTGACTTTCAATAGTTTGCTTTCCTTTGTTGCATGGTGAATTTCAGGCAGTGACCCGTAGTATGGCTCATGTCCTTCATGTCTGATTAAATTTAGCTAAGAGACAAAGGATCTAGTACATGTGCAGATAGTCAACAACTGTGTAATGGGGGGCAGCATGCTAATAAAGCCCTTTTGCAAGTAGTACTCAACTCTTCTGAATACGTTGTTATTAATTTCCTCGTGGAAATTCTCAAAAGCACTTATCTGCCTTTTCAGTGCCTTACAAATATTATAACTGATTTCTTCGGACAAACCTTTAGAAGGAGTTATTTTCCAGGAGTTTTTTTCTGCACCACAGATATTTCCTTCTGTTGGAAATGTATTGTTATTTAAATAAAATGCAACTTGTGAGTTTTTCATCTGAATACCAAACATAGAAAATGTAAGTCTTGACCTTGAAAAATTTACATTTATGTAAATTTACATTAATTTACATGAATATTGTCTTTAACATTCTTTTGTAACATACAGTGATTTGAAGGTTCTTATGTTCACAGACTGAAAATTTGAATAATTTTTCATATGTATCATTTAATATCACTGTGAAATAAGGAAGTGCAGTTATTCCCATTTCACAGACTGCTAAGTATCAGACTCTGAGCTAATGGGTGTACATTGCTGTGGGATCTGAGCTGGCATCTCTGCTTGGTAGTCCACTTCTCTATCCTCTGTGCTATACCCTAAATTTCATCCTTATTCTTAACACCTAGCTGAAGTGCTTCAGCAAGAAATGTCTAGTCTTACTCTTCAGTAAATGGCTAATTAAAGATCTAGATCTGTTACACTGCAATTAGAGATCTAGTTGTTCTAGATATAGTACAACTTACTACATTTGATGTGTGAGTTGGCTAAATGCAAATTAAACTTAGTTTTATGTATTTCCTTAATGCTATTGATTGCAGAGGGAGACTTGTTTTCCTTTAGATTTAGCCATGCTTAATACCTGAATTGCATCAGCAAGTAATCCAAAACCAGCAAGTTTGTGAGGAGCAGAGACTGACAGCCAGCCATGGGCTAGAGCTATTAGTATGAGACCTTTGCCCTTGTCTTTTAATACAGCTTCTGTTCAATGTAAATACAAGGACTCTCTATATGAACATTGCAAAATAGATCTGCCTAAATAAATGAGTAAGAAAATAAGTCCCTGTGACCCTGATGTAGTTCTGCAGGCCCCAGAGGCCCTTTGATTAAGTAAAACTGTCACCTACCAGTGTTTGCTTTTCACTTTCATTTTACTCATTAATCTTCAGTATTGCTAACAATAAGAGATATTTAATGTGTACATTAAGTCACTTGTAGCCCTTTATCTGTAGATTGCTGGCTCTTGTCCAGCTGCTGTAAAAGTGATTTAAACATATTATCATCTCCTGGCTGCTCAGTGGCTGAGAGAGTCCAAGTCCTCTGCCAGTGTTTGAATGCCCAGATCAGCTTGGCTAAAAGCAGTCTTCATGCAGTTTCTAGGAAATTCAGAGTCTGGTTCCTACATGTGGAAATAAGTCAGTGATGCTGCATGCTTCAGCTCCCATCCCTGTTTCTGACCTGTGTCCACTCTGCCTGTGAGGAGCTCCTTGGTCTTCAAGACAACCATTCAAGGACCTTCTACAGACTGAATGTTACCTAATTATAATCCTTTGCAAATCAGGAAATACCTAACTTTTACCTTTTAATAGTCTGGAATGATGTCTCAGTTAAATTTCACTCTGGTCCCACTGATACGGAGGTTTTTTTAATTGTTTAGGATCCTCAGGGCTGCCTCGTGGAGTGTTCAGCATTCAGTCCCTCACTTGGGGGCTGCTGCTGTGAGATCAGAGAGCTGAGGCTGGCAAAGCTGGGTATTCCTGCGTTGGATGGATCTTGGCTCCTGGCTCTTAGCAAAATTCCAGTTGAATCAAAGCTTCACAGCAAGGAGGCTGGAGGCACAAAGACACTCCACTTAATTTGACGATTTTATGCTTAGCAGATTACCTACCATGAATTTAGGAGCATGGAAAACTATGGAGCTTTCAAAGAGGCTTGGCCATCTTAACAAAGAGGAAGGGCTTGATCAACTAGATAAGTTAAAATTTCTGGGCTTGTATTTTTCATGATGAGAACCTGAGGATCTAGTTCTGAACAGCTTTACTGTTATTAGCTGTTCATCACATTCTTAGCTTTAAAATGGTCAAGAAATGTCCTTTTTTACCATGATTTTTGATGTTAAAGTTCAATTAACTTAATTTTATTCTTCTTAGGCTCTTGTAGTAGTTTTATTTCTGTATCTTTCTGCTATGAGTTTTATAATTTTTCTCTGACTTCCAGCTAAGGGCGAATGTGCAGAGGAATCATAGTTGTTCAGGTGGAAGAAAAATGTGTATGATCTGTCTGAATGCAGAAAGTATTAATTAAGAATATTCATTATAAATACACTTTTTTCTAGAAGCCCATGAAATTGGTTGGCTGAAGTGAATTATTTTTTTCTTTGCAGTGGGAGTTATGAAGTGGTGTAGATTTTAGCACTTAACGTACTGTAGGATTAATTATAGTCCTAAACCCATCAGAATTTCAGGAAACAGAACCTGATCCCTGAAAAGAATGAACGGCTCCAAAGAGAGTGAAATTTGAGTATGCTGGTAAAAGGTTGAAAAAGAAGAGCTTAGTCTCTCAGTATCTTACAGGATTAGGCTCTTTATTCTTATTAAGGATGCACATCTTGAACAGCGAAAGTGAATTGAGATCTGGCATGGTTGGGAGCAGGTAATATATTCAGAAGTCTGTTGTAAGGCATGAAGCTTAGTTTAAAAATAATTTAGATAAAGTTTTATTAATAAAGAAAGTGTTGAAACATTTATAACTTTTACAGAAACATTTTAGTATATTAAGTTAAAAAAGTTATGCTCCTTGTTGAACCTCTTGCTTATGCAAAGAAAAGTACCAGTTTATAATATTCATTGAACCATTAAATGCAGTCCAGCAAGTGATTAAAATTAATAGGTCAACATGAAACTTGGGTGGATACTGAGAAAAAATGCCCAGGGTGACTTGTTGTCAAAATACTGCATCTGTTTGTCAAGGTGAATGGTGTAGCCCATTTTTTTTTTTTTTATAATCGTCTTCCTATTTGGGCATTATTATTATTATTCATGTGTGCTTATAATCTTTAAAGTGTTAAATTAGAAATAAATGGGAAACATGCATCTATCTTTTGTAATGATACACCATGAAATATTTTCTAGCTAGCTGCCAAAAAATTTGATTTCTTCTTCATTGGTGATATTTTCTTAAACTAACAGGTTAGGCATAATAGGTAAACTATGTTTGCATTAAAGACCTACATAGAGGTGTCTCAGCTTAAAATCTGTAGAAGAGGTTGTAGAGCCAAAGGAGACATACAGAGGAAGAAAAGGAGAAGCTGAATGTGTGCAGCACTTCATAGAAATGAACAAAATGGAACTGTGTGATGAGTTTCCAGTTCTATCTGAATAGACTGATGCTTTGGCAAATGAGAAATGCATAAATACAGGTAGGAGGATGTGATGGGATGCTGCTTTACTCATTTATGTATTTTGTTTCTGAGAAGAGTAGTGGAGTTCCTGGGTATTAAGAGTTTAACCCATTTGCTTCAGAATAATGGCAGATATGTCTGTTGGGTTGCACCACATTTTGCTACTGAGTTCTTGTTGCACTTTTGGTGCAACACTAATGGAACACCTGCAGCACAGCAGGGAGCAGGTGGGCCCTCAATGAAGTGATTATACTTTTCTGCAGATTCTGATCCTAGCTGTGAGTTTTTTGGAGTCCTAGCTCCCCTACCTTTCTCATTTATTGCAGTAGACAGCTTTCCTATTTCTATTATATCTTACATACATGATGTCAGTAACTCCTTTGCATTCCAGGGACTTCAATTAAACTTTTGGTGTGAGCAATGCGAGTATTTTGAATTAAAACGAAAGAGCACTGGAGAGACACTGAATGTTTTTATATCATGTTCTAAGTTGGCAATCTGAGACGGCTACACATTGTAAAAAGCCTGACATAGTTTAATCCGTTAGTAACAAAAAAAAGCACGCAGCTCCATATCTGGCTTTAACTGAATTCAAATGACAAGACTGGATTCTTATCACAGTTAAGCAAGTAGGAGCCTGAAATTACTTTTCTGCCAGTGTTATTGTAGAGTTACACTGGCCTAATGGAGAATTGAATATGGATTTTGAATTTAAATCCTTTCACCTATCACTTAAATTTAAAAGTAATTTACCTGAGCCTTTTGCTATATGAGTTCTTAAGTCTGGACAGCTTATGCTTAGTGCATGATCCTTCTGAGTGACAGCAGGAATACTATCAGGAAATTAGGCAAGGATATTTAGAGATGTGGTTAGTACTAATTTATTTTGAAACCTTCTCTCAACACACCTGCACTATACCTTAACTCCTTTTGAGTCACTGCAATACTCTTTCCTAATGTAGTGAACTTCCTTTGTTTCAAACCATGTCTATTGCCATGTTTCCACAGGAAACCACAGACTGTTGGTGTTAACAAGGAGGATAGTGGTGGATTGATTATTGGTTTGACCTAATTAACTCCATGATGATTAAACAACAGTCAGTGGTAGAAATAGCTCACAAGTCTGTCTTTATTAAAGAAAGTAATTGGATTTAGATCCTGTGAAACGATTCCTCTTACCATTCAGATTCATCTTAGGAGCCGCTGTGGCCCTTAGCCTGAGATGCCACATTGCCCTGCTGGTGGAAGGTGGGCAGGAATCTTCAGGGTGCAAGTCCTGGAGTCTTCCTGTTGACCTAGAGGGATTTTATAACTGCAGGACTTGTCCTTTGGGAAGACGAGGGAGGAGGTGTGATGTTTTGAGGTGCAGAGCTGTACAGAGCTGCTCCTGGCCATACCTTTTGCACAACATGCTGTCTCTTAGTGAGGGACCATTGCAGATCCCTGCAGCTGTGCAGGAGAAAGAAGACATTCACCTTTTTCATTGGTTGGAGTATTTAACTTCTGAGGGAAAAGGAAGACCTAAATGTGGCTGTGGAGCTGCCTTAGCTCAGGTAATCTAGACAGAATGAATTTATAGACTATAGCAATAAACCTGCTTTTGTTAAGACCCATGGCATGGACATGAGTAATGAAGAATGTGGTCCTTCATTAATATTTAATCTTCAATATCCAGCTGTTTCATGCATGCATATATATATATATTTATATGCATATGATACTTATGTTAAGGATGTTTATACTAATGTTCCTTAACAGCTCTTAGGGAGCTCAGGAAAGGCTTGCCCACAGCTTACCTACAACCTGGCTGAATAAGTGTGCCTCTTATTTTCAGGCATGGTTTCGCTTATCTCCAATATCTGTTTTATTCCTTACCTTTGTAAATCGTGTCTCTAAAAACCACCTAGGAAGATACAATACTATCACTTTATCAGCTTAGGTCAGCTGAATTCCAGGATACTGTACACAGGCACAAAAATCTAACAGAGTTTATCCTTTCAGATATACATTAGCCCCGGAACAGACTTAATGAAGTAAGGATTCATTAGGCAGAGGTACGGTAATTAGGAAGGGAATTATCTGTGCCTTGCAAAAGAGGTTTCCAAGCTTTCTCATTTTCTTTTTAAATGTTTGGTATTGGTAAAGAAATAATTTCTGACTGGGAACATTATGCTTCCCCAAAAAATAATAAAAACATAGATTATATTGCTATACAATCTGCGCTTTATTAAGGGTAAAAATAATACTCTGCAATTGTGTAGCTCATTTTTAATAGAAACCACAAAATTATTAGTGAAAGTGACTGTTGTGAAAGACCAGAGGGTTAAGGACAGAGGAGTGCGGAGCATTTTAGGAGTGTGGAGCATTTAGAGTTCCACATGAAGTCATGGTGAGTTCTAAGTGTTCAGCACCTGTGAAACTCAGATTTGCCCAACTAGTCAGCCAAGCCGAGAGCAGGATTCAATCTCTTCACCCAATTGTCTATGCTCAGTCCCTTAGGCCACATGTATGTCCCAATATATATTAAATGACTAAAATAATAATTACAAATCCATATGGTAATTGGCTTTAGTTCTCTTTGATGTGGATTTTGCAGAATTAAGGGTAGGTGCCAAGTGTCTTGGGAGGTCATGGATGGACTCATGGGGCTGTCACCATGGCAACACTGATGGATGCAGAATTTCCAAGCAATGGAGTTACAAAGAAGGGGGAAAAGAGGACTCTTATGCATTATTCAGCTGTCAATACCTGTTCAAACACAGGGAATACAGATGGAATGCTTCTTAATACAGTTATTATTGTATTGTATCAGCATAATAATGATGCAGTAAAAACTATTGATTAGCAGCTGAAATCTAGAAACAAACACTCTGCCATATCCTAATTTTCTCAGCAGTTGCCTTTCTACCTATCCTGTGACTGCTGCAGTGTGTCTGTGCAGCTAGAGAAAGTGCTGTGTTTGTGATTTCATTTGTATTTTGATAGTGAGAAAGTGCCCAAGTCCTCAAGTGATCATTTATTTATTACTGGAATGGTTAACCACATTTAGAGATGGGCAGGAACTCCTTGACAAAGTCTTGTCTTCAAAGACACCGGTTTACTGAAGTCTAAATATTTACATGCATTTACAAACTTTCAGGAAAATGTAAGTATGAACATCCTGAGTTTTCTAATTTCCAGGAAGCTGTCCTAGATGCGTTGCCTCTAATTTTAAGCCTCTAGTCTGCTTCCTGATCTGTGAAGGTGGGAATCTGGGAAAGCCTGAGCTCCAAAGAGGGCTTTTGTAGATTCAACTCTGTCTCTGGAGCAGGAGGCTCCAAATCCCACCCCCGACCCCTGTCACAGCTGTCTGAGGCCTCCCAGTTTACTGATGGTACAGCTCTGGAGCTGGAGGACTTGAGAAGTATCAGTAACCCTGCCTGGGGTCACAGACCTGCCATGCTCCTGCACTGTTGGTCCTGGGTGCTGCAAAGTCTGGCAGTCTTCCCTCTCAGTTAATGTCTGTGTTTGAACACAATTTTTTTTTCTCCTCTGAGGAGTTTCAAAAAGTCAAGTTTCTGTTATGTGTCAGAATACATTCTGTCATGGTTCTGCATGCAGATCTATGTTTTCCCCATAGGCAGGTTTCTTTGTTCTGCCTTCTGCACTATCTGCTCTGAGGAAAAGGGAGAGAGGGGAAGGAAGCAGAACTATAGCTAATAGCTTCATCTTTGTAAGTGGGAACTCCCATGTCACAGAAAAGCAGTCTCTTAAAAGCAATAAAACAAGGAAGTGGGCAAGTAGAGTAGAGGCTCCCATTTCCTAGCTTTGGATTTGGAGTTTTCCTGTGCTGAGGTAAAAATGCAGGCCCCACCCACAAAATATAAGGAAAAACTTAACTGCAGAACATGTGCTGGCATCTTCCTTTTTTTTTCATTCGCACCAGGCTGCACTTGTCAATCTGCAGTGCATAACTTTTGTTCCTGTTGATCTAAATGGTGTCTGTAATGTTTTCTTTGTTGTTTTGCTTCCGCTGCTTTAGATTTCACTCTTTGTAGTGCGCTCTATATCGCTAGAGACCAGCCAAGAATTGTTTATCTGAGATCCCCTTTATAAAGATAATGTGCAGTTTTAAACTGCACTGTATTTAGAGATATTTGGACCAGTGATTATCTACACATTAAAGGCATAAAAGAAGAAAATGAAGTGATAAACACTGCAGGAGGTATATAAATGGATACTTGAAGGCTTTAAAATGGCCCTTCTTGCTTTCATATTCATATGTCTTAGCACTTTTATAACTTACAGCTGGCAAAATGTTTGTCACAGAATGTTTTGCCAAGAGTTAAATCCATCTAACCCTCTGATGAAGCTAGCAAACATTAAGTCCTCTAGAAAGCATATTTAGCAGGGCACAGACTTTATTGTTTGTTTTTACTTCTGTGCATAAAGCTGTCACTTCTTTATTTGCCTTTCTGTTTTTCATGTGTCCTCTGAAATCTGTCATAAAGCTAATGGTAGAGGAATTTTTGCTTTAGTAAAACCTTGGGAGTATCAAATAATGATAATAATGCTCTAATCCTGAGTACAATGTGTACCCCAGTGTGAATTGGGATGTGCATGTGTTGGAGATAATGTCACTCCTAGTTTTGTCTGCTTTGTAGGAAAGCAAACTGTTGGCCTTTGAAATGACTGCTGTAGAGACTTGGATTTTAGAAAGAATCCCATGTGAGTCTGTGGAATCATAAATAAGGCAAGAAGGTATTGAAAGGCTCCATCCACTCTGTCTGTTGGATATGATACAAGACCAAGTATGCTTACTCTCTTCTTGATAGGTATTTGCTGAGTGTGCTCTGGAGACATCTAAAAGTGGTAATTCTACAAAACTTTCATGAAGTCTGCATCATTGTTTGACTGTGCTTATCACTGGAAAGTTGTATTTTCCCCTCTGCTCATTTCTACTTGGCACCTGATGCTTTTTAAGATATCACTTCTCTTTCCATATTCAGAGCAACTAGAGAGATTAAAACATCACCGTTCTTTTTGTGACTGCCATTGGTATATTTAAACAATGTTATTCTGCCTCCCTTCAGGCTGAGCTGAGTCCTGATTTTCCTCATTCTTTTGATCAAGTTTTCTAGATTTGATCAGTCTTTGCTATTGCTTCTTAATACCTTTTGGTATGTCTTCATCTTTCCTGAACTACTACGTTCAAAACTGTGCAGGACTCCAGAACAGATTTTACCCATGCACAGGTAAGCAGGTGATTGATTAATTTTGTGAATCTCACAGATGCTAGTCCCCATTTATACATTCCAAGTAAGGTGAAACTCTTTGCAGCAGGAGAAGGGAAAGAGGAGCTCTTAGAGGCCAAATGTCTTTCACCTTTCTCAAACGAGTGGTCCGTCAAACAGCATCGGGCTAATCGCATGAGTAAGACATGCAGGATTCTGACTTCAATAAATGCTATCATTTTATGTCATCTCAACACTTTAAAATACATTGGGAGAGTTTTAATGCATTTTCCTATCTGATTTCAATTTAATATAGTTTCACATCTGGCTAGGTAGAGATAAGTATGCTGGTTATTTCAAAGTTTACAAAGTTGCTAGGTCAGTGTTTTGCAGCCAGGGTTTCATAGTAGTCATCGTAACACCAGAGTTCTAACAGAGTG
Organism: Alethe castanea; assembly: GCA_024734035.1. NCBI lineage: Eukaryota > Metazoa > Chordata > Aves > Passeriformes > Muscicapidae > Alethe > Alethe castanea. Next base: position 114,277,017 of record JANRGV010000001.1, read on the forward strand.
GAATATGCAACTGTAACCCATGGAGAATCACATTAGCATTTCTGCATTGCTAATTCTGACAATGGTAACATACTTAAGTTTGATAAGAATATCATTAATGAGGCAGAGGCCTGTGTCCCAGTTTCACATTGCTTTAATATTAATGGCAACGTGCCTGAGACTAGATCACATCTAAATGTCACTAGAATTGGTAGGTGGACCAAAATGAGAATACATTATTCACATAAAAACAAGTTCATTAATGATTTTATGTAGGACTTTTAACTTTTGGGAATGGCACTTGTATACCTGACAAGAAATACTAAATATGTCTGTCAGAGAAAACTGCAATATGGCTGATTTTTTGTCAATCTACTGGAATAAGAGATGTCTGTTTAGCCTTTTTTATGTAAAGACATGATTTAAATCTAACCTCAGACTGTAAATATCAAAGATATTTTAAACAAAACAGGAGTGATTTTTTTAATTAATTCAGAGAAAGGTCACCTATAAATATTTCATTAGCAAATTCATTAATTTCAATTACACATAAATTGTATCTAATCCAAATACTCTTCATCTCAACTACAATTAAAATGTAAAATGTGCTGAATCCACTCTGGAATATGCAAAGCCAACAATTAATAAAGTAATATTTCAAATGAATTTTACAATATTGCTGTTTATGTGAAATACATAGAAATTAATACGGACAGATCAATTCCTGTCTTCCTAGCTTGTAAAGATATGATTGGCCTGAATATTATATTTGGCCTTGGTTTTTTTTTTTCAATTTTCCTTTGATGTAATGCTACGCATTATGCAAAGAGAAAAGCAAAAGAATGATACAAAGATTTTCTCTGCTAGAAAATCTAATGGAGAAGATGAAATACGGAAGACCTGTGAATGAAGGACATGACAGGCTTCTTTCTTGTACCCCTCCCAGCCCCCTCTAACTGTGTTTTTTGTCTGAATGAGTTATTAGTCTCTCCATGAGTTCCCTTCATCTAAGTGACACACTACATGTATAAGATATCAGGAATGTGAATTGAAATGCAGAATTAGCCTATTGAAATTATGCATCTGTGTTCAGGTTTGGTTTTTTTTTTCCTAATGTTCAGATTTTGTGTTTAGATTTTCTCAGTCTGACTGTCACATGTAGCTGTCACTGAACTGTCACCATGGCCTGGATAAGAGTTTTAATTCACTCTGTGTCCAAGAAAGTGGAAATGTCAAATACTACAGTTTAGGGAAGGCCAGCTCTGAACTGCAGGTACATCTCCAAATTCTCAGCTTGAGAGCTGGGGGAGACTGTTCTAGAAGCCATCTCACCTATTTTGAACAAGAAAGAGGTTTTGAATTTTCAAGGCTATTACATGTAATATATATTTACTTCATATATTGCTCAAAACTGTATTGCACAGTTGGTGGGATTATGAAAAGTGTGATGGAAAATGCACTGAAGTCGATGGAAGTCTTTCTGTTGGTTTAAGATCAGACCTTTAATAAGAATGTTCTGTTCACTGTGAAGGAAACATTGGCCTCACTCTACAAAATCCCAGTTGTGGTGGTACTGTGGTTCTGGGATTCAGTCCTCAAGACAATGGAGCTGATGTGCTGCTGTACCACAAATCCAAGTTTTATAAAATCTTGCTCCGTGTATATGTCATGGCACTGGTTCCTGAAGGAATGAGACACATATAATTACTGATGCACTGTGTGTGAATGGCATCAGGCTTCCACTGCCAAGGTGACATTAGTACTGAGTTTTGTTTAGCCTGCAGGTGTGCTCCTGGGAGAAATCACACCTCAGTTTTCTGTGCCAGCTTTGTAAGGGATAAGGAGGCACCAATGCTAGTGTAAAGGATTCCTGCTTTCTCTGGGAGCTGTCCCAGGACTCCAGACAGCACTAATGGTGGCTGGAAATTAAATAGGTTGAAATTAAATAGGTTGAAAGAGAATCAGGATAAGCTCTGCACTCAGCCAGTTAGATATAAGTTTCAGAAAGGAACCAGCTGGTCTTTAAACTTTTCATACAACTGTTAGGAAAATCCTGTGATACTCTCATTCCTGCCTTTGACATTTCTCTATTGCTTTTAAAAGTGAAGCCTTCTTTGTCTTTTCAGCAACCAGCTTTGACAGAAGTATTTAACTTTGCCAGCAGCAGGGTCTGTAAAGACCTGTTGGACAGGACAGGACTTCTTTTATTCCTGAGCTTTGAGTTGCAAATGTCTGCCTATTCAATGACTTGTCTTGCTACATTCAGAAATACCTGTAGATAAATGAAAGCAGTTCCAGAGGTCTCCTCTGGCTTCATATATATTGCTTAGTTATGCACATATAACTGAGTAGTCTCAAATGTGCATGCTGATTATGGCAATAATTTCTAATTAGACCGTTGATATTTCAATCTTTCTGAATTAAGAAAAGAGCCAGGAGTGATGCAAAGGAGGAATAAAAATAATAATTGTCAGTTAAGCCACATAAATACCTTAAGAAGTATATACTAGTTTTGCACAAGTCTTGATTCAGCCTGCAAAGTGTAAAAAAATAAACCCGTAGTATGCCATAAGAAGTAAATCAGATTAAAAAAAAATCAGGTTTAATGTTTTAGAATGAGGTTAGTGCAGGGAAGAAGACTTTTAAATATGATTATAAGCTATCTCTTATGGGTTATTTACTTGATTTGGGATGTTGAGGAGAATGTGATATTAATCTTTAATATAGTTTAAATGTTGTGGAGGAAATTCACATAGTTAAGGCAATAAGAGAGTAGAAAAAAGAGTTTATCTAGTATGTAAGCTAAACGTGTTTGGCATAGGTTAAAACCTCTGGAATTATTTTTATTTAATACTTGCATAAAAGGAAGCTGAGCTGAAAGACTTAAAATTGTGATGAGGTCTCAATTACATGTCTTAGGTCTGGGATACTGATACCTGCGCAGTGTATTTGTCTACAAACAGAAACCAACATAAAATTTTTCCTTAGTCTAGAGTCTTGTTATAACTGGAACTACTTCAGTTTCATATTTGAACTGTTTCACTTAGAAGCATAGATTTAAGCCCGGCTGAAAGAATACTCTATTGATGAATATGATAAGAAATTTGTATTTCCTTCATTGGGTTGGTGGTCTTGTGTTTTATGTAGTTGAAGACTCCAGCTGCAGAAAACTAAAAACTCAACCCTACCAAAACATGAATATTTGTTGGTAACTTTACCATGATTCATGAACTGACTGAATCTTACTTGAAAGTCCTGAAAGTATCATCAGGCCTGTCTCTAATTCCAGAACTAAAGTATACACAGCTTATCTGTGGCTGTACATATAGAATTTCTTCTCTTCTGAGTGCAGCTTTTGTCTGTATAATTTACTTCAATAATGGACAATTACTTTCCTGAAAGCACTTACAGTTAAAAAAATGCCAGAAATATTCTTTGAGCTGGGCTTTTTATAGGCTGAGATGCCACATCCAGCTTAGTAGATTTCTGTCTCTAAGTCATCATCGAAATCCAACATATTTGATCTAAAGTATGCCTTCAACTGAACATAGAAATTTCTGAGATTTTGGTTTTGCTAAAATATTAGTATAATAAATAGATTTGCCTCTATCTTCCTCAGCTAGAGGGCCTGACGGAAGGCATGAAGGTGAGAAGGCTGAGCCCAAGAATAAAAAAAGACACTGAGAAGTTGCAGGCAATATGCATCCGAGAGATCCACACATTTTTAAGGTGCTAGTCTGTTTCTAAGAGTACTTAAGCTTATGTAGTGGCAATATGGGTTAACCAAGTAAGTTAATAACTTCAAAACTAGTTTTATTCTTTACATGTATAGGAGACAATATCTAGAGCAAAACAACAAATTTATCTAGTCAGGGATGCTAATTTAGTTGACTTCAGCTGGGAGGTTCAGCCTATTCTCAGTATTGTATCACTGTTGCATGTAAAGGGCTTTACAGTTTCACCATGGCACAGTGCCTGCCTGCAGATTAGAATACTCTTGAGAGAGTCTGTTTGAAGGGGGAGAAAGGTGAGCTCGCTGTGCTGCTTGTGAATGTAACTTAGCTTTTTCTGTTCTGGGTAATGTTTTGTGTCAAGTTATGCCCTTCAGTACGTTTCTGACTGCAGGAGCCAATGAAGGATCCCTAGAAGGTGTGGTGAAGATGTGTATACATGAAAGAACTGCATGCTTTTGAGAGGGACTGTTGTGGGTTATCTGTAAGGAAGAATCTCTCTGTACAAGTCACATTAGGCTGCGCAATGGTGAGATATAGATTCTATCAGGATGAGGAGGTTTCAGCCACTTTTCAGATGAGTAACAAGTGCAGGTTCTAGGGTGTTGTTTAGACTGATGATAACCCTTCTGATAATGGTTTTTTTGAAGGGATACAGCAGGAAGACTGAGGAATGCCCTTCTGTTTAAGCTGCATAACTGTGCAGCAAGTATTGTATCATTGGATCTGAAATAAATCAGTGGTACATGCCCAGGAAGAGGGAGATTTGGAGTGGTAGACCCAGAATGTGTATACTAAGGCTGAAAGCAGAAATAGCCTGGGCAGGGGAGTGATGTTTTTTGTAGCTTTGATCAGTACATTTTTTTGGTCCACACTACAAAATTTTGCCCGTGTAAGAAGCCACAGGGTTAGATCATTGTTTGTGCAGTGTAATGGCTGATATTCTGTGCTGTTGTTCATGAAAAAGTTACATTCTACCAGTAGTAAAATGCATCTCCCTGTTCAGGGTCCTGGTTGAGCAAGAACATACCTTGTTTCCACTATTCCACTGTGTTAATGGAAGTTTTTGTTCTGTGCTTTCTCAGTGGAGAAACTGAGCATTTTTCTGTAAGTTCGGCTGAGTGGTCAGCACACTGTGTAAGTTTTGGTCATCAAAAACATCTGAGCTGTCTTCAGTAGCCAACACGGTTAATGTTTGTCTTATATTTCCTTGGTGGATCAGCTAATGAAGCAAGGGGTCATCAGTATATTTCAGTCATTTCACTACCTGTAGTGATTGAAGCTTTCTAGTTTTGTTTTTTAACTAGGTTCCCTAAAAGGACGTTGTCTATGTGTCAGACAAGTTGATTTCAAAGCAGTAACCTCTGTTCAAGGAAGTAGCAAGACCTGTGAATTTTTGTAGCTATTCAGAAAGTTCTTTCCCAAATTCCAAACCACATTCTCAGTCTGGGTCCATTTTGTCTCCTCAGCCTTCTCTTGTACCACCACAGATGCTGTCATTAAGCACAATTGTCATCTTGCAGTGTTACAAGTTCTTAAACTTGAAGAGATAAGTCAAGACCTTGTCCCTGGTTTGCAATTTCACAGAAATCAGTAACAGACAAAAAGAAAAGAGCTTGATTAGCTCATAGTAACATATTCTGCAGAGGAGATGTGTTGTTGTGATCTTTACTAGTTGGCAATTGCTAAGCACTGAGGGCGGCGTGTCCATCTGTGTCTCACTGCTGTGGTCCAGACAAGATAAGATAAAAGTGTGAGCAGCATGAGTTACATCAAGAGTCATCCATGCTACAGTGGCCAATCCTTTGTTTCTAGGAAAGGTGAAAAACATTATTTGCTACAATAGGGAAAGTTAGCTTCAGGAAAGAAACCAAGATTGGGTATATGAAAAGATAACCAAAGGAAACCATGTAGTGTCTGCTCTTTCAGTTTCACTTGGGGGAGTCTGAGCAAGGAAATGTGAAAACTTTTCTTTCTCAGCTTCCAAATAATTTAGACTCTCATTTTAATTTTTCAGAGAAGATCTGTATTTTTTTCCTCTTGTGAAGAAACAAATACTATGAAAAAATTGTACTATTGCTTTATGAAAAGCAATGCTCCACAAGTTATTTTACATTTTTGAATGCCCATAAATTTTGAATAAAGCCACTATTTTCTATGTTGAGGTTGTTCCAAAGAAAAACAGAAACTCTCATGTTGCTGATGTTGAAAATATATTTTTCAACAAATGAACACTAAGATTGTGCTAATATTTTATAAATAACTGTCTAAATACTGCTGCCTGAAAATAAATATTTCTGATTTTTAAATATAGCTGCAAGTACATTGGACAGTGTTTGTTAGAGAACGTCAGATATTGTATCATTCTCTGCTCTTACCAGGAAGAAACTGAATGCAGGTTCAGTGGGATTTAGTGTCTTGTCTATACTACTTTGAGGAAAGGATTCAGACATCATATTCTCAGCTGACCACACCAAATCATTGTATTTTTTTCTATAGGATTTGATAAATGGAAGATAAGAATAAAAACAAGTGGGATCACCTGCAGTGAAAGCGGCAGTCTCTTCATTACCCTTGTAGCAGCCCTGGAATTTGTGTTTGAGAGAGATTAAGGAAAGTAAATTCATAGGAATATGTATATAATATAAAGTAAGCAACAATAGAAGACATCAACATAAGAAAATCAAATTAATTTATTTTTCTAGGTTGACAATAATTCATAATAAATATAAATTTCTCTACTGGAGAGTCAGCTGGATATTAGGTGATGATAGAAACATGTACTGACCAGTTAGACCAAATCAGCAGCAGCAGCACTGGTAGTCTCCATGGTGACAGAAAAGCTAACAACAAACCAGCTATGTAAAAGGGAAGATAATGCTTTTTGTTGCATTTAAAAGAAAGGACTTTCTGTCTGACAGTTTGATCAGTTTTGAACCTCTATTCACCTTTGAACTAAGAATGCAGTACCTTGGTACTCTTTCTTCTTTCTTTCTTTTCTTTCATACATCCCCTCTTCTTCTTCGTCCACATGTCTTTATCAAGACCCTGTCTGACAGACTGTTAAATATACTTATAAAGCACAATTCACTATTGGGTTTTAGATAATCTATTAAAAGTCTTGAAACAGTTTCTAATTTGGAGAGGAGGTTTTCTCTTTAAGCTGTAATCATACATTTATGGAGAAAGTGAGAGATCTCAGTCTCAGAGTTTATGAGCTAGGGACCTGAAAATAACTACTTAAATCAATCTGTAAGCATGCTAAATATTTGAAATAATTCATGTTGTAACTGAATACAGCATACTTTGTGTCTTTGCAGAGTGTTTTGCTAGAAGCAAGTAAAGGAAGTGAAAAGCCAGTGTGCACAGTTTTGGATTCTTGGCAGTAGTGAACTGCCTATGACTTAAGAGGTAGCATTTCCAATGCATAAAGTAATTCTGAGGTTATTATTTCATTGCAAAGTGCATGCCTGGATGGTGTCATGTGATGCTGATAGGACTGTTTAATGACACAACTTCATCCTGTTCCCACATATTTGCACAAATTACTTTTGAGTAGAGCATAATTTCTGGTTGATGGATTCATAGCCTCTGCTATATGGCAACAGTGCAATCCTGGAAATCAGAATGATTTCCTTTATCAGATAATAAAGGAAAGGCCTGCCTCTAAATAGAGGGAAATTAGGCACAGTGCTTATTGTGGAGCAAAGCATACAGACCACTTTATCTAATTAGGAACGCTGAAAAGTTGGATTGTCAGCTAGTGTTACCATTACCTTCAGTTAATGGGTGACTGAGGTGTTACTGTCTGCTAAAGGAGGCACAGAGGTCTTCACAGAGGTTACTTCAGTTACCCTTTATATTCCAACAAATGCCTGCTGCTTCTCCCTCTTCTCCTTTCCCAACAACCATTTGCCTAAAAGTCCTCACCCAGGTCATAAGACTTCTTCCTTCCTGGCAGACTTATGTTATCTATCTCAAAGCCTTAAACTGACTCTTAGCAAAAAGAGCATAGCACTCTTGTATCTCAGTCTTGCTGTCTGTGACAGTGTCACTGTCCTATTAATAGCAAAGACAAATCATTCTAGCCACAAAATCATTTTATCTTTATTGCTCTAACCTAGCTGGGAATATCAGTTGGATTAGGAAAGACCAGGTTTTGAGGTACTGACCTCAAATACTTCAGGCAAAAACTATTGTGAACGCAGTTTTCAAAACTTCAGTGGCTATCCCTGCACCTATGTTTGGAAGAGGTTCAAGGCAAGAATTTATATGAATGCAGAGACATACTGCAGCTAATTAGTGTAACTAGCTAGCACAACTCTTCTCTAACTATATCTAAGTTCATACTTGCATATTTTCATCCGCAATTTTGCAGAAGGTTGATTAATTTTCTATGGTTTTTCTATATCTTACATCAATGTAGCACTAATCCTAGGATCATTATTACCTGAAACTTTGGGTCTTACTCTTGCTAAGATTCTCTCTCCTAACTAGTATTGAGGAACTTGGATGTTTCTCTCTCTTGCTCATATGCTGACATGGGATCATTCTCAGTCTGTCAGAGTTACAGGCTGAGGCCTGAATACTGCCTTGCAAGCCACTCAGGTAAATGTGTGTTAGTTGAGTTCTCCACCAGTGAGATCTATTCTATTCTGTTTGAAATCTGCATGTTCTGTTCATGGTCCAACTGGGAGGTGTGTCTGCCTAACCATTCCCAAGGGATTTTTGTGTTTCTAGAGCGAGTTAGGGGTCAGTTGGTTGCCTTGGGAGAGAATGTGATGTTGTAATTAATTATCATGGTTAGTCTTCAGGGAAGTGTGACTACAAAAAGGAATTCCCAAGGGAAAATTGGTATATACTTACAAATCCATTTGGGGGTGGTCCTCAGTCAGTGAAGGGGATTAATGAGAAGAAGATCATAGCTGAGAATTGTATCCAACTGTCCAAGCATCCCAGCAGTTTTTTAACTATGTGGAACAGAAAGGAAAGCTCTGGGGGACAAACTGAAAAATAGATGCCTTTAAACAGAAAGTTTTTATATCTTTGTAAAAATAAAACTTTAAAAAATTCTGTTTCAGATCTGAAACCATAATTTGTAAATAAATAGTTGATAAGATACTTTCATTATTTGGTTTTTCTTTTTATAAATTTAAAAAGGTGGTTGGATGCAGTAGCATTGCATGGAGACGGAGTCATACAAGCTCAGAAATCTTGAGTATTAGTGTCCTCTGAAGGTGTGTGGGCTGTTTCAGCATCTGGTAGAACAGATTTCTCTTTTGGGAGAGAGAAGGACAAACATTAGCCAGAGAAGAGCTGTGAAGAATGTAGGAAAGTGCTTTATCCCTTGGGATCTCCTATCACTAATTAGGTGATATATTACAAATATGATATGGGTAACTGTAGTTTGTCATCAGCAAAATTAATGAGTCCTAGCTAGGTGACTGCTAGACTATTCTATCTACTCATAGGTGCCAGCTATGGGCAGAACAGTGAAACTAGTCAAACAAAACTACCACAAGTGTTTAGAGCTTGATCTAGACCTTGATCAATTAAAGTAATATTTTTCAAAGGACAAACAGGTACTTGGAAGTGTACTTAGTGCTTTCACAAAATGAAGTGCATGTGCAAACTTAAATGCTGTTCAGGATTCTTCTTAAGAACAGAGCAGAACAGAAATGGATGCAAGAGGAATGGGCAACATCTTGTTTGCCATGTAACTCTCAGTTTGAAGGTACTGGCAACACATACTGACATACTGACAATGACTTTGTGTGGAATAGCTGTGACTTCAGGAGCCTTATCAACCTCTCTTTCAAAGAATGGATAATGAAAAACATTTTTTAAGCAGTTATAATTTCTGATGTACCTACACTCTCTGTTTTCTTTTTTCTTTTTTTTTTTTTTACGTTTAAAGGTGTCCAAAGTTAAAATTCTATGAATACACGGACACTGACATAAAAGGTACAAGCAAAGGGTGTAGATGAGTAAAACAGAATGGCAAAACCACATGAGATTGGTATAAACTAATGTTCTCAAACATCGTTTTAGTTACATAAACATTTCAGTAACATTTTCTGTCATCTTTTTTTGTTGTGTCAGACACATACAAGGCAAGCTTCTCTGCAAACTCTGGTCAACTTTAGAGCTCTGTAATGAGTCCTTGAGTTTGCCATGGCTGACATGTGAGAGGCAAGAGTGCAACAGCTTAATGTGCAAGTAAAATCTCCATTCACATACAGTAAAGATTTTGGAAGGTATCTGATGGATGTCTGTGATAATCATCTCCATAGTCTTGTACTTGAAATCACTATTTGCTTGTGTTATATTAATGGCTTTTTCTCTGTTGGTTTTATTTTTTTCTTTCTTTTTTTTTTATCAGCTACAATATTTTTTGTGTTCAGGTAACTTGACACTAGAATCTCATTTATTGTCTGCTAATGTTGTTGGTGATTACTGTGAAGACTGACAGCAGCAGTGCCTTGAGCTCTAATTATCTTCTTTTAGACATTCAAAAATATTTGAAACAACTTCTATTAAAAGGAGTGAATTAATGTTTTCTGCAACATATAACCTTTCTGCTTATAGTTGACAAGTAATTTACTTAGATAATGCAAGAAACTCCAATACTTTTGTGTAGCTCTACTCACAAATAGAAGCAAATGAATGTGATTCTCAAGAAAGTACAAATGGTTTTCTTAATGACAAATACCATATGATGTTACAGTTATTTCAATTTTTTGGCTGTCATGATTTTATAGACTATTCATCAAAATTGACACCTGGAGTAGAGCTCTATTTGGAGAGAAAATTTATTCATTCTTGAATGACCACCACCATTGTTGTCATGAAAAATCAGAGGTACAGTAGGTTCAGAAACTCATAAAAAATAAGCATTTATGGTCTGTACAGGATGTGCCAGGAATTTATACATTCTGAGAATGTACTTCACCTCTGAGAACAAAGTCCAGCTGAGAACTTTAATCTAGTTTAATTTTCAAATTTGACTTTTATTCCCAGAAGACCTTGTCTCTGTTCAAGACTCTGCTCAAGCCAGTGTAACTTGAAGAAGAATTTTCAAAGCATGTGTCTGACCAAGATTACTTTCCAATATCCCTGCAAATATTTTTAATGAACTGCTTCTGTGTCAAAAGGAGATGATGCCATGCCTTTTAATTTGGTGACCCAGAAAACTCTGTGATGTTGATGTGACCCAAGGGCTCGTGCATTAAAATTAATCTGTGACGGACACTGCATATTAACATGATACTTGATACCTTGTCATAATAGTTTCAGACTTCATACTTTTCATGCTGTCTCTGATCCTTCCTGGAGAGCAGAGTTCATGGCTGGGAATAGCACCCTTAAAGGAAATGCAAGTATGCAGCGTGAGTGTTGCAAACCAGGACAAAATTGCTTTCATTTCTGTAAAAATGCATACTTCTGGTTACTGAAACTACAGAATGGATATTTCTAAATTTGAATAAATTTCAGCTATAGATGATTGACCTGTAAGCGCAATGGTTGTTGCTTGCCAGTTTTCCTTTAACAAGCATTTATGACATTGTTTTAAAGAGAGACTTTCAAGTTTCATGCTCTTGAATTGACCTGCAATTCACTTTGCAGTTCCTGTCTTTATTTTCCTACCCCTGCCCACTTTGACATCCTCATATGGTTTGGGTTGGAAGGTGCCTTTCCACTTTTATACTGCAGACCTACAAGATGGATGAGGTAACAAAGGTGAACAGAACCTACACATTTCTAGTAGGAGCAGCACAGAACTGTCCTAATTTGGCAGCAGGAACTAAGTTCAGCTCACTGATAAGGCATGGAATTAACTCCCCATAATGGACAACATCATAGTTTGATGCCAGTTCACTGAACTGAACGGGCTCACAGTATGTCAGAGCAGCATCAGCTATTAAGTACACAGGAAGAGGGCTGAGTGTGCCTTAGATACTTGCACACCCACAGCCTAAAGCCAGTCCTGTGTGCTCAGCCCAAGTTTCGTCAGTGTGACATTGGTTGGGAGTCAGCAGCTCTCAGCAGGAGGATTCATGGTGGTATCTTTACAAGAAGGCCAAAATGGTCGTGCAGAACCCCTTGATACTGACTTTTTGGGACTCCAAATGTTGCATAACTATTTGCTGGCCTTCTTTCTGCGTTGGTCTTGTCTGCACAGCCAAGCAGTAGACTGGCATGCTGTGTGCTCATAGACCAAAGAGGATGAGCTGTTGCAACAAGTTCCATATCCAGTGCTCCGGCTCCTTTACCCTGGGGAGGCAACGTGGATCTTGGCCTCTAAGCTTCACTAATTAATGCCTTAGTCTTTGGGAACTCATGATCTTGTAGGATTTGTGTTGATCATTTTAAAATATAAAGCTAGGTGGCTTCTGTCAGGCTATTGTGGGGTATGTTCTTCCATATGAAACTGAAGCTTTGCCATTACATAAAGATTGCATTGTAAAAGACAATCCAAATGTTCCTTGCTTTCTCTGGTGTTTATTTAAAGATACATAAGAAAACCAGTATGTTAAAATATAAGAGCAGATTGGAGATTTTATTTTGGGATTGTTAGCTTTATTTATATTATCAACAAATCTTTTATATTTAGAAAATAGCTTATGAAAGAGTTTAAGGACTTCTGTTTATTTTTACCATTGCAGAGGATGTCTGGAGGAGTGTTTTCAAGAAGAAAATTTACAGTTTTGAAAGTTCAAGTCAAAATACAGCTGAATCACCATATATTTACTTGATTGTCACATATATGTTCTCCTGAGAAATGCTGGTTTGGGGATTTATAAAATACTTAAAACCAAACCCCCATAACAGTGGTGTCTTAACTGTATATGTTTTTGGAAGGGACTGTTCACTCAAAATGGTAGAAACAGCATTCTGGTTCCTATTGTGCTTCACAATCCGTATGCACAGGTGTAGTGGGTGAGATACAGTCATCATCATTCCCACCTCAGAGGTAAATTCAGCATGCAGCTGGGTGGATGCACGCTGGGTGAGTGGAGTGTGGCCAGCACACTCTGTCTCATAATCCACAAGTTCAGATTTTGTTTCGTAGCATTCTGTGAATTTGTGAGGGCTGTAGCTCAGGTGCCTTATGGGTACCTATTGATGATGATCTTTGTGTAGTAATGATCTATATTCACTTATATGGGACTATCATTTCTTTCCTTTTTATGCAAGTGGCATACATTTTCATAATTTAACATTTTATGTCACTGTTTCCATGATCTGTTATTGTTGTGAACTGTAAATCTATGATATACAAGGATGACGTTGGTTTTTAAATGAGGAAATCCGCTTATTTTTGGAATGAAAAGCCTAATAACTTTGAGAATGAAGTGAACAAATCAGGCACTGGAAAGCTGAGATGGCAACATCAAACAATATTGTGAACAGAGCAATCATTCTAGGAACAACAAAAGAATAGATAAGAGTGAAGTTCATCTTTGCCCCAGGGAAGGAAGCACTGTGAAACAAAATACAGGATTGCCTATTTTGATTAGTTTAAAAAAAAAAACACCTCAGAAAACAGAAAAACAAACAAACAAAACAAAAGCAAACACCTTA
>JANRGV010000001.1:114290411-114346529 GCA_024734035.1 Alethe castanea
GCCCCAGGGAAGGAAGCACTGTGAAACAAAATACAGGGTTGCCTATTTTGATTAGTTTAAAAAAAAAACCACCTCAGAAAACAGAAAAACAAACAAACAAAACAAAAGCAAACACCTTAGCAGCAGTAGAAAAGAAAATTTGGGTTGCTTTTTGCATTCAATTTCCTGAGAAAAATATATAATATATATTAAAGTTAGCACTTAATGGATTTTTTTTCAGTGCACGGGCTTTATTTACTTTTGTTAAAATGATGAGATTATAAAACTGAACTTTTATGAGTGGATTCTGTAGCTATTTGCTATATCTCCACAGTTGTGTGTTGGAAGAAACTTTAGGGATGAAAGACTCTAGTATTTGATGAGTTAGATGGACTGATGTCCAAATCACTGTGAATGTGCAAAACCATGTACAGTAATGTTTTAGTGCAGAAAAACTGTGCAAGGATGTGTTTTGGCAAGATTTCTCTAAAACCTAGAATTCAAACTTAAATAATTGGTTTGAATTTTCTTGGGTCCAAACTGAAGGAGCAGTTTAGACAAACCTCTGAAAGAAAAGCCATGTTAATTCACACAGTGATGTGCTGCACTTCTGTCTTGCTGGCTGGTGACACATCAGCTCATCTGTCTGAGCTCTGGTGTAGCTTGCAAGCTACAGGAGGTATCTCTGTAGTAGACCATGTCTAAACATCGTAATTAAATCAGCACTGCACAGCCAAGCAGGCTCCTGAAAGTGCTCCTCTGGCTATGTTTCAACAGCCATAATTCAGGAGAGTGGTTTTCTCTAAGTTATATTTGATCTAATTTGCTTTTATTAATTATTATACAATTAACGCATGGAGAAATGCTAAGTTCTTGCCTCACGCTTCTCCCGGTTGAAAGGCCTGGCCAGTTCTTTCCCAAATCAGTGAAAGGTTACCACTGGTTTTGATTAAATTTATTTGGAATTTGGAGACGGTGTTTCTGGGATTATGGGAATGAAGAGATGCTAAAATGGAGAGCTGGCAGGCTTAAGGGGTGAGAGGATGGGAGTGCCAAGAGCGTGGGTGAGACACGGCTCTCGGGTGCCAGGTTTCATAAGGCCTGTCATCCTTATCAGAAAGTGTCTTGGTACTGATCCCACTGCTAACACTGTTTCCTTCCTTGAGTTTTGAAATGTGCCCAGACTGATATTAGATAACTTCATCTTCTGTCTTCATACAGGATAACAACAACATTTATTATGTGACTGCATAGTATTAGTTAGAAGAAAAGCCTGTCTAACTCCTTTGAATCGCTCCCAGGATTCTCCTGATTTTGTGCTTCTCCTTCCTTTTGTCTGTAATTTTCACCTTTGGTGCTGGGATCTTCTCTCACTTTGTACTCTAATTTATACCATTCCAGCAGACTGAAATGGAGCCTAGCTTTCATCTGTGCCTGCAGTAAGAGCACGCTTTTTCAAATCCTACTTTTACCCTGTGAAAGCTGAGGATGGTAACTATGTCCAGAACAATATCTATGAATATTTTTATAAATAGAAACAGTGAAATCCGTTCAATGAGTTTTCAAATCCTGCACTCAGTCACTGTTCATAAATTTTTGAATGGATGAAGAGTCATTTGAATTTATTAAAATATTAATGAACATTGACTAAGTTAACATCAAAGTATAGGGAATGTTTCATAAATGAAGAATCAACTCATTTATATGTGAATACTATTTTTCCTGTCCAGTAATATGTCCCTGCTAGAACATGTAAGAACTGCAATTTGTCATCATGTCAGGACATGCACTACTGTTATTTTAATGAGTAACATGACAGCACAAATAACAAGTGGCAATAACATTGTGAGGAGTAACACGTAAATTTAATATTACATAAGCATTTGTAATATTTTCACATAAATGGTATACTAAGCCATTATGTTTTAGAAAAAATTATTAGAAATAATTTGTAAAATTGTTTGTGTGTATTTATATCTATTCTTTGGAAAAAGAAAAAACAATGCAGTCAATAAATTTTATTTTTAAATAATCTTCTCTACTATTCTCAAATTTGAAAAATATTGTCAAAAACCAAAAAAACCCCAAACAAACAAACAAACAAAAAAAAAAGAAAAAAGCATTTCCAGGACTATGGGGTTAAATGAATAGAGTAAGGAAAAATTTTAAGGAGATATTGTTAAGAAAATCCCATGCTTATAGAAGGTATTTTGTTCCTACTAAAAGTTTGGACTAATAACAAACTGCTACATAAAGAAAGTGTTATTCAATACTTTCTGACATATTTCCAGTAGTCCCGATTCTCTAATTGTTCTTCTCTTGTTGCAGTGAAAGATTCAAGTGATCTGGATGCTCCAGATTTTAGACTTGCTTGTGAATACAGTTAACAAAAATTTTCATTTTTGCTGACATTTGCGTTTCTCCCTTCATATGAACTTTTGCCAGCTTCATATTGTAAAGTAAACAATAGTTTACTTTAGTAAAATCTTCTGGTAAAAATCTTCTGAGCTGAGTGTTGAGTTAGATGTCTAGAGGATAGAAAAACAGGGAGCAGTGTGGAAGCTCCTTTTCTGAAAGGTCTTAAGCATTTACAAGACTAAACTTTTCTTCATTTGGGAAAACATAGTTATCCTTTTATTTATCCTTCTTTACTGGTCACCAGCAGGGCTCAGAAGAGTAAAACTTCAAACTTTTACATTTCTCTAACTCTTTCTAGCTGATTAAAAGTACTTAATATTATTCAGATCATTAGTAAAGCCTCAACAAAAGCAAACACCATTTCCTGCTCCCCTTCAAACCAAGCAGCCAGGCAAAGCAAATCTAAGCATTATACTTTTCTGCATTTGGAAGAAAACCTAAAATGTCATAGCCTCATCTTCACTTCAAATTCCCTTCTTGCTGACATTGATGGTTGATGACACTTATGAATACTTCTGAAAATTAGACCATGTGTTAGTACCAAAATTGGAGTTGGATGAAAAGATGCCTTTAATGTGTTAAGTATTCTCTAAGTAATTGTCAACCTTTTTTCTTTTACTTATTTTTTTTTTTTTGTCTTTTTCTTTCTTGAGTGTTTTATCTGTCTTGCAAACCCCTTAGGTGAAGAGGCATGTCCTTCCCCCTCAGAATTAGCAGTGTAGCTGCAAAAACACATACTGGAAATCCAGGGCTCAAATATTTCCTACCCACTTACCCACCAACCTAGGAGCAAGGGGGAATAATCCTCACTTTCTACTATTTTTAGCCATCTATTTTTGTATCAATAATTAAACACTGACTAAGGCTAGAAACCAGGACGGGGAATTCCAACATCCCAAAGACAGTAGGAGACCTCACTTTCTCACTGTCTTTAGCTGAAACATTTTCATTTTATTATTACAGCGTGTGAGACAGGCACTGTGGTCCAGAGGGTATCACAATTAATAGACATGCAGGCACACCAGACTCATATTCCCACCCCAGTGGAGTTCATTAGTTATACAAGGTGGAACAGGTCACCCCACCCACAATGACCACTAACTTGACTGGAAATGCATGCCCATGGGCCTTGAAGACTAATTGAACACTTTGTAGCCTGTGTTGCACAAATTTTCATGTTCAGAGGGAGTATTTTAATTTTTATCATACTGGCTGTATAGGGTAATTTAACCCTGCTGTGGACACAGCTGGAAAAAAACCTCAACAAAATGGAATTCATATTTTTGCAGAGCTTCATTTTGATCACATTGGCTTGCTTCTGGAACAATTTCTTCTTGAAAATGTTTCTGAAAGCAAGTCCTGGATACTTACTGGTGTGAATCCTGCATGAATTGAAATCACCCTGGAGGCTAGGCTGGGTTTTGTAGCAGTCTCCCAGGGCAAAGGAGAGGGAGTTACATCTCTGTCAGTTTTGTGGCTAACATAGTAATGATATATGCATTTTTGACTAAGGAACACTCAGTGAAGATCTGGCAGGTGGTGACAAGTGACATTAACTATAATTGCTTTGTCACCTTGTGCTGCCCCACAGATTTTGGGAAGCCTCCATCTGCTACTCCCCACATTAGGGATGGATTGTTACCTCCTTGGGGCAGTGGGTACCTTTCCATGATATGTACTCTTTCCATTACACCAAAGAACTAAGCAAGCCCCAATGATGGTTTGTACATGCATCTACAAAATAAATTTTTCAGCCCCAAAAGTAAAAAGTATCTTCTGCTGGGACTATTTGCTGGTGATATGAGAAATCTCATTCCAGCAATGCCACGGGAGCTATTCTATTCTCCCTCTGCATCTTTCCTCTCTGCAGTTTGTGAGAACAACTTTGTCTCAGATTTGCAAAGTGATTTGGTGATTTGCTGATATTTATACAATGGGCCAGGGACAAAACATGAGAAATAAAAAGTAGGTTTCTCTGTTTCCAAGGTATTGCCTTTACAGTACATCTCTCTCCTCAACACTACTCTCCTTTTTCCTCCATTAGTTGCTCTTTCCCTCATGCAGTTTAGCTCAACTGACCTTTTTTCTCTCCTGTTTCTTGGAGATTTGGCATCTATTAAAATGGAAAGAAAAGCACAGAAATATCTGAACTCCTTCTGTTTTGACATTGTGTTTCTGATCATGGGATTTTAAAAAGTGAATAGACTGTTCTTTTTCTGTATGAAGGTATATTTTCTCCTTTCAAGCATGACTTGCATTGTAGACTTAGGATGGCTTACTCTGTGGAGTGATTTCTGATTCTCTATTTGCCATGTTATAATTTCTCTGTTTCATTCAGGTTTTGCTTTAGATTTTTCTTTAAGCCCTAATGTTTTTCAGTCTTTCTCCAGGTTTCTCTGTCATGTAAAAATAATAAGAATACTCATCCCTCTGTACCTTAGTTGCTGTTGCAGCTTTCAGGTGGGTTTGGTAAAGAAATCAACATGGTCTTTAGTTGTTTAACATATCTATAACTGAATTATATGGTCAAAAAAGACAAGCCTGTGCTATACAGATATGCTTGTCAGTAGATATGCTCATGGCTAAAACCCAACTCCCCTCTAAACCAGACTTTTAATCAGGACAGAGGCCAAATTTTCTTCCCATTTGTTACGGGTTTTGTTTCTTCCAAAACTCCCTTTCGGAGCAGGCCCAGGATTTCACACTTCTTGGAGGCAAACAGGCAGAGCTTGTAAGGCTGTGTGCAATGGTATCATGTAGGAATTTTCACCTAAATTTTAACTTCAGAATTTGAGTTTAAAATATTTTTAAAATATTTTGAAGTTCTGTTAGCCTGTTCCCTCTTTTCCAGCTAAACACAACTTTGCTGTCTGGGTAAGACCTGACTTCAAGATGCTTTCTTCATAGGAAATGGTTATGATATGTCAAATACATTATATACAGATATCCAAATATCTTACATGAAATCTTCTGTGTTGTTGGTCTTTGCCATGCAATGTTTGTATCAGTCAGCATGATAAACAAGGATAAAAAGTGATGCAGAACAGAGCCATATTAATTGAAAATCTGTTCCTGCTAGGACTTGTTATTTTATTTTACTGACCATGTGCAAAGTCAGATACTGTGGAGGCAATACAGTCAAGATGTCTAACACTGTACTATTCTGGGATAAGGTTCTTCTTGGCAACAATGTACAGCTTCCATTTAAGTGTCAGGAATTGCCAAATAGTGACAAGTAGACTTGGAGAAGAATTAGTGAAGTGGGAAAGCGTGTTTTAGAAGGTTTTTTATGCAAGAGATCACATTATCTTTATAATCAAAACTGTGAAGCAATGCTCATTTGTAATGTGAAGACAGGTTTTTTTGTTCTATCACTTTGAATGATAGATGCAAATTGGATGCAGTCTGATATCTTGATTTTTCTTTTTACATGAAAAGGAAAATTAAAATTTTAATATAATTTGCATGATGACTAATAAAGTGACATGGGAAGCAGAGACCAAAGAACTGTCATATGAAAGGAAATTTTATTTAATCAGGTTATGGTCTAATTTTGCATCTAATCAATAATGACATAATCCCTGAGGACTGGCAAAAAGATAAAAAGTATAAAAGAAATTTCTCATACATAAAGATCTCTTTCCACCAGGAGACAGTTGGTATCCAATGCCCAACTCTATGTCCACATGATCAAAACCTACCAGTCATGGTTTGGCCAATGCATGCGTTCAAAATCAAACCAGGTTTATTTGAACATTGTAAACATTTAGACATAAATGGATAAACCTTAACAAGGCTGTTGGTGCCAGAGACTGGACCATGCTGGGAGAGGCTGGAGGGCACAGCTGCATTGTCTGTGCCTGTTCTGCCTGCAGATGACATTTGGCTGAAAGGATATCCATGGGAGCAATGAGGAGGTGCCCACACGGAGCATAACAGCTCTGAAACAGCTGGGAAAAATGCTTTTGTGGCTTTGCAATTCCCCTCCCTATGTTGACTGGGTGGGGAAGGCAGAAGGGAAAATGATGAATTTCAGGTTTTTGTCCCCTTGAACATCCAAGCTTCCTGTAGCAAGATTGTAGATGCACCCCACAGGCTACCTCAGCTGAATGTAAGGGCCAGGGCCAGCCTTTCCACCTGCTTTGTCACAGTGGAGACTCAGCTTCTGCTCTGTGCAGCCAGGTGCTTGCCTTTGCTTTTATTCTGTAAACAGCTTTAGAACTGGTCTTGTCTTCTATTGAGTTTATATGTGAATTTTCTGGATGAGCTTGTAGATATTGGGCAATACATCCTGTCTTTAGCATTAGCCTCTGGCTGCCAACTCAAGGAGGTGATTATCATGGTGATTGAATTTTTCTTAATTGTCACTGTATATGTTAGCAGACAAAATATGTGACCTGTACTTTCAAAATCTAATTGAAGACACAGGAAGGCAGGAGGTACTGCAAAGACTGATGAAGAGTGTGTCTTGAAATTTAGTATGTGCTGTTTGTTTGCCTCTTTGGGGCATTGTGGAAAAATTATTCTTCAGGCGAGATGGGCTATGAAAAGACAAGTAAATCAGTATGATATGTAAGGTGCAATGAACAAGAGCAACTGACAAAGCAGGAGAAAAACTTGTTGAGGCTTATTTCATTGGCAGGGTTTATTAGTGAAGGGGAGGTAGAGGATGAAATATGATGGACTCTGATATTCATCCTGTAATTTAGTGTGTGCATTGCTCTGCTCTGTTTTCCTTTTCCCCACATTATGCATAATTCAAATATTCTATTCCTTGCTGATAGGAATTCAGATTTATAACTGTTTTAATTTCTGATATACTCCTTGTACGTGCTGTGTTTATATATTATGTCCATGTATTATGCCTATTATAAAAAGCCCTTTCTCTCAAAGCCTGCATATATGTTGTTCATAATATGTATGCCAAACATCTCTTGATACAATTACAAAATAGGGTTTCCAGCTCTTGACTAAACATATCTGGTGCTTTCTCACACTTAATGCATGAAAGTTCAGCATTCAGACTAATGGCAATGTATGGCCTTGAAAGCTCTAAATGACCAGGTAAGTATTTACTGCAAGATCATCCAGTAATGGCTGGAAATTGGCTGAATTACCTTTTCCAGCATTTGTTAGTTAACTAGCTCTATTTAACGTTGGGGGCATGAGTAAAACAATGTTCTATTATTGATATGCAGATTATCAAACATTAGTGTACAGTTTTATTTCATCTTCTGCCTGCAGTTCTTATGGTCTCACTTCCTTTATTTCTTAGGGCAGTAGGGAGTATCTCCTATGGCTTAATTGAAGGGAATATTTGAATGGCATCTTAAAGTTGTTCTTAAAGTTGAGAGGTAATCTTGAGTGTGTCATGGGAACTAGGGAAGTTACTGAAAGGCCTTTGGATGGGTGCATATTATTTTAGTACATGTGTTGCAGCCCTCCCTGAAAGACTATTTCAGCTATGGATAGCAAAATAGTAATTTGTCATGATCTCATGGGATAATGATTAGAATTTGTTCGGTACCTGGTTTAAAAGGAGAAAATAGACTTTTTAACATAACTATTGTAAATGAAATGAAGTATGTATGAAGTTCAAAAACTCAAATATATTATTACTCTGGCAGACTCAGAAATCCTAATGGAATTCAATACAACTATATGCAATTTCAGGGATTTAAAATATTGAATGTAAAACTACAAAGACATAAAGGAATAATTTGTATAAGCTGTCAGTCAGAGAAGAAATACATGTTGTACAATTTTTTCCATTTGTCATAACTGAAGGAAAAGAGAAGACGTGTCAAGACAGTTTTGGAAATGTGGTTTATTTTAAGGGCAAGATAAATGAGTTATGAATCACATGGTTGGTAATGAAAAAGAGAATCTTTCTCTGCAAAGTTCTTCATTTAAATCCCAGTCCAGGTTATTGTTGTCACCTGAAGACTGCTGGGATTCTTTTTATCCTGATGATAAAAACCAGTGTGGGGTACTTTAAACATGAAGATAAAATGGGTAGATGTATAGACTTTGTTGCTCTCTGATGTCCTGCAGTAAGCTAAAACTCTTTGCATATCACACTGCTACCTTTCTGATACATATTCAGTTTGTCCAGATGTTTTTGGTCTGGATTTCAATATCATAATCTTTATTACAGTCACTGTGAGACCAGAGGTCATCAATAAATGTGAATTATTAGTACCATGAGAGAGACTATATATCCAGTACTTATTGCAGGCCATTTAGAGCCAAACACTTTGTTATATAGACTTTGTTCTTTTCCTTTCTCAGGCATATTAGAAAGAAGATTATTATGAGCAGAAATTATGTTTCTTTTCTTCCATCTAAGGTTTGAATTAACTTGTTTGAACTTTTGAAAAAGTCCAACTGGATGAAGGAAAGCTAGGAAGGAAAGCTCTGTTGGTTTAATCAACAATTAAAGCTCTATATTTCCTAAGGATATTTCTGTCCTCGTGATCTGCTGCTTTAGGCAATTTACTGTTTTCTGATTTCTTTAAATTTTAGACCGGAAACATTAACAAATTAGAATGGCATAAAATATCTAAAGCCTGTAAGGCACTGCAAACTCCAGAGTGCTCTATTCCATAAGTGTGACATTACACTGAGTTTAACTATACTCAGAATAGCTGTTTTGTTATAGTTCAGTGAAGTCCCTCACGGAAGTAAAAATAAACTTTGGAATATAGTCTACCATCCATTTCTTCCATTCTCACCTGCTTTCAGATAATGCATGTTGGATTCCAGAAAACAGAGTAAGAGATTTACTGAATTCTGTAATGAGTGACTAAAAATGGTTGTACTGGAGGTACACCTTGGAAAAGCTCTAAATCCCTCCACTCATTTGGCTCTTGCTGTTTCTGTATGCTGCCGAGCTGTTTGTATGAGGTGAAATATTTTTATTTAACTGAAGAGAAGAGTAAGTCAACCTAAGGTTATAAGACTTCCATTTGGGCCTGAAGGAAATTCATTAATGTCCACAGCATGTGGTCCTCTCATGCTAGGACTGCCACCTGTCATCAGCTTAGCCTGAAAGCTTTGACTAGTAGAAATGTGTGGGAGGGTATGTGTATAAGCTGCAGAATAAAAAGGGCGTTATTGTCCCAAAGGAAGAAGTGGAGGATATTTGAATAAAAAAAGTCTTTTAAGTGTCCCCCAGTAAGTTTCCAGTTAAAGCATATTTAGAATTTCGTAGCTTTTTATTTTCCTTATCTGCAGTCTCTTCCTGTGTTGGCTCTTTGGATTAAGCTGCCTGGAGTTTAGAAAACAGAAAAAAGTAGTGGCTTAAAGTGTATAAAGGCTTAATAATGAAAAATGAAGAAGAATTAAACAGGATTGTAGTAAGACCCACTAACCTGGAGAAGTCCCCTAATAATAAAACAGAAGACCAAAGGGTTCAATAAATGAATCAAAATATGTGTCCTGTGCCATTACTAATAACACTCTGCTTGAAGGATGGGATTTTGTAGTAGAAACTATTGTTAATAAAGAAAGCTCTTTGCAGCCATTGGGATTTTTTTTTTCTTAATAACCATGATGGCAGTTGGCCTGAGATTTCCTGGGTAATATTCTGCATTTCTAATGAAGTAGTATGTTGAAGCTACTGTAGGGATGTGCACATTCACATTTTTGTTGCTGTTTTTTTTTTTTTTCAGTTACCCTTTTTAATGTAAAAGGTCAGAGGATAAATATTTGACTTGACTGAATCTCCTGTGAGTCCACAGTGGAAGTTTCAGCATGTTTCTTTCCAGAAATTGATTTAGGGAAGCTCTTAGCTCAGCTGTAGCAGTGAGATTGCCCATGTGTAGATGTAACACGTGAGAGGATGTTGGGGCTGTCTCAGCACAGGGGCTTGCAGGGATGAGGACATTTCTACCCATTTCATGGAAGCTTCAGCTGCTAGGCCAGACTCTCAGCTAGTGTAAATCCATATTGTTCCAGTCATATTGTGAAGGTACAGTGGCAGATGCCAGCAGAGGTTCTTACACCCTTACCATCCATGTGGGTGTCAGCAGAAGGCTGATGGACCTGCATCCTCCTGCTGGCACATCCAGCCCATTACTGCTGAGAGCTGATGGTACTAAAGTGTTCTCAGAGCTGTCTCAGTGTTTCAGCTGTAGCATTTCTCCTCTCTGCTGCCAGGTGCCCCACCTCCTTTCAGTCCCACAGAATAACTTGCTTTGTCACTCTTCAAGATGCAAACAGATGTGTTCTTCTCCCTCAGCATAGGTCCTGATTAGGAATGTTGGAAACCTCCACACAAACTCTGTTACAGTCGTGGGTTGCTGGCCTGCTGAAATTGAAGTTGGACTGTATGAGTTGTACCACTATCAGCAGACTTTCCTACCATTTGATTTGAAATTAAATTATGATAAAAAATATTTTATATCTTGTTAAAATTCGCATTTAGCCCTATGTGATGGGTGGTTGTTTTTAGCATTTTGACCATTTCTACTGTTAGAGAGACTCCTGTCTTCTGATTTCATCACTATCTGAGGATATAAGAACTGATCATATGTGAGAGCTGAAAAAAAGGCAGACGGTAAACAAAAGACGGTCTGTCCTTTTGTTGCTTTAAAAGGCTACTCTCAGAATTTCTAGTTTAGAAAATTATTTGGAAGGAAAAAAAGTTACAAGTTGGATTAAAAAGAAATTATGAACAAACATAAGTGTTTTGAGAAAAAGCAATTCTGCATTTTTAGCCAGCTTTTCTCTGAGTAGATACCGCTTATTCATTATATAATCACTTGAATCTCATATTTTTTTGTACATTGTAGGTAAAAGCCAGAACCTTCGTTAATTGGCTTCAGTGACGTTACTGAAGGTGCAAATCAAAGCATATTGTGTGTACTTGAGAACTTCTATTTAAATCGGTCATTCACTCTACTGAATAGTGCAGTTCAAGCAGAAAAAGAAGAGAAAGCTGCTGTTTTCTACTGCATTGGGTTGTTGTTTTTATGCTTTTTTTTGTTTTTTGAGAGAGAGAGTATGAACTGACTGTTAATCTCTGACACAGAAATGTCTGAATATTTAAACAGAAGAAAAGGTTGTTTAGCTGCTTCTCTGATTAAGCTTTTTTTTGCTGTAATTTTTCTGTCCTGCTTAATTGAACATTTTCTTGTGAAGAAATTTTCTTTTGAGCTTCTTTCATACATCATAGAAGAACGAGCATGACAGTTTATTAACTTTGCAACATTTGGTGGCCTGGTTTCAGACATGAAGAGGAGGCATTTTTTGATCATGTAATTTAACAGCCATTGGCTTTAGACTTACCTGAGTATGAAGTACAATGTGCCAATATTTCAACGTCATATAATCAATAGCCCCCTATGTGATAATTACTTTGGAATAGATTCTTCCATATTTGCCAGTTTGAGTTGTATGTTGGTGAAAAGAAGCCCTGTTTGGAGGGATATCTTATGCTATTGAAATGACTAAGATATTATTTGAGAAAAGGATCTTAGCTCAACACAAAATAATGGTGGAGTGAGTCATTAGGACAGAATCACAGTGTTTTTACACCAACAGCTTGCTAGAAAGACTTGTTTGCCAGCACACCATGACTTAGAGTTATTTCTCCTGGAAAAATATCTGATGAAAATTTACCATTCATTGAAATACTTTGCATCCTTCAATATTTGGGACAATGTGATTATTATCTTATTTAGATCCATACTTAACAGATCTGGTTTTGGCTAAAGCTATATGTATGTAAATGGAGACTGCAAGACTTCTCTCATCCAACTAAATAGATGTGTTCTTTTTCATAAAAATTGCATTTTCCTTCTCACTAAGAAGTCTTTGCTCCTCACTGTAGCTGTGTTTCATACAATGATTGCAAGAAGAATTCGTCATCAATTCTTCTTTTCACCAAGGAGTTACAGTTTACATAAGGCAAAGAAATATTTAAAACCTAGCAGATTACCTTTTATTTCAGAATAATTTGTTTCATTTCTAGAATAAAAAATTGCCCTTTGGTCATGTACGTAGCATGTACTAGTGCCTTGTTTTTTCTGTATGTTAGATAAATGCCCAGAAACCACCCGAGTAACTGCAGTATTTTCACTATTGATCATATAGTGATTTTCTGTCCCTTTTGTTTGGTTTATATCTCTATGAGAAGTTTAGAAAGAAGCCACATCTATTTAACTCCATTTATGGCCAGGGCAGTTGGAAAAAATCTTCAGTAATTGTATCTGGATCTGTCTGTGCACTCGAATTTGATTGTTTTAATTAAACTTTACTTTTCTGTCTATTAAAAGTATAGAGATGCAGTTATCCTGTTGTTCTTGGGTTTCTGGAATGTCTCCTTCTATGATTTTTGATCAGCCACAATCACCTTCTCAAAGTGCACAAAAGTGTATTTCACACAGCACCTTGATCTGAGATAACTGCTGATTTATTAGTAATTGGTTTTTCTTTTTATGCACTTTTGTCTTGTCCAAATGTTCCTTAAAATTTGCTGCAGATTCAAATTTACTCTGTGAATCACTTTTCCTCCATCCAGTTCTTAGTGAACTGGGTTTCTTGGGAGAATTACATCAATCCTCCATTGACAGCTTGAAGGGCAGCATAGAGGAAAGGTAAGTGTTGATGCAAGAGCTTTATCACATTTTAAATTTTGTTATTATGACTTATTTCAACTTGTTTAAAGGGAATTTGGACATATTAATAGCGATGTTACATTTTTAGTACTTAAAAAAGTTGCTTGAAAATACTAAAGAAAATATTGGGGAATATCTTTGTGTGTTCATATTTAAACACATATCTTTGCAATTTCCCACTTTCTTAATTGCATTCTGAAAAGAAATGCTTTGATGCAATAGGTCACATGTTCCCTTCTTCACATTACTTAATTGCAAGAACAAAAAAAATAGTTCTCTAAGTATCTTACTTTCAGGGATGTGTGTGGTTTTTCTTCTTTTCTTATTAATACTTTTTTATTTCATGGAATGCCCAGAGAGTCTTTTAGTCCAATCATGTGGAAGAGTTCTTGACTCTGTAAGTAGTAGCTTTTATTGCTCCCATAGTAAGAAAGTGTAATTGCAGGGAAGGATGATGAGATATGAGAGTGCTACAAAATATCAAAAGATGTTTCAAAAGGCTATGAAGCTGAATGAAGGTGTCTCATGGTTGTAGGCTAAATCTGCATCTTGGAAATTCTACAAGAATTCCTAGTGGTTGTGTGATAAGTGGTCAGAGTGAGAAATGAGTTAACAGTCTGCCCGTATTAACGAGTGTTTGTGGTGGTTGTTGCTTTTCTTGTAATTTATTGTTGGCCAGTGCTTTTCTGCTGAAGGATACTTACTCTATTTTTGTGGAATTTTTAATGAAAAAGTTTGTAGCAAGGGTGGTAGACAAGTATATAATAGTGGAGAAAGAGATCATAACTTTGCTCCCAAGTGTTTTCCTAATAATTTAACATGAATTGGGCATATATTAAAGAACTAAGAATTTCTCTGGAACTGGAATGTAATTATCAGTATGTAGGGAGAAGTCATGAAATGAGGGTGGAATATTACTGGGAGTTGATGAAGAGGAAGGTAAGCAGCAGAGAGGAGTCATATGGGAAGCTGGTGTAATGAAGAAAAATATTTCTTAGAGACAGGTATGGGAGCTGTAAACATGTTGTAGATGACAGAAAATAGTAAAGGATATTCAGAAAGTGGAACTGATTGTTGGTTATGAATATGAACAAGAAATTCAGAAAAAAGCCCTAAACTACATATAAATCATAGAATCATGCAATTGAGGTTAGAGGGCGTGTCTGCAGATCATTTAATCCAACACCCCATCCATCCTGTGCTCGAAGCAGGATCAACTAGGGCAGATTTCTTGGGTCACTGTCCAGCCAGTTTTTTAATAACTTCAAAGATGGGAACTCCACAACTCCTCCAGACATCCTATTCTATTGTTTGACCATCCTCATACTACAGAAGCATTCAGGGTTCAGATAAAATGTCTTTTTAAAACAAATTTGTTCCCGCTGCATATTGCCCTCCCACTAGACACCACTGAGAAGAGTTTGGCTCCATCTTCCTTGGTTGCTTCATTACTTGCTGGCAGAGAAGGAAAATGAGATGGGAACTTAGAGGAGGAGCTCTTGAGCTGAACACTTAATTAAACAGTGCTGAAGCCATCAGCAAAGTATTGCCTACTGAATTCAGAGTAACAGGTCTTTGTATAGTCTTTGTAGGGTCACATTAAACACATCAGACCTCTCCATTAATGTCTCCTCAAAATGCAAACATTTTAGAGAGCTCTGGAATTTGGCTAGCATCCAAAGTTAAAAAAAAAATAAATGGAATGACCTTTACAATATTCTTTGTTGTTCATCTTCAAAACAGGTAACTGATATTTTGATTTTCTTTTGTAAAAAAAGAATAAATTATACATTTAAAAAGGATAAATTATACATTGGACAAAATTAATTTATGATATAATTCTATTGGAATAGGTTGACTACAGTGAAATAATAAGAAGTGCCTTTGACTGATATTCAACTACTACAATAGGTCAACAACTGTCTATTCTATGAAGTGCACATCATCTCATTAGGGAAATTATGCGAGATTTTCCATGCTGCTGTGCAGTGCTTTGTGAGATTAAGCAACGTCACATAATGTGAAAATATGGAAAAACTTGTGTGGCTTTTCTTATCTCAACAGTATTCTTATCTCAACTTATCTCATCATGATTTTAGCACTTGAAATTTAAATGTTGTATGGTTTGGTTTTCTTTTTTGCTAGTTCTATTTTCAAATTGTTTGAGAGGATCTCTTGCAAATTTGGTTCCTACAGAAGTAAAATATATGGCTGGCATAGTAAAAGAAGAATTTTACATGAAAATTATTTTCAATCTCCTCTAACTGCACATTTTCAGTCCCTCATAGATTAGTAATCTTATCCCACTCCAGTCTAAATGAAAAGAATAAATAAGAAAGACTTCTCCTGGGCCCACAAGATTTTTCTTCTTTCAGCCTGTTTCACTCAAAAGTTGAATAAGTTAACTCATGATAAAATTCAGTATGTATTAGGAGGCTGCCACCAGGGTTGAATATATCCATATATTTTCATTCTGAGGGAATTTCCTCGTGATACACAAGTCTTTCACACTTTTTAGACAGTCTTTAAGAACCAAGAAGGAAGTAATGATAAATTCCAGCAGTGTGAATGAGGAAATGGCAAGAAAAAAGGGATGTTTTAGAATTGCTGAAAATATTTATCATATTTCTACAGAAAAAAATTAACATCTAAGAAGCAAAATAAAGGTGATGACCGAAATGACTCCTGTGTGCCATTATTAAATTGTCATTTCCAGCCTCTTGTTTCTGAATAGGGAATGCAAAACAGCAGATGGAACTCAAGGTTTGAAACTAAAGCAAGAAGATCTGTCTTAAGTGCCGTCCAGGTTATGAGAAAGACAACTGTCCAAAAAAAAATTACTAAAGTGCTTACTTTCTTAAAAAATATTTTTAAAAAAATCTTCATTGCTTTTAATGTATTGACTTCCTGGCAGAGTCTACATTTTATTCTGAGGAAACATGATTGCTTCATTTTTAATGAGGAGGTTAAACTGTTCTTGGGAAGGTCTTAAGTTGGACTGGGTTAACCATGATACATGAAGTTCTCAAGTTGTATATTTTGGTCATGGATGATGTAAAAACAGCATTTTTTTTTGCTTGTAACACAAACAGCTGTAGCTTAGAGATCAAAGGATGGCTAACAAGTAAAAAACTGTAAAGAACATGCTATCAGTGGGAAGAGTATACAGTTATTATGTAATAGTATATGATGAATTTATTAGTAAGTTTTTTCTGTAATAGTCCAAACAAACCAGAAAAATATTTTTCAACTCCACCCACCCCCCAGATAGATAATTATGTTCCTATTGGTCACATGATGCCTAGTCCAACACACAGAATGTTTCCAAGTTTATTCTTACCAAATTGTTTATCCTCTTGAAAAGCTAACTTGTTCAAAGCTGATGCTCTTTTTTTCTGGAGACACATACCAGGCAGACTAGGCAACAGGAGATTTGTGGTAAATGAGTATCTCCCCAAAAAGGATAAGATAAGATAAGGATCTACTTTATGTATTGATCTTCTTGCAAGGAGTCATGATCAAGGACAGTTGAGCAAAAATTCAACTGACTTTAATGTTAATTTATATGATTTTCGTATCACAATGAAATGTAAAGATTGTTGGTTTACTACTGTTTTAACAACATATTGTGCTTACATTCACAACACAGAATTTAAATAATGTTTGATACTTTATGTAGGAACATGAGTGCAAAGTGTTTGCCCAGCTAGAGTATACTGTTATCAAGCCCATCTGTTCCGAGCAAGAGCTAGTACACAAGAATCCTTCTCATCTAATTTAATACAGAGATGAATTTGCACTTGTCTTTCTTAACCTCTAACCATTTGTAAGTGAGCAGCTAGGAAAAAAACCAAAACTTACATGTATAAAAATATCTGAGTCTTGTTTCATTGAGCTGTAGAAGATAATCAGCTCCTTTAGGCTGAGTTAGGCTTGTCCTCTCGATCTAACAACCCCATTACCCATTTCCTAAGTGTCTTCAGGTGAAAACTGGTCTTTGCTTTCTAGTCTGTTGGTCTTCAGTGGGTCACTACCAAATACTGAGTGAGGAAATAACATGGCCAAAGACTTTGTTAGGATTCTTTATAATGTAACTGTTTTAATTTGTCTTTCATAGTTTTGTGGGGAGGGGAGGCCCAGAAGTCATCAGGTTATGCAGAGCTTACTAAAAATCTTCTTAAGACTATTTGATGTCTAGGGAGGGTCTGGAGTTTCATAGCATGTGTTGGTGGAGACGGTGATCTCCAGATCTGACTGATCCTCTCTGCCTAAACTTATTTGGCCCTTCTCTGGTAGGGAACTATTCTTTCCTTCAAATCCATCAGGTAGTTTATCCAACTGTTTTTGCTTCTACAAGATACTTGGCTTGAGGCAAGGATGATAATGGAGCTCACAGACTGGGAGCAGGAATTGTGGACTGCCCTGGATAAAGAGTAATTGGAGTCCATAATGTGACAGTGACAGCTGAGGTGGAATGTCAAGCAAAATCCAGTACCCACAGGGCCAGTGTTTCTGACCAATGTCATTTGCAGCTTATAAGGTAATTCTGTATTCTCTATTGGGTTTTGCAAACTTCTTTTGGAACTTACTAATTCTTGTATTTCTTACTGTACTGAGAAAAAGATAATATTTTCCCACTAGTAAATTTTGGTATTTAAAAGACACAGTGAAAGCTTATTTAAAATAAATAAGCAAAAAAAAGATGGATGTAGAATAATACTGATTATTGCAAAATAAAATTCTACATGACAGGTGATTAGTATTACCAAATTTCCACAGCAAAAGCAGGAGTTACTTCTAAGCTGTGCCAAAGAACACTCAAATTCTGATAAATTCTGGGATTTATTATACTGAAAAGGTCTTTAGTACTTGTATTCCACTATGCCAGATGAATCTTGCATTAACATTCTACATTTTGCATACAAAGAACTTTGTATTTTACTTAATCAGGGAATCGATTCAAAACTTGTTCTTTACACATGGCTGATTACCTCAATAGATTGTAAGGTATTAAATTTGTGAAATAGTCTATAAAACAGCTGCAGCCAATTAATCCTAATTTCACAACTCCAAAGAGGAGTTCCTGAAAGTACTGGCAAGTACTTTGTTAGCGACCTTTCTGATATGTGCATCCTACCTGTCAATGCCATTTATTACTCCTGCTATTTAATTGCTCTTTTATTCAAATTAAATACCTTCCAGCCATTAAAAAAACTGAATTATGTTGCTTCTTCTTGCAATTGTCACACTAGTTAATTAGCTCTTGGCATGGCTGAGTGTCTGAAGAAATGGGTAAAATGATTTGTAATTGTTCACTGAAGTACAAAGAGGCACTTTAATAAAGCCACATAAATGCAGAAGAATAGATGAGTATTTCAACCTAATTTAGGTGAAAGTTTTTATTTTATCAGCAAGAATTAGGAAAGCTCATTCATTTTATATGCAAGCTATGTGCTCATCATCTCTGCCTGTACCTGAGCTTAGCAAGGTTATAATACATGGTGAAAACACTGAAAATATAAAATGGGGTTTTATAGAAACAAACTGCCAAATAAAATTTTAAAGAGTTCCTCCGGTCCAACCTCTGACATTAAATTGATTGTTGACACTATCTTATGTTGTAACTGAGATATGTGGAGATATCTGAATATTACAGCAGCTGGTACCTCGAGATGGCTGAAGCCCCAAGCTTCCCGCTCTGTGTCACAGTACACTTAAGGTAGCTTTAGTACTCTTCATTGGCACAAAGCAGCCCTAAAGCCAACCCACATAATCAGAAGAGAATTTCCCTGTAGCATTCTTTCTGGTAGTTCTGAGACTTGAGAAATACAAAGTATTTGACAACATTTTTTCTTACATAATTTTCTTTTTCCTTGGATTTGTGAGTGCAGAGGGGGGACCCAACAACCTTTCAGTGAATCCCCCTCAGTGATTTTGTCCTGCATGTTGCACAGGGGATGACAGGGCTTTAAACAGTGTCATGTCTAACTGTAGACCAGCACACAAGCAAAGTTAACTGAGTCAAAGAAGAGGATTACACTGGTCTAGATGTGGGGTAATTTAATATGATTTTTCTCCTTTACAGGAAACCCCAGGGCACCTCTATTTGGAAAGGTCATTTGCTCCACCTGCTTGTTAACTCATTTTTCCTTCCCCATGTAGGATGCATGGTGTGCACAGGGAGAAGCATAGTGTATGTACACTGAGAGGGAAGTGGATCCTGGGAAGCAGGAATTTCAGAAGTGCTGTTGCCTTGTAGCTTGCTGTTTAGCAAATGTTCAGTCTCCCAAGGAGTCACGTAGCTACTAATGAGGATGCCAAGTGCCTTGTTACTGCAGAATTTAATGTACTGCAACAGTGGTGTCAGATAATTAGCTTGACAGACCAATAGATTTTCCAATAAAACTGTAAACCTCTTTTATTGTTATTATTTAGAACAGTCAGTGTAGCCTTTTGATGAAATTAAAATCAATCCAGAAATAAAGACTCAAAGTGTGTGGGCATTCTTGTAATTTTGGTCACCTTGTCTAAGAATTATCTTTGGATGACTTCCCCTCATTGCTTCCATGCTCACTGTAATTCATCCTTCTTTGAGAAAAAATGATACATAATTTGATCAGGAAAGGCAACACAGTGTGAAAAATTAATTTTCACAAATAGTAGCCATTTCAAATAAGTTTCTGTATTTACAGATTAAGTTTTTCATCTAACAAACACTTGTCTTTCCTAACACTCTAATTTTAATCTCTCCTACTCAAATTATAACTCTTTTCTCTACAAAGTTCCTGTATAAAATATAGCAAGCATGCTTTTGATTCACAGTCTCTGCTTCAAAACGTAATTAAAATATTTATTGTAGTTTTTGAGGATACTTGCTGCTAAAGCTGGACTGGACAGTTGAGACCTTCTGGGGTACATCTCAAAACTCAGCTCATCCTGATCACATCAGAGATGAAAGTCAGTTATAATAAAACCCCCATAAATAGATAAATGGCCACAAGTGATGTTATTCCCTGTTACCTCATTAGGAGTTAGACATGAGCTGTTTAGACTTTTTTAGACTTTTCATGGCATAGGAAGAATGTTTTGCATTAGGAGAAGCATGAATTGCTTTCCATTGTTTGGAGTGTTCAGGTCAGGGCTCCATGGCCACACAGGATGGATGTGCAGAATAGGTGTAGGTGCAGGTCAGCTGTGTGTGACAGTGAGGAGCTCAAACCAGTTCACATTGTTAGTTCTGCAAAAAATAATTGTCTATTACCTAGAGCTTTAACTGGGTATTAATTAATTAAGCAAAATATATTCCATGGAGTTTTCAGCCAGCTAGGTTTGAGATACACATGGAGTGTGGCAAGGAGCTGTGAAAGGAAACATGGCCAAATCACTGCGTGGTCAGTGAAAATGCAGGCGTTTCTTGAGACCCCCTCTCGTAGCTGCTGAAGGGAGTGGCATCATGGTAAATGTCTCATTAATATGTCTGGCTTAAGGAAAAAATAACCAGCAGATGTTTTTGTTTGAATTACAAGGCCCAGGACAGTTTTACCTCTGTTCTTTTTCCTAGAATTACTTCTAGTGTGAATCTCATTTCAGAAGCATGGCTGTGCCTATGTGATGACCTGCAGAGTGGAATGGGAAGGTGGATGATTGAGGGGACACAAGCCTCCTTCCATGCAGGTGGTGAGGGCTTTGCCTCGCTAGATAAAGCAGAAAGTCTCAAACTTTATCCTTTCCTCACTCTGTCTCATCCTTTTTTTTTTCCTTTCTCCAAGATTACACATTATGTGCCTTTTTTTATCCCTGTGCAGTCTAACGGGGTCGCAGACACTTTAAAATGGAATGCAGCACCACCGTGGGAGACAAAGGAGAACACTCTGATGGAAGGATGAAATGACATGTGGTTTGGCTACCAGTGCAGAGACTGCTTTGATTGAAGTGAAGCACAGGAAAGGCATAAGAGCAATCACAGGGAACTATTACAGATCTCTGAGGGCAGAATAAAAAGGCAGACTTGGAAATGTTTATGCAGATGGAGGCAGAGGCTTTTGGAAGGTCTAAGAACACTGAGCGCAGAGGACATGTTCAACTGTCCTTTGGGTCAAAATTGTAGTGTTCCTTGTAGGATTTTAGTTTTAGGGAACGATTTCAGAAGGGATTTTTGAGACCTTTAAGATATTTCTGATAGATATGAGTTAGATGATGTGTTATCCCTGCATTAATAGATAAATTTGTTAGCAAGGGTGATGCACAAGACAAAACCCAATGCAAACAGTTTTTGCTGGGCAGAAGTGGGTCAGTGTTGGGGTACAACCATGGCAGCTGCTTTTGCTGGATACAGCTACTTCATCAGTCTGCCCCATCTGCAGATACTCAGATATTGCAGTGCCTTTCACAGGCTGGGGGAACTTGGAGTCCAAAGCCTCCTCCTTTAGGTGAGCCCCCAACACCGCTAAGGCAGCTGAATGCTCGTGGAACACCATCTGCACTTCTGCTCAGAGCTTGCCACCTTTACTAAATGTCTGCTGAGCAGTTTCTGAAGCAGTTAATATTGCAAGTGATGGTGTGACTGCAGTGAGTCCCTGAAGAAAAGAAATGTAAAAAGTCTGAGGCATCGGTCTGTTCAGAAAGAAAGTTTGTGAAAGAAATGAAAAGTGGAAGGGAAATCAGACTTGCTGAGGCTTCTGCATGTGTTTTCAATAATGCAGAATGACCTGTTATATTTGGCAGGGAGCCATGGAAATCAAAGGGTATAATCTTATAACTAGGAAATTAGGAACTATAAAGTGCTTTAAGTATACAAGAGGGAATAAACATATGTTCTAAATTACTGTTCAAATGAGGAGAGCTACCAAGGCAGCTCTTAGGCAAAGGGTGAGAATGAGAAGAAAATGGAAAACTAAATTAGTCTTTGTATTTCCTGCAGAATTTTCAAAACCAGGCTCTTATGGGTATTTAGGAAATTTCTGAAAAAAAACCCCACAAAACCCCCAAACGTTTATCAGTGGCTTGGGTAGTTTAAAAAAAATACAACCTCTTTCACTGCAGTTCCTGTTGGGCCAATGCAAAGAGTTTTGAGTTTAAGGAGATATAGATAAAGTGTATATTTACCATCTCACTGTATTTAACAGAAGTGAGACACAACATGTGTTCAGAAGGTGTAATCTTTTATGGCAGAGGGTGTTGGGGCCAAGGGAAATATTCTTTCTTGTAAAGGGTGAATAATAAGGAGATACTTCCAGAAAATTAGTTTGGAATGCCTATTGTAGTCTGATGAATAATAAAAGCTAAGGGAATTTTGAGTGATGCTGATATTTCTGAGTCTTGTGCCTCAGGTACTTTTCTGATTGACTCCTTTTGGTAAGGGCTCATGGCAGAATGTAGAAGAAAAGCTAAGTCAGACTGGCAAGTCAGACTTAAATGTGTTGTGGGGTTAATTCCACTGAAGTCTCTGATTATTTGCAGAAAACAATACATAATGTGTAAAATAGGAAACTGAGCTTCTTTGAGGATGTGTGTTAATTCAAGTGCTGGATGAAGTAGCCTGTACAGGCATTGTGTTTCTGTCTTCCCTCTTTCACATAGACTGCTCAGTTAGCTGTTTCTGTCTGATTGTGGTCAAATAGATAAAAATCTGATATTTTGGTGGAGAAATTCATCAGAGGAATGTTATTGACTACAATTTGACTAAAGCAGTATGAGCTTCTCAGAACAAAATAGAACATTATTTTGAAATTATAATTGGCAGAATGATGTAAGAAAATTACAATATAGTATCATCTTTACCTCTTTCTAGTGGGAGGGATTCTTGCGAAGTGTATAAGCTTTTATATTAAGCCTCCCTAAATTTGGAATTAAATGGTAAAGATACTTCATGCAAATTTCCCTGAAACAAGGCTATTTCCTTCTCATTTTGATAAATAAAGGCAGAGAAAGGCTTGCACTACTTGCCTCTTTCATTTTATAGTTACTGGTCTAGTGGCTTGTCTCAGTTCCCCAGTTCAAGCAACAATTCCCCTTTCCATGGTGCATGTGAGAGCTGAAGCAATGTTTTAAGCTTGAAGATACTTGGTTAGTGCATTGCGCTGACCTCAGTGTATGTCTTGGTGAGCAGAATTCCTTCTGAGTTGCAGTCTGTGTGATCAAGTCTTCTGTGTAAATAAAGGCAAAGAAGAAAATTTGAGTTCATTTGTACTCTTTACGTGTGATTAAGTATCTGAATAAATATTGTCTATATCAGGCCTAGATTGTCCAAATAGGTTGGGCATCTTTCCATTATATGCTTATAGTTAAATAGATGTATTTGCACCCCACAGTAATTTTTAAGTAGAAGCTAAGTTCTGTAAAAGCATATGATAACTATTATCACAAATATAAATACTAATTTCAGTGAAAAACAAGTTATGCTGATTAAATATTGCCTAATACTGGGAATTCCAAAAGCATCTTTTAATGACGAACTCAATAATGATGCTGCTGTTAAGCTGTCTTAATGTTGCAGTTTGGAATCGTGTCCTCTGGTTCTGATGACCGGCTCTGTGCTACACCCGTCAGCTTCAGCCAAGCATTTTATAGTCTTTCACTGCCTACTTCAAATTATGTATAGAGTAGGAGGGAGAAATGAAGGCAGTAAATCAGTCAGAGAGGGTTGGTGTCCAGCAGAAAAGAACTTTTCTGTGGGGGTTTTAACAGAGTAAGCAGTTAAAGAATGACTTACTAGCTAGAAAAGCAGACTTATTTTCTGACTAATGGCCCGTGATCCACCTTCATCATTTTTCACCAGTTTCATCTTAGTGAAAGTGAGAAGTTTGTGAATCCTGTTGTTAATTCAGACTGAAAACTCATAAAGGACTATTTACTCAAGTGTCATGAGCTGGCACCACAGTCTTGTCTTCTTTATTTCATACTATTAATTCAGACTATAAGCTTGAGAACTGATTTATTTAAATCAAAGACAAAATTGAAGCTGTACTGCAGATCTGAGTTTGGAGCACAAGGTGATTATAGAACTTTTCTGAGGTGTTTGCTACAACAACAATATTAATAATCACAGTAATATAGCCGAGAATAATTTTTTTCGTTTTTTATTTAATGTGTGGATCACTAGAGTTTAGTCTGCATAAATGCAAATAGTCCATAGTATTTTAATAATATAATGTTTCTTTAAAGCTGCGTAAAATATCCTGAGAAAACTTAGTGAAACACTTTTTTTTCTCCATGTTTTTAAAATATTAAAGAAAGTAATCTTAATAAAGTTATTTATATTATTTTTAATTTTTTCTGGACTAAAAGAAATTCAATCAAACTACCCAGTTTAGCAGAATGTATTTTGCATTTGCATCTTTTTGCTTTAAAATGTTTTTGTATGCAACTTCTATCTAGATTCAAAATGTGTGCTATGTGACCTCTCTGATCAGTTACAATATAACTCAATCCATGAATAATAACTAGGAAGTATTAGCATGTGCCTGTTTTTATGCCTTTAGACATTTAAAAATGGCATAAACATTGAATACATTTAAAAGACTGGAAGTCTCCTGGCATAGGTGCCTTAGACAATAGACAGATTAAACTTCTCGAATAGTATAATCACTATGAATTATTTGTCTCATCCTTCTCATTGTACAATGCTGCTGATACAGTTTTCTGTTGCATAAAACATGCTCCTACTTTCTTTATATATTATAGCAGTTAGCTTAGATCTCTTGGGAGAAATAAAAACAGATATTTATTTATATTGTGACTTTTGAACAGGCACAGAGAAGCTCCATAAACCAGATATGCTCCCTTTGATGAATTGTAATGTAAGTAGAAGTGAAGAAAATGCTGGTTTGGCTTAGCTCAGTTCAGAGGCTTGTACTTCTATATACCAGGAGTAGGGGAATGGGGTGTCTGAATTCTGCTTGAAAAATTTAGGTGTAGAAACCTACCATTTAAAAGGAATTGAGGCCTTCCTAAACAGACAGGGAGTATTTTACTTATACAACAGTTGAAAGTGGAGCAAAACAGGAACGTAATGAAAAACGCAGAAAATTAAGTATGAAATAATGAAATTTTGCAGGGAAGGAGAAGGGACAGAACATTTTGTTGGATTCTACTATTCCAGCTAAAGCTCAGACCTCCCCATATGGTCAGAAGTGTAATCTCTACCATATGTTATGAGAGTTTCAGCAAAAGATGGCCAAAGAAATGAGAATGCAGAGTAGAGGCAGCACAAGAGAAGTTGAAATAAATGTTTATACTCCTGAGGCACTGTGTTGAGACTTTTGGTCTGCTGGGTTCTGTGTTCATCACAGCTCAGCTTCAGGAGGAGTCAGACGTGTCCATTCTGAGTGAATTCATGAATTACAGTTGAGCTGATGAAGAGAAAAATCAGACTTTGTAAGGTAGTTGGCAGAACAAATCTAATATCCTTCACTGCAGTTTTAAACCAGTTCCTAATCCAAGAAATAATTCTTAGGTATTCTACAGTGATAAAATTAAGCTGCAGTGCAAGCAGAAAATACCGGTTCATCTTGATTGCAGGAAGTGATCACAAAGGCGTGGAATCAGCCTAATCAGCACCTACAGCCTCTGAAATATCTTTTCCCCTGGACATTTATTTAACCCCTTACTCCTAGGCAGGAGCTGCTCAGAGATCACAGGGCTGCAGCAGTGGTACACGCTGTTCTGTGCACAGCATCTGGCTCCTGGAGTAACCTGGCAGCTGCTCCCTCATTCTCCATCCCACCCTCCCTGTGGCTCCTGTCTTTATTCCTGGCCGTGCCTGGCAGCCGGCGCAGCGCTCACGCTGTGCACATCTGGCGTGGAGCACATCCCCTCCCCTCGTCAGCCTGGCACAGCTGCTGCTTCTAAATGGGACCTGGCCAGGCAACTGCTCCTAATGATTCCCCAGACAGCTTTTTCCCACTTACTGATCCAGCTTTCCTGCTCACCACCTGCTCGATTTCCCTTCCCCGAACACCCTGGTTGCTCAAACCCACTTATTGAATCCTCTGCTCCCGGCAGCCTGCACACTAAAGCTGCTGCTAATGCTGTTCTCCCAGGGCTGATTCCCCACACCTCCAGCTCCACAGTTACTCCTGCTGTCATTCTTGAATTTAAAATAGCAAACCAGTGAATGGAAGATTAATTCTCTTGTCCTTGTTCTGCTGTGTTTTGATTCAGATCATATGTCTGCAGGGATAAAGCAGCACCAAGGTCCTGAGTTACAAACTAAAGTTTGGAAAATTGGGTCTTGAGCTGACTTTTGGGCCACTCTCTCTAATGATGTGAAAAAGAGAATTCCAGTAGTCGTGTCCTTGTGTTGTGGTGGGGGCTGTCCCATTGGTGCAGTCAGTCTTATAGTTCACTTCTGTAGTAACAATTTGGGCAGCAAAATTATGAAACAGCAAAACTCAACCAACCACCTTACTACTTTAGAAGGCTTGAGACTGCTGCAGACTTTGTTTTGGAAATCATCTCTATTTACTGTTTTACCACAAACCATGGCTAGCCAGGAATCTTATGATAATGGCTTTCCCGTTTGGTAGGAGCTGCTTTCCTTTCTGTTTTCCATTTTGAGAAAAAAACATACTGCATTCTGAAAGTAAGTACCTTTTCTTTTTCTTTTTTTTTTTTTTTCCCTCAAAAGCAGAGTAACCCAAGACCCCAGAAATACTTGGAGCCTGGAAAATTCAGCCAGGATGTGGGGATCTGATGTTCAGTACTAGGAACTAGGAATAGGGAAAAAATATCAGTATCTAGTATTCGGTATGAAACCCACCAATCCAGACTAAAAACTTAGGGCAGTCTTTTTGTCTTATCTTTTCCTTTAAAAAAAAAAAATATTGTGCCATACCACGGATGTCTTTTATCATTCATCTCTGTTAGGACAGTTCCTGTGGATGCAGAACAGCAAGATCTAATTCTTGAATCTGAATCAGGTCAAATCCAAATATATGTTCAGGTATCATATCCCAGGCTAATTTCCAGTCTGCTAGATGACTGCTAGCACAGCATCTGCCATCCCTGGATTTTTCCAAAATACTGGGATGAGTTAAAAGAAAAAGCAAAAAAAATCTGGATAAGTGTTTCCCTCCTAACACTGCTACATGTCTTCCTGCTATCTGTGCCTTTTGGGTGTACATTCCAAGCCCTGATAGATAACAACCTTTCGTGTGCATTGGTGAACTAAAAGGATTGCAATTCATTTATATATCCAGAATACAACATAGCTTTAGCCTTTTGAAGTCATCTGAGGCAGTGCAGTACAAACACACCAGCACCATTGAAAGGTTCAGTCCCTGTTTCAGAAAACATTACAAAGAATATAGTAGGGGCACAGATATTCTGTCAGAAGACAGTAGAAAGAATAGGGAGTGCTCTGTGGAAAAATACAGAGAGCAGGAGGACAAGAAGATTTTCTTCAAAGCAGTCTTTGTTGATGGCATCAAACTTGACTCAAATGAGTAGACCTAATTCTAACATCTCCTGCTTTTTAATTCCACTGACTTCCTGTCATTTTTTGTTAAATTAGTTTCTTAGCAGGGAATGTTTCAATTTTCTTTCCCTCATTCCCACCAGTCTAATGATTCTCACCATCATAATAAGTACAATGAATGTGCTCCATTAATGGACAGGAGCATTAGAGAATAATGTCATTTCTGAAAACTCTTAATACATTTCACAATTAAGAAGGCATACATTCAGGGTCATTTTCAAGTAGGAAAAACCCAAGTCATTTCCCTTGCTACACTTACTGCTCTATGAAAAGTGGGTATTCTGGTAAGGAAGTTTCTTTAAGTTTTTCATGTGTTGCTTCATTTGAATGCATCAGCTTTACATGAACTGGCTCAAACCACTCATCTGCAAGTAGCAAGGAGCTATTTTATTTGTATCAGAATTTTATAACAAATTTTGAATTCCAGCTAGAGACAGAGAAAAATATGTGAATGCAAGTGATTGTATTCTTTACATATATGAAATTTTTATCTAGTACTATCAAGCCTTTAAAGCAATAATTATTTTATGTTATCAATTTATGATGAACTCCTTGTTCTACAGTTCCCCCTACATTTTGCTTGGCTTACAGTGCTCAGAACTGTTTAAGGTATGAATCTTAAACCATCTGTTTAGCCAAGTGTTGCCTTTTTGACATCTTTATCCAGTCAAGTGCAGACAGTCCTGGCATAGGGAACTGGAGAAATATGATATGTAGTGCTAAATTCATGTAGACACATCAGCATGTGATTTTGCATTGCTTTGTAGGACCAGTCCTTCAGAACCTTGTGCTCAGGTAACTCAACTGAAAGCATGAATGGAGGTATGGGCAAGTAACTGTGAAGATGCATTCTAATTGTTTTGCTGAAATGGCAACACATAATAGTCCCACTGAAGCCAACCTGCCCAGGCTTATGTGCATAAGAGTATGGATTTTCATGTGTGTGGTACTGAACTATAATCTTAGGGTTTCTTTTTGAGGATCTAATTCATTCTTATGGGAACAAAAACTCACTGATTAACTATCAGTTAACTATGCTTCTTTCTTTTTCATTGAAAGCAACCTTTGTGTTATTATTAGCATTAGCACTTCTGGAGGGAATATCCTGATTGTCTCCTCTGACTGCACTTGCTTTCTGTCATGAATTACATGAACTAGGGTTCCTTCAAATGAAAATAAACCAGGAGCATTCGTTCCATGGTACCAGACTGGTTCAAAGTAAGCCCCCACATGCTACACCTGCTTGTGCTGCACGGCACTGTTTGCTGTGTTGCTTCTATTGCACACACAAGCTTGTTTGTTCTAGTAATGAGTGAAAATGGACAAGGTGATACATTATTTTGTTTAAGTATTCTTCTTTACAAGGAACAGAAATAATTTATTCCCAGTCTCAGCCAATACTGCTGTGTGTGATTTTTTGAGTATTTGATATATTCAAGTAGCTTTGCTTTGTTGTTTTACTTGTGTCCCTGCCAGCTGCAGCATATGTTTATTCCTGGAAGATATTGCATGGGCTGGAAACTTACCAGACACCTAAGGGGTACCTTCAACTTTGCTAAAGTTATCATGCCTTCAAAGCTGTGGATCATTTTATGCATGAGCTGTAATCCCAGCAGCCTAAACCCTCTTTTA
The DNA here is from genome assembly GCA_024734035.1 of Alethe castanea. Taxonomy (NCBI): domain Eukaryota; kingdom Metazoa; phylum Chordata; class Aves; order Passeriformes; family Muscicapidae; genus Alethe; species Alethe castanea. The sequence goes on from JANRGV010000001.1 coordinate 114,319,539, forward strand.
TAAAATTATCTAAAATGCCATTCTTGCTAATTCTATACTTTCTGTAGAGTCCTGGGCTAATTCAGAGCATTTGTTCTCCAAGGTGTGGTGTGGTGACAGAATTCTCCATGAAGGACCATCTTTCCCTCTCCCAATGGCTAGTGCTACAGAATAGGTTAACAGTTCAATTAATCTCTCATTATTTCTTGTCATGGTTGAGGCATCTTGAGAGGACTGATAGCATCAGGAAGATAGATAATTATGACTTATGATTTATGTGATGAGAAAGACCAACATTTACTAATGTGGGACATCACTCACAGCAACAGCCCATTTCACTCTGTGAACAGTTAATATAAAACTCAGCCATCTGGAATACTCTTGGCCAACCTCCTTTTAAACCTTAGCATGACAAGGCCTGTACTGGTAGTTTTCCCCATTCCCTTTCCATACATTTTAGGCTGATGATATGCAGTGAGTCAGAATACTTTGTATATGCCTGTACTTTATTTGTTTAGTGATTGTGTAAAATGAGAAGGTAACAAGACAATCCTATTATTGTTTGTCGTGGTTAGTAGGGATTAAATTTAAATTTGTTATTAAGGCTTCTAAACACTTAAATTAATGACTGATTACACATGAAAAACTGGAGCTTTCTTGCCAAAACCTAATGAAACAACTGCTTCATCTGAGTATGGGTGACTGTCAGAAGATTTTGTTTTTTCTAAAAAATGGTCTTATGAAAAGACTAAAAAATACATTGTTTAAGTAGAATATCATTGGCCTAGTTAATATAGTTCAGGAAAATACCTGGCATTTCTTAAAGGAATATATTTGCAAAGTGATTGATTGATTGATTTATTTATTTATTGATGAGACCTGTACTACATTTTTATTTTTTTCCCCTCCTTTTGTTCTTAATGCCACTCTCAGGTTTTAGTATTCTGCTCACGACTGTGATTTTGGGAACAGGGTCCCTCTGAGTGCCTGGACATATCTAGTCATTATTTCCATTATCCTGGCAGTGTTACTGTTGGGTAGTTAGGAACGTGTTAGTCCCCATGTAATGTGCCTAGAGTTGAGACAAAAAGTGGTAGAATTATATGATCAAGGTTATGGAAGGACATAGTACCAACAGCTCAGAATCAACAAGATGTTTCTATGAATTCAAGTTTAACATGTCTTTGATAGGACCAATACTTTTTTCCTCTTGGCTGATGTCTGTGTTTTCTGGATTCCCTCTGCTTCGCTGTTGCCTGCAATGTAATTTCTGATCTATAAAGGCCTCTTTTAAACTCCCACCATTGGGTTTTCCCCTGATTTCCTCCTGATTTCACCTATTGAGAGGGAGAAGAAAAAGAAGAAAACTGTGTCTTTACTCTTTGAATTTGCTACACTCTGTCCCAGTCATACTTGTTCCTAAGATTTTGGAACTTTTTGTACAGGTACAATTGCAGAAAAAAATTGGAACATGAAATGTGAATTCATGTGAATGTGTGCAAAGGTCCTTTAACAGATGTGAAAGCCTCTTCCAGAGGCACAGTTTATTCAGCAGCACACTGTGTGACACTGCATACTGTTAAAACAGATGTGCTATCAACATAGTTTAGTATTTCAGCGATTCCTTGTCTGTGGTTTTCCCACAGAAAGGCACTTTCTATCAAAATGTAAGAGCAATGGTGTTCAAAATCCTATTCTATGATACCTATTACATCCAATGACAAAACTACTTAAAGGACAAAGCAGAAAACTTCTCAATATATCATTGGTAAACTGAATTGTGATAGATTGCAAGTATGTAAATAACATGTTTCCAGGAAGTATCAAGAAATACTCAACCTTTGCTGGAAAGTTGCCAAGCACAAGTTTGTTGTGATTTGAGCACTTACTGTGTGAGAGTGAGACCTCGTATGTCTCTCTGAAGTGTAAGTTGGATAAATTTGTCTCTTAGGTTACATGAGGATCCTGTAAAATACCTCAGACCTTCTATCTAAGTGGTTTTATACCCATCACATATTCAGACCTTCCTCTGCCCCTAAATGAAAAGATGTTGATTCTCTGAGTGCTGTACATAAATATTTTGTTTTGTAAACTTTGACATTAATTCAATTCCCCCCTCTCCACGTAGCTAGGCTTTCATTCTTCAGAGTGCAGTATGCTTTTGTGATCTGGTTGCCTGTTCACCATTCAGAAGAGAAGGAACATTTTGCTTTCTTTGTGTCTGTCCTTCTTGACTACCTCAGCAAAGCAGTAGTTTTGCAGCGATATTTTTGGATTCACTCTTTTCTGAGTGAGTCCAACCTCTGTTTCAAAGGTTAATACAACAAATCCCATCATGCTGAAAAGCTTTCTGCATCAGAAATCATTGTCTTGTGATGTGTTTCTCAGTGCCTCCTGCAAGGTGTAGACCTTTGACTGGAGTGTCTGAGTTTTTACAATAATGTCAGAGATGTGGTCTTGGAAATTTGTCTAGGTTGTGTGGCGTCCAACTGTGGTGTAAATAATAATGTGGTATAAATGTGGTTTGTATGCCACTTATGTGTGAGGGAAGCTATTTTACGTGGTAACTCTTTTGCTCTGGTTATTAATGAAGTTCATCTTTTTCTGTAGAGAAGACCACTGGGGATAAATCACAATGAAACTTCATATTTGGGGTCGGCCTTTGTTGAATTCAGGTACATGAGAAATATCCTGTGAAATCTAATAATTCATTCTTCATGGCTTGTTCTCCCATTAGGTGAACCTAAGGCTACTTTGCCTCTCAATGGGTTTCATGGGCAATGGAAAATATTATGTCTGCCCTTGTGGTGCTTTACTCTTTCCATGATTTGCTTCTTCTCTCTACTCCTTTCTTGTGTTCCTGTTGGCTTTCTTTCCTGGGATAGCCACCCACATGGTCTTTTACTCTTTTCAGTGCTTTTTTCCTGTTTTGGTTTGCTAGCCTAGACACAAGCAAGCTTCTCATAAAGAGGTGTATTTAGTAGCCATTCATCTCACTACTTGACTCAAACCATTTATTTATTTGGCCTGTTTTTCTGAACTCCTGGGCAACTCTGAATGTGTGAAAAATGCATGTAGTGTAGTACATGTAGTTGGAATATTTATCTTGCTCGCCATCTAAGAGGGTAGGCATACTGAAGAATGCCCAGTGCTGAAAACACTGTGAGCTCTGCTAACACTTGAAATTACCTTCTTGCAAAGAGATGAAAGCTCCATTTACTCTACTTCAAACCTGGAGGCGACCTCACTGTGAACAAAAGAAATGCATTGCACTTTATTGCCTTCCCTGAAATTTCTGGGGTAGAAGAGAGCCAGATGGTGTGGGACCTCTAGTGTGAGACCTCTGGTCAGTGCCCATCTCTAATTTAGAGAAGCATGCATGAAATCTCAAATCCCAAATGAATCTCAAGAACTTGGATGTGAGTTTCACTAAGAAGTTTGTGCTCAATTATGCAAAGGTGACACATCACATTGCTACACTGACAAGTAAATCCTGCACCAACTGGAGTGAGTTTGAGCTCTCTGTTCCAGGGTTTATGTTCTCAGTATACAAGCTTACCCAACTAACCTGTGGATGAAGACAATGGCAATGTTGGTAAAAGTTGTTTGGTCTCAATAGACTGAGTTGGTTCCTGTGGAACTGGTCAAAGTCCTTTCTTTTCTACTAGACAGGTATATAGCAATAAATTTACTCTTTCTCTTTCTTCATGCTAATACAGACTTTTTTAGGGGAGGGGGGGAGGTACCTGTGCCTTTTTTTAATGTGTATTAATGTATTTAGCTTTAGCTCAGTTTTCTGTAGACATCTATGTAAACTTGTTTCTGCAAATTTACATGACCTCACTGATTCTGCTGAAGTTACATTCTCCCTTAGTGGGAGGAACAAAACTGAAATTGATTCTATTCTGAATTTTAGGAGCAAGGGCTTCTGGAAGACATCACAGGAGCAGCACTGGCGCTTCTTTGTTGTTGCCAAATTGTTTCTGCTTTTCCCCCAGATGGTACAAATGTGTCAGCAGATAAAACACCATTTCTTGGTGAGATCTGTGAGACAACAGACATCTGAATTGAGGTAGCCCATTGTAAATGTCAGTGAGAGAGCCTATAGAAAAGACAGACACAAAAAGGAAAGGGTGTGAGAGAGTGAAAAAGCATATTTGGAGAGATACTGACTGGTGGCTGTTGGTGCCTGTTACTGCCAGGGTTGTTAAATGTTGTAAATATTCAATAAAGATTCTTTTAATATGTGAACCAGATGTTCATAAATGACAGGTCTGATAGTCATGATTTTGGGGATTGGTAGTATTAAGTGTGTGAATATATATTGGCACTACAGTGGAGTAACTGCTTGTTCAATTTCCATGGATGATTTTATGTAGATACGTATTATGAACAAAGTTGGACCACTTGTAGTATAATTTAAGAAAGCTCGCAGCAAGATCATGGATGCTTTGACCCCTGTTCTTTCTAAGCATTTTTTAAAAGCATCTTTACTTTTTTTAAAGAAAATTCAATTTCTTATAAAGGATCTACTCTCTTCTTAGTCTTCTGCCCTTGCTATCATTAAGAATTTCACAGAGGGCACTCCCTTGATAGCCAATGATTTTTCTTTCTTTCTTTCTCCAAGTGAAACGACGAGTTCTGAAAACACACTCAGTTTAGAATTTTCCACTGGTCTTGAAAGAAAGACCTGTCATCATTGAAATCTGCCTTTAAACATTTCCATTCTGCCCTATAAGAAAGATCCTGCTCATTTGCTGATATTCCTGTCATATTGTATTAATGTAATATTATAATATATTAATGTAATATTGATTTCCACATAAAATTTTGACAGAGTCCCTATGAATCTCTTAGGTGGGAGCAGCCACCTGCTCCCAACCAACCTTCTCTGACACTAATCATCTCAAGAGCAGAGAAAATGTAGGAAAAGGACTCTCTGCTAACTTAAGCTGCACTAAATAGGACTACTTTTTTGCTTTAAATATCAGGCATAACAGCATGTGGGAAAGGTAAGGGCAAAGGGCTGAAGAGGATGGGAGAATAACTAGTAGAAGAAAGGAAAGAGAAGACACAGGAAGATATATTCAAGAAAAGGGGGTCATTTAAAGGGCCACATTTGCAGAAAGGAGGACAGTGATACCTGGGCAAAAATGTATTCTACGAGCCAATCACATTAGGATGCCTAACACTTAGGGACCTCCTCACACCTGTCAGTCTGTTGTTACATCTGCCCTCATGTGGCTTAGGCATTTTAACACTGATTTTTGAGGATGCCAGGCCTCGGTAGCCCACAGTGGTCAGTGGAAGGAGGTGGTCACAGCACCTTGCATTAGGCAATATTTGAAAGAATTTGTGTGTACACATCTTGTGAACAGGTAATTTTATACCACTGTGGTTGGCTGTGGTTGTAGTTGTACTTATATTTTTCCTATACCATACACTGCTATGGTAATTAACAACCCTTTTACCATGGAGGTGGTACTATTCAAAAAATGCTCCAGTATTCACAATCATTATGTTTCTCACTGCTGGTTATCTTAACAGATACTCAGGGACTGTTGTGGGTGTTTTAGTGAAATACTGTTAGACCATTTCTTACTCTAAACACATCTGTGTCCAACACCAGCACGTCGCAAGGCTGATGCTTTACTGGGTTGTTATCTACACCTCAGAATATCAAGGATATTGGTCTTCACAGGGTGCATGTTCTTAACAAAGGCATGTTTTCCCCTTTAATTCCTACTTTGGAATCACACAGCCTGGGGCAGAAGAATTGTTCTATTCACTTATTTTACCCCAGAATAGACTGTTTTACTAGCACACCTACACACACACACACACACAAACACACACACACACACACACACATGACACACATATGTATATATATATTATAGCTCCTTCTTGAACTGCCTGATGCAAAATGGCATCTTGTGTATTTTGCAATATTTTCCCTTCTTACCATTTTGAAAGCTCATGGCATAGCTCACCAAGTTTTACAATATTTTAAATACTAAATATCCGTAATAGAAAGATACTCTCTGATATAAGCAAACTTACATTTATCAGCAAGTCTGAGATGTGCGTGTGTAATGTATTCTGATGACTTATATAGGATTGCCTTAGACTATTTTCCATGCTGCTGTGTAACACTTTGTGGAATAAGCATAGGACAGAATTTTGTCTTTGGAGGATTTTATGGAAAACACCAAACAAGCTAAGCATTACAGTTTTGTTGTAAAGTCCTCAATGTGGCTCTAACTAACAGTTCTGTCAGCCATAAAAGAAAGCACCTTCCATTTACTGGTAAATATGTATTCAATAAACAGAAAAAAATTCCAAAGAGTATTCAGAATATGCTAAATTACTTTATAAATGGCTATTAGAAAGTAAAAAGTTATGCCTTTTTTTCCAATTTTTTGCTGTTGCCACATTGTTTAATTTTAATATGCATATTTCAATATGTTAGCATTCATATAAACACATTATTCTCTAAAAACCGTTTAGAGATAATTATTCAGTACCTACTTTGATTACAATATACGGTATGGATCACTTAATAATAGTAGTGTTGAATATAATTCAAGCATCTTAGTATTTTTTCAGATTCTACAACTTCCTTTCAGTAAAACTCAGCATGTTGAAAGTGAAATTTTATTCTATTCATTGACCTATGTTGTTGACGTTCTGCTCATGAAATTCAATCCAACAGAGATATTAAAGTGAACAAATATCTTTATCTTCTCTATTCTTTGCATACAACACTCACTTTTTTTCAATTATTGACATTAAATACAGATCTTAAAATGCCCTTATTATTTCACATCATAAACTTTCACCTTAGTATACCAAAGAGTAATAAATTAGTGCCAAATCAATGTTTCATTGGCTCTAATTTAAGTGTTAGTTGGCTTCTTTTGCTCAACACTTTTAGGCCTATAGATGGGAGAAAGGTTCCTCTTCCATAGGGATACTGGAATGTCACATATACATTAGAACAACAGAGACCATAATACATAAAACATGGAAAACCACCCATCTCTACTCAAAGACGATTCACACAATTCAAATTGGCACAATTCCAAAACACTCTCTGGAGTGGAACCCATTTCTTAATAGCCTGAGCCTGCCAATGCTTTCACTCACAAACCTGGCCATGGCTCTTGCTTTTGCAGTCTCTCAGCACCTGTGTTCAATGTTGGTTGTCTCAGTTCACAGGTTGCATGTTTGGTCTAGATCAAGAAACAAACTCAACTTCATAAGCAGAACCTCCTTCAATGTCAGCCAGATGAGTTATCTTACCTTTCTCTGCGCAGCTGCTGAAATACATGAGTTGCATCTTTCCCTTTCTCCAGGCATTGCAAGGAGATTTATAAGCTCTGGAAGGAGGAGCCAGGTTTTCTTCAGGTTTGCCTTCCAGTTAACTGCCTTTGGTGTAGGCTTTGCTGTAAGCTTTGCCCAGTATTTTTCCAAATGGGACTTTTTTATAGACTTTTCCTGCTAAGATATCTCTTTTACCTTATTTTCTTGAAATAGCTTTGAGATATTTGAATTTTTGACACCTCTGCTCCTGTCTCATATTTCAACAAGCATTTGAAAGAGACCATGCAAGCAAATAGGGAGAAGAGGTAGGGAATGGGCACAAAAACATGCTTATGAACAAGGTGATTACACACATCTCCTCAGCAAAATATATTAAAAATCTGATGCTAAAGTATAAAATGTACAGTTTATTTATGCAAAGTGCTATAGTGTGCTCTTATCACAGTGCTGGTTTGTGCTACCTTCTAGTATATAGGCCCAGTTACTATTTTTATTCATAAAAGTTCTTTGAAATAGCTTTTATAGCTGTGATTGATTAATATGTGCATATGTATATTTATGTGTGTGTGTCTAGTACATAGCATGTAGGTTGTTTGCATGCAGGAGAGACAGCCTTGGCAAAACAAAGCAAGTTGTGTGGATAGGAAGAATGGCTGCTGGTCTACTCCAGCAGAATGATTCAATGATTCCTAATCATTTTCTTCTTTTGTGTGTGCATTGGATGTCTATGCCACTGGAATAGCAATAGCAATTCTTAACTCAGAGTACCTTACTCAAGTGTTTAAGCTCGTTTCAGAAATAATTTTCTTGTCAGACTCATCACTGTAAACCTCTCTGATATGTCTGTGCTGCCATATGTTGAATTATATAAAGCATGTCCCATTCATGGTGAAAATAACCTAAATGGAGAGGCTCTAGCAATAAGCCTCACTTAGGATACTAAAGCAGAACTTAAGTGCCGTTCGCACACTCTGACAATTTGCGTGGAAACACATTTTAGCTGCAATTGAAATAGTAATAAGGATCTCTGCTGCAGCTTCCTAGGCAAGTAGCTGGGATATATGCCTAGCTTCTCTCCAGTCCCATCTGATTACACTGACATTTTGACATTTTTCATTTTTCAGCATGTATCTTTGAAAAGCAAAAGCATTTTTTTAAGCCTTTGCCATTATAGCTGTGAAAAATGCTTGTTTCACAGAACACATACAATGTATCGTGATGGTGCTTTCATCAGGTTAGCATTTCTTTCTAATTATGCCATGAAAGAATGTGTGTCAATGCAAGAGAAGTGAAAGAAGCAGAGGAAGAAAAAGCTAGCATACTTTTACAGTAAGCCAGAATTATGGATTTTGCAATGTTCTTTGGTATTTTTTATTGTGATGCTAATGATTCATTATCTATTTTTCAATTGCTATTAAAATGTTGAATTTAAGTAAAAATTGATCCAGACAGAGAATCTGTCTCCTTCAGCCTGAAAAAACCAAAAAGGTGTATTAGTTTTGTTTTTTGAATGGAATCATTTAAGACATGTATTTTTGTGGCTTGTCAATAGAATTAGTTAAATGATGGTGCTGCAGCAGACTTTAGCTAAAATGTTAGTTGTCAAGTGGTTTATAATAATGCTTGGATGCATATGCATAAAAAATGAACTTTGAATTAAACTGTTAATGTTGTGGGAAAAGATAGTTCATTACAAAGTTCATTACAGTAGTAAGAGTCCTTTTAAAACAATCAACAGCACAAAGGCAATGACCCCTTGTATCAAATTATTATTAAAAGGAAAAGTGAAATGTTTAACAGCACTGTCTAGAACATTGTGCTAAGAATGGTATTTCCATTGGTCAGTGAGTTACAGGTGTACAGATCCACAGTAAAGGATAATCACAGCAGAATTTCATTCCTCTGAAGAAGATTAGCACAAAGTTTATATGTCTATTCAGAACTTACTCAAGCCTTATTGAAGGGTTAAATTGAAATGTAATGATGCAGAAACTGCTCCCTCTGTCTCTTTGCAGAGGAACCAAGTTCAGTTCCCTCGAAGATATCTCAGAACTGCCATGGCTGGTCATTTGAACTGAGAGGGGCACAGAGCACAAATAAAGCACCATCAAATAGTCTATAAATGTGATACATAAATGATATGTTGCATGAGACTACAACAAATCCAGCCCCAAAACTTACAAGATTTGAAAATAGCTGAGACCAAACATTTATTTATTAAGCATGGTTTAAAACACAAATATAGAAACTTCTGATGGTTTTCTAAACTGTAGTTCAAGGCAGAATAAAAGAGTAAAAAGCTGCTAAATGTGTCTCAGTGTCATTAGTGAGAGAAGCAGTCTCATAATCTTTTTATTAGAAATGGGAAATCTAATCTAAATCAAAGAAATCTCTTCACTTTCTGTCTGTAGTATGTTTTCTAGTGAACAAGATTTCGAGTTTCAGAGTCGTCTGTAGAAATTTACAGTTAATGCTCTAAGGCACCTAAGGGATGCTTGACTCCATCCCCAGATATTAAATCATTATGGATCATCTCTGAAACACCAACCCTGTATTTTTATGATTATTTTAGGTTCTTCCGCTGTCCAGCTGTGGGGAGCAGGGTCATGACAAGCATTTTGAACTTCTATGTAATTGTTTATCTGTGCATGCTGTGCTTCTATTCAAGAGTTTGAGGAACAGAGTTTACAAGAAAATTTTAACTTTTTCTGTTGCCAAGGTTCATGGTCTAGCACACAGAGAACATAAAATGTTTCAAGATCATAGAGTAGTGCTTCTTTTCAGATCACTTCAGTAAATAACTATTGCTCAATGGCTTTTATGGGAGACAACCCAATCAATCCTGTGCTTGTATAATAGACAGTGCTCTCGCATATGAATGATTTGCTTTGAGGAGATGCTGTTGATCTTAGTTTGAAACAAACATTTTGAACATCCCCCTGGCTTGAAACAGTTATTTATTATTTACAATGTAGGTATTTGAGGACATTATTCAGATAGAACTTCCTTGATTTAACATTCAAGACAGCCCAGAAAATAACAACCCTGAGAAACTGGAAGGAGACGAAATTGGGTTTTAACCTTAATGAGCTGCAAAGCTTGTGCTGAGGATCCACACTGTCAAAATTATTTCCAAATAATGCCCAGAGAATTTAAAGGAAATCAGATATGCTGATAATAAAATAAACACGAAATGAACAAAAATACCTGGTTCTAAGACAAGCATGGTTCATGTGAGATTCATCATGAGCCTCAGAAGACGGCAAAGATGATTTTCTGGCTGATTAGGAACCTGTGTAGGCAGCCTGATTTCACTACATAGGTTAAACTGAAGGAAGCAACCTTACTAATGAAGTTTTGTATGTTTCAAAGAATGAGACAATGAGGTCTTTTCTCAACTTGTCTCCTGACAGGAGGAAATAATTGCAAAAATACAATTATGCCCTAACAGATGAGGAATATAGTTTTTCCTATGAGGAACAAGAGAAACAATGATGAAGAGAGATAATTTCTGAGTCTTCTTTTCCCCTCTAGCCCTTCTCTCCTCCACGTATTTCCTTTTAGAGCTTCTACTGTGCTAAATTTGACTAAAAGATCAGATTATTTTAATAGTTTTTTTTTTTTGAGTGGAGACTAATGATGTATGTATAAGATACAATTATTTGGGGAATGGGGGAGGCGTCAGGAAACAACACTTAAGCAAATTCTCACTCACTGCGTAATGTCATACATAAAATTACGTAAATGAAGTTGTGATATTTACACCAGGCATGGACCTGTCTCCTGGGATTTAATTCTTCTCTCATTTACATTGTTATAAGCATGCTTAACTGCTTAACATTTCAAGGGGTTACTATGGATTTGCTACAGTGATGGGCTAAAATCAGGGTGACCTTTTCCTTGCTTTAGTAGCAAGATGTTGTTTCTGATTAACCATAGGATAGAGGCAACTTGCTCTTCAGCTTCTGCAGGGTTAGAAATATGAGTGAGACATGAGCACTACGTGACATTTTGGTGAGAGTCAAGTGAGCCTAACACCTGGGCTCACTTTGAATGCCTTGCAAGTCTGGCCCTACATACATCCCATACACCTATTCTAATTTAATTTAGCTTGTTCCCTTCACTCCAGTTTTGCTTACAACTGTTTCTGTCTAAAATTATATCGTTTGCTACACTGTACACTTATATCACAGTATGAATTCTTCTGTGATTTATGTGAAATGTATAAATATGAAGTAATTTATATGAAATGCATTCTTGTTTCTTCTAGGTCTAAATTAATTTACATGCTATTATGTTCGTGCAAAGTCTGGACTTTTCACATTTTGTATATCAGACTACAGAAACAGACCTGATTTTTAAACAGAGAAAATAGTCTGATAATGGTTATATTTTGCTTTTCTTATATGAAAAGTTGAAAATAAGAAAGTGGGAATTTAAAGGACAATGCCACAGGATAGGTAAAAAGCAAAAAAGTCTTCTTGTTTAAATTATTTCCAAATGAAAATACACATTAGGTATATAAAAGAAGTCTTCACGTTAGCTTCATATGCCATCTTTGCTACAACCTTTAACTTTTGATCTATTTACATATAGACAGATATCTCTATATATACAAACTCTCCTACCTGCGATTTTTCACATGCCTCACACATTTCAAGGAGTTACATTAACACATTCCAACTACAGATTTTGGTTGAGCCAGCTATTATTAAGCAGATTAATATTTGGATTTTTGAAGGCTGGTTAAAACTTTTCTGAAAGCAAAAATGAAAAAGAATCATTTAGTGTGACTTTTTGGAGAGATTTCCACTGAAGTCTAAGAGGTTTCCATTGGCAACATGGGATAACTGCTGCCTGTTTACAGCTGTGCCTGCTTGCTTGCCCAGACCCCTTTCTGTGTGTTAGCTCAGGAGGAGTCTGGAACCTAGTGGAATTTCTGTCCTAGCAGGGGCAAAATGGAAAAATATTTCAAATACTAGAAATTATTATTCAGAAATTCAATTAGATTCTCTATTTTGCTTCATTTCCATCAGCATGTGTGGAAGACAAAGACTTGGTCCATTTCTTGCCTTCCTAGTATCCCACAACAGTCAGCATGCATATCTTTTGTCTCCCACCAATGCTCCAGGAGCAACACTGCTCCTTCAGCCAATGTTTGAAGTTTCTGTTTGAAGGAGACGATCTTCCATTTGCACCAGTAAAGCTGCAGAATATTTCTGAAAGCAAGCAAGGAGATGATGAGACAGGAAGCTTGTTCAGTTTCAGACCTGACCGCCCATGCATGACGATATTACCGTGGATAAACAGTGATTTTTAAGCACAAGCTTGAGCAAACAATGGTATGTAAATTGCATCAGCCTACAAATAGCTCTGGGAGGCATTGTGTCTTGTACCACAATTCAGAATAATTGCTTACTGGCTTCCTTTTGCTCTTGGGGGATAATAATCAGCTGCTTACCTCTGTCTGTAGTAAAACTACTAAACACCAGCACAGAAAGCCTAACATAAATGTACACTTGCTCATCTGCTTCATTTAGCTGCTAAAGCTTTTGTATCACTCACTTCTTATTTGGTGCAGAGCATGCAAGTCGTTACTTGCTTTCTATGTATTTGGAATCCTTCTCTCTCGTAACCATATAAAGTTGTAAATTTTATCTCCTTTCACCCATATGAAGTTTGAGCAAAACTGCAGCCCATAATGGTCTGTTTGTCCTCCCCCATTTGTAAAGAGGAGATAAAACTTATTCATACTCCTAAAATATTAAAGAAACACCGATTCTCAATTCTGTGTAATATATAAAATGTATTTACGCCATGTTTATGTTATAATGCCATGATGGTGTAAAGCATCCTCTCCCATGTATGAGAATCAATCTCAATACAAATAACACTCAGTTGACTGGTTCATGTGAAAAGGGTAGAACTCCATCCTATGGGAAGCTAAGATGCTAAGAACTTCATGTAGTTAATAGCTTGTCTCACTCTGTGCCATAAGATTGGATATATTATCCCTGAATCATTATAGACATATCTAAACCCCTCTGTAACTTCACACAGAAATATACTCACTGGATTAGTCTAATTTCTTGAAAGTACATGAAAGTCATTTAAGAACTGGGCCAAAAGAGAAAACACAATTAGCCTTCAACTTGAGTGGTTCTTTTGGTTTAACCTCCAAAACTTCTGGTTAATCCCTGCAGTCCAAAGTAAGTGCACCAGTGTAAAATATTGTTACAGATGCCATTTGCATGGCTTGCCAAAGTAAATTAAATTTATTCTAACCAGTGGTAGCATTTAAACATACATAGAAAGGAAAATGAAAGGAAAAGATCAATACATATTCCAGCACGTTGCAGAAAAACGTGTATCTTGCTGAAAATTGCTGAAACATCAAAAGAGGACACTGAAGAAAACTGTGGCAATGGAAATAGAGCACAGAACTAATTATTAATATGTTTGGAGCAAAAAGGATCTTTACAGTGATGCAGACCTCTTGGTCAATGATAAAATAGTCAAATTGCTTAAAAATGTATAAATGACAGAAGAGATCTCTTAGTATTTCTTCTCATTTTTTTGGGAAAAAATGAAAGAAGTAAATGATGGACGTGTTTGAAAAGATAATGGTGCTAAAATCTTTTTTGATCCTGTGATAGTTTGAGAGAATACCTAGTACTAAATAGTAAAATGATAGACATTTTGAAAAGATCATTTATCGTTCATTCAGAGGTTTTCAAAGAGTTAGGTAGGTGAGGAATTCTCTCAGGATCTGATCTTCATTTTCACCATTTTTTGGAACACCAAAGAAGTTCTGGAAGGGAGGTAATGTTGGATAATAATAGTTTAGAAGGAGTCTTAAGGAAATTATTTGAATTATTTATATTCAGTGCTTAGCAATGTTCTTAATTGGGGATGTTATGAAATTTCAATCTAGAAATAAAAGTGTTATGGAAATTATATGGCATTCCTCAAATGCACTAATAATACATTATCTCTATTTCTCCAAATGTAACCACTTCCTCAAAGATTTCTGTTTAAGAGTATTGTATTTAAAGGCTGAATTCCTAATGGTTAAATAAGTGCTTTGAGTTCTTTGATGCCAAAGATTTTAATAATGACCAACAGAATAATAATATTTATAACATTATGTAATATAATAATTTATAAGATTTACAGGACTGGAAACGTAGGAAAGTAGCAAATAACAAAGATAAAAATTGAAATTCTAGTGTTCTTGTCTTCAAAAAGCCTTGAACATCCAAAATATTTAGAATTCTATGACTGTTATATCATGATTGCTTGGTTATTTTTTGAGTCTTTTTTAAAAAATACCATGATTTGATAATCTGATGCCTTCACTTGTCAATTAAAAAAAAAAAGCTTTATTGCAGTGGCTTTTAAAATGGGTTTATCATGTCTTGGGAGAAGAACTCTAACTTACTATGTCTGGCATGCTTTTGTCCAAGAAGGACTTAATCTTGTAGTATGAGACTAATTACAATGCTTTTGGTCAGCCAAAGAAAGCATTTTTGAAGATAAGTTTAGGTGGAAGTTTTGAGTAACTTGCCTTATGTCAAGTTGCCGTTGTATCTGAAGAAACAGACTTTCCGAGTTTAAATATTTCCTCACATCAAAGAGGATATTTAAGTTCTTAAGAAAGAACTTAAATTCTTTGAAAAGAACTTCAACATTAAGTTCTTTGAAAAGAACTTCTTCTAGCATATTAATGCTGTGCCCTAATTTGATCTCTGAAAGGTCATATTTTACTTTAAAATACATATAGTACATAAACTTCGGTGATTTCAAAATAATCTTTTATTTCAAATACAGGAGTTTAATTGTTGGTCAGGCAGTGTTAGACTTTACCAAATATGAGCCAATTTGACAACGTTTCTGAAAACAAGTTAATGTGAAATGTAAAAAGACAAGAAAAAATATATTAAACAAGTAAACTTAGAAAATACGTGAAGAGTTGTATTTGATGCAAGAATTCAGTCTTTACAATAACTATGTCATTCAGGGCCTGTTGGCAGAGCTGACTGCAATGAAATCACTTGGAGGTGCAAGTAGCTCTGGTGAGAAAGGGCTCCCTGAGCAGCTGGTCTCCACTGCCTGCTCACACCTTTTCCATATTCTGGTGGTGTGGCTATCTCCAGGATTTGGGTTCTGTGGGGCACTGACTGACATGAATGAGTTTGTCCTAGTGCTTCATGGAGAAAAGTCACAGGGCTGTTCTTTCCCCTGGAGTAAGGGCCTCCCAGCAGGTAACGGGATTCAGTGTTGGTGTGGGGACCATGCTGATTATTTTGGATGGTTCTGCAGGTGTGGGAGCTGTTGTGAGAACATCAGACATAATGCTGCCCTCCTCACATGAGTGCATCCTCTACTGAACCTAGCAGTTTTTCTGAGGGAAGAGCTTTTGGGTTAAATTACATTATGATTATGCTATTAAAATTTTCATTTATAACATTTGCAGGACTTATTGTATTCAGAAAAGGTAACTATTTTGTATCTAGATAAATTGTATGTGTGATTGGGCCAGATTTTCAGAATGAATTCTATATAATTGCTTATTTATCCAAAGAGTTAGGGACACTGAATTAATTACACACACATACATATAAATATATGTATACATGCATACACATATATGTATATGTTAACATATATATGCAGTTTGTGTAGGTGTATGTTATAAACTAACTGCACATTTGGTATTTACATGAACATACATGACTTGGCTTCATTTCTGATGTCAGCTTTCTTAAATTATACACAGCTTTATGGGGAGAAGGGCAGGAGCTTTTTTAAGTGTCTCCTTTGTTTTAACTACAAGGCTGTTCTTTAATAATTAAAAAAAAGTTTGGATACTTTGGGACGTATTGAAGGGAATGCTTAGAAATAGAAATCAAAGAACTCTGTTCTGCATCCAGCTCTTTCAGAGACTTGACTGAATGACTTCAGTGAAACATTTTGGAATAAATTATATGTTTTTATTTCACTGACTCCTTACAAATTTAGGATGGGAAATGCAAAGTGGTAACTTCTAATGCCATGTAAAAAAGGAAATGAACACTGAACGTGGATGAAAGTGTAATGCAACAACATAATCTAGTTACATGAACTTTGCAAACAGTAAAAAAAATCACAGTCATTATTTAGTATTCCCAGTAGACAGACTCAGCATTTTTCACAGATTTATGAATGAAATCTTGGCCTCATGATGTAATCCTGTGTTTGTGTAATAAGAGTAAACCCTCACTAAAAACAAACTGGAAGATCATTATTCCCAAAGAAATGCTTGCCATAAGACAAGAATTTAGTATGTGAAGAGAAAAAGATGATAGAAGGGTAATGGTTCCTCGTGTGTTCCTAAAGCCATGTAGCATCTCCAGGCTTTCAATAGGAAGTGACAGCTTTAATTTACAGTTGGGCTTGGAGACATTTTTATAGCTCTGCATTCAGTTCTTTTATGTGGGCAGTACAATGTGCTTATCAGAACAAGCACGTTTTTTAAACCACAAGGCACTTTATATACTGTGTATCAGGAGTAGGGTCCTGAATTTAGGATTAGAGCAAATATACCACAAGTTGGATCATTAGAGAGTCAAAATGGAGATAAGATTAACAGTGTGCCTGAGAATATACATGCCTTGTACACTATCTGTGTCCTATCATTCTCATTTAATTTTCACTTTTAAGACATGGATTTGCTTTGACTCGGAGAAAAATAGAAAGAAGATAGATATCTTACCTGGTTAAACAGGTGTTCATTGCAGAATAGGCAATACAGCTAACAGTTATCTTACTGTGCATTGTGTGTATTATGTTAAAAACTTAGAAAGCCTAGTAAAAGGCTGTGCAAGTGCAAGTTGAGCTAAAACACAGGATACAGCCATACTATCAGAGAGAGAAGCGAATAGCAGGCTACTCTGTGATTTCTGTGGTGTGCTTGTGTTGCAAAACTGGAACTGCTCTTTTAGGTGGTGTTCTTCTTGTCCAAGATACAAGCTTGAAATAACAAGTGCAAACTGTGTTGCAGCATCTTAGAGTTGTGTTTTTACAGCATTCAAGAGGTTGATAAGTATTTATTGTTTACCAGTGGCAGGGGAAATAGGGAGGTTGAGTATGAGGGTAAGTAGAAGTCCTTGAAAATCAAAAGCCTCCTGGGGCCACTTGTGTGCAAGACATTTTTAAGAGTGCATCTAGAAATCAGCTATCATGAGCAAGTAATCCATGAGAAAGCTGAATTACATTTGATAAAGTGAATTTCGATTTTGTCCTTGTTCTTTCTTGTGTAGAGGGAATTACCTATTTACTGTATAAATAATTTGCATGCTTCCATGTCCTCATCTGAATACAAACAGTTTTTCAATTGAAGCAGCAGTTTCCTCACTTTTGTAGAAGAATACATTATGATGAAGAAAATCTGATGAGTCTACAGTGGAGAATGAAAGTAGTGATGATAGCCTCTCACTGTATTTTGTAAGTAGTTATAAGACAGAGATAAAGGTTCATATTTTATTCATCTCATTGAGTTGCAATAGCCTTGGAAGTAGTAAGAGATTGCAATAAACTACTCCCAGGAATTCAAGAACATTTAAGAACATGCGTATGGTCATACTGAATCAAAGCAAATACTTAGGTAATCTGTTTTCCTGTCTGTAACACTGCTCAGATTTTTAGGGAAAGCATGCAAGAAACATACAGGGACTTCAGGGAGAATTTTGACAGTCAGAGACTGTCAGTGTTAATATATTGCCCATTTACAATCAAAAATGGGTAATTGTTTAATTAATTTTTCCAAAGTATTGCAGTAAGAAATATCCCTTCCTTGCATACTGTGCAGCTGACACTTGAGCATGAAACAAAATCTTGTTCCCCACTTTTCTCTTGTAGGGGATTAAGGATGGACAGATGGCTGAGAGTGAGGGGCACAAGAAACAATATAAACTACATCTTTCCTGGCTCCTGTGGTTCACTCTGGTTCTTCAGTGAAAGTAGAGGCATGTCATTAAAATTCATCGTTGCTGTTTGTCTCCAAAGTAACCCTAGAGCAGGACTGCTAGACATCAACTCTTACTAAGGCCAGGAATAAAAGATCTGAAGGTTTAAATTTAATGGCCAAAGCAGCCATGTTGTGGTATATTTCTGAACAAACAATCTGTCCCCTTGTTGAGCATTTAGTATCAAAACATAACTTACGTGGTATATTTGCTGTCAATTTTGTTTGACAAACAAATCCACCAACATCTTAAGGTGTGTATGATTTACCCCAAACTCTGGGTATCCATTAGAAATACTTAGTGCACCAGATGATGGGATATACCCTAGGTCATACAAAAATGCAGCAGTCATTGTGATTGTTTACAGAAGAGTTTGTTGTAGAAGCGCAGGAGATGCTTTGGTCCTAAAGAAGTGAAAGGAAGACCTGTGGATTTAGTGTGTAGCATTTCCCTAGGGAGGTGTGTGAATATGAAAAAGCAGCATAATGGCAGGACAAAATGAAAGGTATGACAGCTCAAGCAGAAGCAGGAATAGACATGTTTGCCGCCTCCAAATCTGAAGTGGCAAAGGAGACATATGGGGGGCTTGCCTCCCATGGAGGAATATGGTAGGTTTTCATTTTATCAACTTCCTCCACATAACTCCCATCTGCTGAATCACTGGGTTAAAGAGGTTTCATTTCTGACAGTGGATTTTCCCGAGCTCCTGCAAGATAATAATGCATGTTTATCATTTCTTGCCATGGCATCAGATAAGGCAGGCTCACCTTGTCTTTTGCCTATTCCAGCAATGATAAAAAAAGAGATTACAGCACATCTTCCCTGGGGTCTGAAAACTTTCTGTCATAGACTGATTGTTTAGCCCTGCTGAAAACAGGTGTCTCTCTCCAGGGAGATGAAGCTGGAATGAATAAGTCTACAGTGACTGAAATCTACTGGATGTGTAAGTCTGTGACAGCCTAATGTGGTTACTGGTATTCACAAAGACACCTAGCATTACATTTTCTCTCCACGGTCTTTCCTTTTTGAATTTGCACAGTAAAATTAAATGAGGCAGAAGGTCTGCAGCAGGATTTTTTTTCCTGGGTTTAAAGGCTTCCCTTCACATTTTATACTAATCCATCTATTTTGAGTAGATAAAATGTGAGCAAGGGAGGAAGGCAAGTAACATTTTTATCTACTTGGTCCTTTAAAGATTATTTTTACTAATTGTAAGAATGACTTTCACAGCAGTAAGACCTTCAGACAAATACTATTCTAAAGGTGAAACATACTAATCTGGTAGTCACAGTTTTGCTCATCACAATTTATCACTTTTGGTAGTATTTGTGCTCAAATAATATTTTGAAGTATTCCAAATAATTTCCTTTTTTTTTTTTTTCCTGAATCTTGAAATTAAGTCATACTAATGAAATGTCAAGAAAACAACTCTACTTCTATGGGGAAATGGCAGACATAAAATCTGGTATCATATAAATAATATAACTTTTTGAAAGTCTTGAAGTAAATAGAATTTGGTAAAGTCAAATTTGGTAGAGATATGCTTTCCATCCTTGTGCATATTGGGCAGGTGAGAATATATTCTGGCACTGCAAAGTACATGCAAGTAATTTGTGTCTTTTGCAGAAAAGCAGACAAAGGAAACGTCCTCAGGCATGCGTAATGGCCTGCTCAGAGGAGACAAATGGTATTCCAGTGTTCCAGCTGCTTTTGCTGTCAGTAATATGAACTTCAATAGTTCCATAATAAGAATCTCTGGATTATATCTTCCAAAAGTCTCACTGTGGCCTGTGGTACCAGTAGTTGTGGTAGGAAATGTTTGAGATTGCTGGCTGCTGCTTCTTTTCCCAAGTGTAATTTTTTTCAGCCATGGAGCCAGCAAGACTATCTTCCTTCTTCAGATGCTTGAGACGTGTTTATTTTTGATCCATATTTTATGTTTAGTCACTTATCAATTGGTTGGTCTTACAATTTTCTTTACTGCAGGTATCTCTAATCAGATTCTGATTCACCTGACATTCATTTTGCTTAAGTTAACATCGTGATTCAATAGAGGAAATTGCATAGTGCTGTGAAGTTCCAGACATGTCTAAAGATCTTCCTTTATCTTGTAGAGCTGAGGGTGAATTTTGAGAGCTCTACCATTTAGCACACTTACCATTCAATCATTGATGTCATCTTGTGGCTGGTGTGTTCCTAAAGAGCCCTGTTGGCTTCATTGAGGTAACAGATGAGACCAAGGGTTCCAGGTTCTGAGTTTTGCCAGGGCCTTTGCTCTAAATTTGTCTTAGCTTCTTACTTGGCACTGTCTCCTTTTGTTCTCCTTATGAAAACTAACTTGCTCAAGTTTATAAACTTGATGCTGGTTTAATTGTATCAGATCTGCCACAGCAATGAAACCAGCATGTTTTGAAGACAGAAACATGCCTTGGAGTTTCTTATATTTTCTAAAAGTTCCCCCTTTTCCACAGAGACTGTCATAGCACATCTGATGAATTCACTAGAAATCACATACTGAAAGGCTCTGAAAAAGGAAACACTTTTACTGTGGGAGGGTGACTGAGCCCTGGCACAGAGTCTCTACCCTGGGAGATATTCAGTGGTCATCTAGACATGGTCTTGGGGAAACAACTCCAGGTGGCCTGGGCTGAGCAGGGGGTTTGGACCGGGTAACCTCCAGAGGTCCCCTCTGACTTTTACCATTCCATGAACCATTATGCTCTACTAGTGCATAAGTAGGACCCATGCATTTACTTAAAAACTGGTCTCCTGTAAAACTGTCCAATCTCCTGATGTTTCCTGGAGAAGTTTGCACAGTTCTGGATGATAGCCAGGAGGAATTTGCTCAGCATCATCCTATGCAATTCAAGTAGTATGGAGCAAACATTATTGTGCTACAGGTCAGAAAATGCTTTGCAATTGATTAAGGCTGTTGTGTGTTTACCTCTACTGTGTAGGAACATTAACATTAGCATTAACATTAGCATTAACAGTAGCATTAACACAAACTGACAAACATTTGAGGAATTTTGCAGATCTTGGGGATGAGTATTCTGAAAGCCAAAGGAGAAATCTTGTACCATGGGAATCTGTTACACTGCATCACTTCAGATCAGTCTCTGTCTTCATTTTTGCCTGTCTAGTCTTGCTGAGCATCTCTAGGTAATTAGGAATAATTCCCTCCAGCCTTTGAACAGCATTGGTGTCTTTTGTGACATTCTGGTAGCCCCCTTGCTTTCCTCAACTTGTTTGTTCTGCTCCAAGCCTTTTGAGAAACAATTGACAAGTATGGGTATGTCTTGGCTGTGCCTAGGAATGGACAAAAGAGCTGCTGGAGAAGGTTTGACTGATGGGATAAATAGAAAGACCACTGCTGAGATAAATGAACAGCTCCTCTGAACATCACTAGTTATCATCTTTTTGTAGTGCATACTGAAATACCAGCAGTGGGGCTACTGGATAGTGGCAGGAATTGGGAAGGTAAAGGGGGAATAATTACTGCATCTGTGGTTTGCAAGGACAAGGCTAGATAAACTTTTTTGAAGCACTGCAGTCCATCTGCTATGGAGAAAAAGCAGAAGTTGGAGGATTTAATGGAAATAAGTAGACAAATGGAAGTAAGTCACTGAGAGATGAATTAAGTTCTGTTAAAATCAGAGCAAGGAGTTAAGATTAAACAATTTGAACACTTACTTTATGAAAGAGATCTAAATATATAACATACACAGAATGTTTACACTTCCCTATGTATAGCTTTGAGTTTTAAAATGACCCTGAAAGGTATCATCCCTACTTCTTAATACTTATTTTAAATTTAGATCATAATTCATCCTTTTCTCTTATGAACAATGAATTACCAGTTTGTAACAGGCCAAAGTCAAGATCTTCTTATTAGATTCCAAATGAAAATATGAATTTCCCTTGGAAAAGGAACACATGGGAGTTTGTCTGCACATCTAGAAGAATGCTGGCCACACATGTTCAGGGAAGAGGAAGTCAAGGTGAAATGGGTGCTGTTTGAATGATGACATTTTGGAATGGCATTCCAAAGGGGCTGGGGGGAATCAAGACAATTTATGTAGAAATTGAACTCCTTAAAAGAAGTTGAGAGTGGAGTTAATTTTGGTATCAAAGAATCTAGCTTAAACAACCCAAAAGACATTTTTTATTTCCCTGTAGCTCTATAACAATCATTTTCTAGAATGAGTGTTTCTGTTGACAACTTTCTAGTAAACCATGCATGTAGTTATATATATACTTTGAGAACTTTATTTGCCATTGTACATGAGTAGGCTACAAAATCACAGCAAATAATGTGAATTTGGAGTTTTATTTTTACAATAGTATGGCCAGATCTTAGAATACCTGTGAAAGAGTGAGATTTAAAGCAAGATATGGCTATGTTGTTACCAACCTCTGACTACAGTATTCTTTCATGTTTGAGAATAGTCTCAGACTTCCCATTCTTTTTAATCAAAAACATACTTACATGTCTAAATGAGACAAAAATGCCCATATAGCCCTGTATTGGAAGTTATTCATATAATAAACTTTATTGATGAATTACTTAAGTAATCATACATGAGTGTGATTTGTCATGCTGCTATTCAGTCCTATCCCAACCCTTCTTCCTGGCCAAATAACTCAGGGAGTGAAGGGATGTTTTTCCTATGCTGTAAACAAAGAAGGATATTTCTGTATTTTACATGACAACATGAAATGATCCAGTATCAGACAGTCTTTTTGTCAGTGCAATGGCAACATCAATGCAGTCTCATCATTTGCAATGACAGAGTCAAAGGATCTGTGAGTGTTGCTACTATACTTGAAATTGGCTTTTAAGAGCAAGTGAATGACCTGCAGTGCAGGGACCTATTTAAACACATCATCAGACTTCTGAGCTGGTGCTGAACTGCTTTTTTCCCCTTGTGCATCTGTTGAATATAAGCAGTCTCTCAGTCTTCTATTTTTGCATAGCCGGCATTCGAGAGATGCATTGGAGAGAAGTTTTCTGGAGAAAAAATGGAAATATTATCCAGGCAGACATCTGAACTCCTGCCTGCTGTGGAAATAGGCTCTGTGCTGTGGCTCAAATTAGGGGTAACAGCCAGCACATGATTCTTACTACTTGGCTGCCTTGGCTTAATACTTTGTTTTGCCTGAACAGAGTTGGTGATTGAAGATACACTGACTGCCTTTTTGGAACCACAAACTAAACATAAGATGTACCATCCTGTGGGAAACCTTATGTTTCTCAAGTCTGGCATGAATCAATTTTTGCTATTTGGTGTTTTATGCCAAAGCTAATATCAAACAATTTTAGTTTGTTAAATTTGGACCTCTCACTGTCCAGCTTGTCCAAGTCCATGTGAGCTCTGAACATATATCTTCCTTAGTCATGGAAGGAGAGCTTCATCTGGTTTAATTTTCTGTCTTCTTTTAAAACACAGGTTTAGAGGGCTTTAAAGGATCATAAAAGAGACTTATTTCAAGAGTAGAGGGTTGCTCTTTGGCAAGAAGGAGCATGACATTCATGACTAGGTTCTAAGTATTATTTCACCTGTTTGTCTTAGAGAGATTTCAATTCTTCTTTCACTTTGCAGTCTGGGTGCCCATCTCAGCATTTCTTCCCTCACAGTCAGACTCCATCCTGATGATGGGTTGGGTACAGATCCTGCAGAATAGGTTCCCAGCTTTTTCTTTTTCTCTCATTTTTCTCTCATTTTTCTCTCATTTTTCTCTCATTTTTCTCTCTTTTCTTTTTTAAACTGCATCCCATGGTCATCAGGATCTAGGAGGGATCTAGGGCTGTCAGCTTCACTGTTGTCAAGTTACCTCCTTATCTGTTACCTCTTTACTTTGAGAATTCAAAGAAGTAGTCAACCTGTTCAACTATCACTGTTGTTACTTAGTCATTAGGTACTTCACTATGTCTTAAATCTGTGCATTGAGGAAGCCTGTAAAGATGAAGAGATATACTGGATGTGTTCAAATGTAGAAATAAATAAGAAAACCCATTACAATTACAAGAATTTGTATTTGAAGACGTAAAGGGATATAATGGTGTGGCAAGTGAAAACTTTCTTTTGGACTAAATCCACGACATATGCAGCTTGATATAATTATAAAGAAGTCAATTATAATTTGCTTTTCCATTCTCTCTAGTATCTTTTGACATGGACTTTTTCATCTCTAGTAAGATCAGAAATATTTAAAGATTTTAACCTATAACCATGTCTTATGCTGTCTTTTGCTGTATGTGGGCTGGCATTTAAATGAAACAACCAAGGGAGTCGTAAATGCCATTGTAAGCATGTTCATTCCAGCTGTTTGCAGGATTTTATAGGTCAAGCAGCCAAGGGGCTTGACTTTAGTGTTTTGGGATCAGTTACAGCTTCATTGGAGGGTTGAAATTCAATCTTAAATCACTGTGCTGTAACGAGTTGGCGCTATGGGGTTTTATTACAATAGCTGGTTTCTTCCCTATCATGGCTACCCACAGACTGTAACTGCATTTTTATGGGGTCTGTTTGGTACAGATGTAGCCATCAGCCTCGGGCATATCACGCTGGCACCTGCAGTGTGCTGGGAACTGGAATTATGTGAGGCCACCTTTTACATCACTGCAGTCAGCTGATGCTGCAGAATAAATATTAACAAACTCTTCTTCTTATGCTGATGAGATTCTTAAATAATTTACTATTGCCTTTCTGAGCCAGATCCTGCAGCCTTGATGTAGTCATGGCTTCTTTTGACTTTGTGTGAGCTTTGTCAGAGACAAAACTGGAGTGTTTGGCTCAGTTTGGTGAAATACATAACAACATCATATCAAATCCATCGCTCAAAATCTTCCTGCACATCACCAGTGTAGTTGCAAGACTTTTATAGTATGCATAATTAGAAAAACAGTTTTCTGTTAAGAATTACCTTAGTTTTATGTCCGTCTGACAATGTTAAATAGTGATATGTATATATTTGTTAAAATGTGGAGAAAATAATCTTTTCAGCACCCTCTAATTAAATTTAGAGATTTTAAAGGTCTGGCATTTACCAGCTCTCCTTTTTATGCTAGGATCCAAATTACCTGGTTAGATCAACTTCTTTGCTATTTATTTAGTGGGCTCTTTTGGTTCTGAGTTGTTAAAGCAGTGTATTGGCTTTCAAAAATAATTGAACATGTACTGCTCACTCCTTGCCTGTCTCTTTTCTTAAACATTTATCAAAGAACAACTAGTAAAGTATTGAGGAGTGAAACCTTTTTCTCCTCAGAAAAAAATTTTTTGTTTTGTTAAAGTGTCATGTCTTCAGCAATGTTATATGCTGTCACTACCATCATCCTCCACTGAATTTGTTTACCAAAGCAGCTCCAGAATGGTGGGAAAACCTTTACTTAATTCTGAGTATTTTCCATATGAGTTGAACAGCTGAATAAGAATAGCATTCACTGTTGAAAAGCAGACCAGGCTGTCTTAAAAAGACAACTTATTTCTCATTGAACCTGCCTTTCTTTTCTTTGTTTTTATGCTTTGGCCTTCACTAATCTTGGCTGTTGCTCTTTTATCGAGCTCCTTCAGCACATATATTTCTTTTGCTTTATATTTTATTTAAAATTACTCAAGTGACAGCCAATTACCTATCTGTCTGACCAAGACTGCAAAGGCACTTTTCATCATCAGGTTTTTTTTCTTCTCTGACAATTACTTGTCAGAAAGCTAAGTTTCTCTTTTGCTCCATTAAACTGAACTTACTATAAATATTTGTGATTTACTCAGAATCTTTCCTGACATTCGATAACCTCCATGACACATAGTCCTCTAAATGTATTTAGTGAGCTGTTATAAAGGATTACCATCTTAAAATCACCCAAAAGCTAGTATTTCACCTGGACAAGTGAATACAGATCATTAAAAATCTAATGAGAGTTTCTTCTGTGGTCAGATGATTTCTTTAACTGTCACCAAAGCTATGAAGCAGTGATCTAAGTCAAAGTTAAACATTTAATTGTGACACTGACTACACTTATGTTTGGTAATGAAGCCTCTATTGAAAGATAGTAAGTTACAGATAAGGAGACTGTAATATTTAGCTGAGGAACAATAACTTGCTAAATAGCATTCTTCAGCTAAGAGTGATCATCTGACACCTCCCTTCCTCTTCAGGTTTAAATGCTCTCCCCTGCATTAAAAACCTGGCATTTCTCTGGTGTTAAATCTTATCTTCCTTTCTACTGAAGTCAAGCCTGTCAGTAAAATTCTGAAATCACAGCAGGAGTATAAAATTTGTATAAAAAGTGGTTTATGCATTACCATTGAACTTTGATGCAACTTATTTATTTACTTGCTTATTTATTTTAACCATCATCTTTCATCACCTGTTAATTTCCTGTTAGAAATCCTGGGGTTTAGCATGTGGTAAGTCAATATTTATTCTCCAGTGCTGAGGTTTTTTCCAGAATAGCTTGGCAGCTTTTTGATGTCTTTTCCCCTTAAATTAGAAAGTGCGTATTTTCCAAATGTAAACACCAAGTGTTTGCCCCAAGGTTTTACAAAAATGTTTTCTCAGTGGAACATCTGTCAAGGAAAAAGAAATACACACCTGAGAGCCCTGCAATGTGAAGACAGGATTTAAGTCAAATATGGCTAGTGCTAAGAGTGACCTTGATCCAAGGTCTTGTCTATTC
>JANRGV010000001.1:114346640-114395779 GCA_024734035.1 Alethe castanea
ATGGGATGGGATGGGATGGGATGATAGGTTGTGATTGCACTGCTGAGCTTAGCAAAAGCATCCTGGGTCTTCAGAACTGAGGGCACTTAAAGCTCCAGGTGGAGTTTCTTTGAAGGAATCTGGGGAACCACTTCAGTTTTTAGCAGCTGCATCTGCCAAACTGGATTAAACTGTAATTCAGCACAGCACATTGGAACCAGTGGTAATGGTAAAAAGACCAACATTCCTCAGAGATTCATCATGTCCAGGAAACTCTTCCTGCAGCCACAGGTTAAATTTATGATCATAAGATGAAGATGAGAATTTTGAAGAAAACATCTTTATCCTTAGGAGCAGCAGTTATTATGGATGATGGTCTGTGCCCTGGAACTTCTGTGATAAGTATTAGCAATATCAGCCAACTCTGAATCTTACATGCATAATTCAAATGTTACAGAAAATTCCTGACCTGAATTTAGAAAATTAATACTATGAACTGTAATTTTTTGATTCACCATTTTTAGTATGCTATTTTAATTTTTGAAACCTGAGTCCATTTGTAACAGTAACTGTCTATTTGTGAAGTCATCATTTTTCTCCTTTTTTTCCCTAGCTTGTAAAATTGTTTTAATTTCAAAAAGGACTTCAAAGCCAAGTAGTTTTACAGCTCTCCAGTTTTTAAATATTTCTTTGATTTTTTGTTAGATTTCTCAAATACAAGTTTGTTAGATATATTACTGATATTTTTCTGGTTGTTATAATTTCTAGGGATTGTTTTACATGACAGATTTTTAATATTAAATGCAGAGTAGATTATATTTCCCTGTTTTTTAAATTTAGTAATTTGTAGGATATCAAATTTACAGCTGTATTAACCTTTTATTTTTACATTTAGCAATTTTATAGTCTTCTGTTTATATCATGCCACTTTTGGGTCTTTTCTTGTATGAAATATCTGTTACATATGAAAACTCTTCATCTTGATACAGTAACTTCTTCTGTTATGTATTTAGCTCTATTTATTAATCTCACACTAACATGCCATTTATAAAACTTTTCCATTAAAATATAAAACTGACTGATTTCCTTGATCTTTCTGACAGAAGAGAAAATTGAGTTTTAACACATATTTGAAAAGTTGTCTTTGTAACTCTGCTGTGGTGTCTCATCACTGACAGCTTCTGATGTATATTTTGAAGTATAATGGGACCTGAGAATTTAGAGGAGGGGTTTAATCCACAGGGCACTCTGTTGAAGCCTTCTCTCAAAAACGTTTTGTGATTTCTGTATTGATGAGGAACATCTTGGTGATTTCTTCCTGCAGATCCTATGCAGCATTGCTTATCACAACCTTTTGCTTTGTTACTGCTTTGCCTTTGTGAAGCATTAATGCTACAGTTGCACTATTTTTTCTGTTCAGGGGATTCCAATTGTGCTGCACATCTGGTTGACCCCTCTAGGTGAAGAAGCTCAGAATTCAAACAGATTAGTTCACCTTGCTATTCTTAATACAAAAGGACTTGACCATGGCTGGATTGAGTGACTTTATTGCAGCCCAATCTTGCAGCTTGTGCTCTGCAGGAAATGGGAAATGTTGGGAACACTTAGTGAAACAAGGAGGTAAGAACCCAAGACTTCATTAAGTGAAGTGCTACAGTCCCACTAGAGCATTTTACTGCTGGTCCAGGTCTCCAGAGTCATGTGCTTTGCATTACAAGATTGTCAGTGATGATGATGACTAAATAACAAAGTGCTCCCTTGCCAGCAGTAATAAGAAATATCATTTATCCTATTCCAAGTCTTATTATGATAAGAAAATGTTATTTCCCATCTTCTTGGATAGATTTTTATAAGTTCTCATGAAAATTTTTCATTCAACTGGACATAGGTTTCATCACAAGCATACACGTAGTATCTTTGTTGCTGAAACAAACCCTCCTCTTTTATTTGCAAGAAAGGTTTGGGTTTTCATTCCACTTCTATGTTACTTATTTAAAAAAGTATCAAACAACAATTTATTATAGACAGTCCCAAACTTTGTTATCTTAGTTGTCACAAGTAGTGGAGGTGCAGCCTCTCCCAACTTGCTAGGGAGCTGCTATGATAGTAAACCCCCAGAGGACCTCAGTCACATCCAGCATACCCCAGCTGCAGCCTCAAGCTCCTCTGCCCTACTAAATTGATTATCTGACTTCTAGCAGTGGGAGATGTTGAGCCAGCAGATTTTGTGAACCTCTCCCTTCCCTCTAGGTTTCAGTTTTTTAGGCTGTTTTCAGAAGAATCTGAAAATGGTGACGAAATTAGAAATTCATGTGGGAAAATTTCTTGTTGAGAAAAAGAAAATTCTTGTTGAGAAAAAGAACCTCCTTATAATAAAAATATTTCTGGTGTAATATTTTGAAGTACTCATATGCACATAACTCCAACTGAAACCATCTTTCACAGAATCTACGCTAGTTTGGTAGCCACTGATGGATACAGAGATTTTGGATTTGGGCAAACATCAACAGTATGGGCTCTTCATATCTGTGCAAAATCAACTTGTAAATGTGCACGAGTGCCTGTTTCCTTCCCTTTATTCTGATGAGTTCTGTCAAATCAAACCTGAATCACAGCCTGTGTTAGGGATTGCTTTTTCATGTGCACAGAACTAAAAGCTTTATGGCCTTCAGTGCTTCTTGGGGGCTCTGCTGGGTGAATACTAGGCATAAGAACAGCAACACTCAGATTTTTCCTCTATCCAGTCCATATTGCTCATGATATAAAGAAAACAGATCTTAGTATGTTTCCTCTGCCATGATCATGAATTACTAGGTTTTTAACTTCTGCCTGTGTTGCCTGCAAGGTGTTACAATTTAGAAGAGAGTAGCAATTTGAGAAGGAAAGACATGCCTCCTACCTCTTGCTTTTCTTTAGATTCCCTCGCCCCCCACACCACCCCTGCTAATGTATTCTGCAGGCTTTGGGGATGAGACAAATTACTCTGTGTTGGTGACAAGAGCAAAATAAATGAGACTTAGCTGTGCAGGAAGGTCTCTCTGCATAGCCTGATGGTGAAAGCACTTCTTAGTGGGGAAGGAATGGTTCTGTATGCTTGGCACCCTGCTTCCAGGGCTCCTTCAGTGGTTTCATGCTGTCACTGTACATAAAATAAAGAGCAAGCCCTGCAGACAAGAAACATGAGCAGCTCTTCCAGTTTTGTGTAAGTGCCATAAGCAACGGACTGTACCCTCATGTTTCTGCTTGCACTCTCTTTTTGACACGTGAAATACAAATTTTTAGTTTTTGCCTGTGACACAGCTTCAAAGAAAAGCTCTTTCCCTTGATATCCTAATGGATAGGAAGTGGGAGGAGAGGAATGAGTAACTCAATAGGCAGCAGGAGAGGAAATGGAAATTTATTTCTGTGTTTTTGGTGGGTACCTTAACCACAGTAATTCATGGAAAGACTTTTTTTTATGTGTAACTCTGTCTGGTGAATATACACATGTGCACTCTTGTCTTTGGTAATATACTTGTGGCCACTGAGCTATTTTGTGGGGGCCCAGACCTGCCCCATGGATGTATTCAGAACTTGCTTGACAGATATCAGGGAGATGCAAGCTTTTTATCTGATCCAGTTTAGGCATGAGCTGAACACCAAGCCTTTTAGCATGAGTCTGGTGGCAAAGTGCAGTGGTTCTGTTCATTTATGTTCCAGTATTACATTTTTCAGGCATTTAAGGTGATGGTCTGAAAATTTATCCCAAGGGTCAGTTTAAGCAGGGACAGATATTAAACAGCTTCATTCATATCTGTGCTGCAGGCTTTTGTCTTACAGATAGTTCTATGTTTTTCAAAGCTACATAAAATGCCTTCATGACCCACCAGTGTGAATTTCCTCAATACCCACTCTCTGCTTCTGACACCAGCCCATTCTTGTGCCTGGGGAAGTAGCCAGTGACATTGTGGATTTTAGTGAGCCATTTGAGTTTTCTGTCACATTCACTGGGGTTATTGTGACCAGTGGTCTTCCCAAAGAGTGGGTAACCCATGGCCAAGGGACATTTTGAGTAGGTAAGTGTACGTTTTGCACACAGCTGCCCTGTTTCAGAGCCAAGGACACTGTAATGGTGACAATGCTAAGCCAGCTGCCTTCAGTGCTGGGAGTGTGACAAGGCACACTCCGTTTATTGGTGCAGGTGAAGACCAAAGCTGCAGGAGTTTCAGTGCATGTCAGGGCAGAGGTGGCACTAAGCAAATCCCAGTTGGATTTGACAGCTCCAGCCTCTGCTTGCTTCCTAATGTCAGGGCTCCAGGAAGAAGACACATTGTCTCTTAAAACTGGTGGTCTGTGATTTTTTTTAGCTATTTTGCTCACCCAGAAGATTTCCACTTGTAATGGGAATGAAAAAGTCTCTGGCTGTAGTCATGGATATCATAAATGCTTTCCTATGTTGTACAGGACTCAGTATGTTGTTGCTAGACCATGAACTCTAAATTCTGCCTGTACCAAAGAACTTTCAAAACTCTTTATTTACCATCTTGCATGTGGGATTTGGGGGGCCCTTGTATTGTATTGTGATTTTTCATTTAAATATGCTGGGCCAGATGTTTAGCTGATAAAAGTCAGTGTAACTTCACTGATTGCAAAGGAGCTGCGCCAAGCTGATGACTCAACTTTTGTACATTTCATTGTTTAAATTTATCGTATTTATTAACTTCAGCATAGAGAATATGGTTTGCATGTCTGCTGTAAGGGAAGGTTTTTGTACAGAAAAATGGATTCTGCTCTGAGTGGCACCTAGCCTCATCTTGCAGGGGAAGATTGAATCTGGCCATAATGTGTAAAATGAAATGGTTTATGTGAAATACCCACATATTATAATACTTTGGTTGGTATTCATAGAGCCATGCTTGCTCCATCTGTCTCGGTTATAAATATTGTAAGTGCATATTTCAGTAAATTTTAGGGTTTGTAACAATGTAGTAAAATCAAGTAGATGTTAATAAATTCTAGCAAGCACAGAAACTCAGTTGTTTCTCAGTAGGTTTCTATTTAGCTGCTCAAGAATATCTTGCTACAGCTGCAAAAATATTGAACTAAGTTTAAACTCCAGCAAATATGCTGCTAAGAAAGTTGATTTTCTTGTGTTTAGAACAGTGGATTGGACTGTCAAATATGAGTAGCAAATGTGTTTGCAGAAGAATTTTATATCTGGCTTTTTGTTTTTCTTTTTTGCCTAATGTTCAGAAATGCAGAATCACCTAAAAACCACATGCTGATGCAAAGATGAAGGCTGACACTTCATAGCTTCCTCCTTTTCCAAACCCAACTAAATCCAGACCCAAAATGCCATGAGGACAGTGGGAAGAGAGCTATTAGGCCGCCACCGTTTGTTTCTGCTTTGTAGTTGCCCAAAAGTAACACAGCAGCTTTCGAAGAGCACAGATGGCTCATTTGGCTGTTGGTTTTTGGAGCAGTTTGTTCTGAGGTCTTCCAACGTTTTCTAGTGCCTTTCAGCCCCTGAGCCTACATCTGTGCCTCAGGTAGTGAGGAGCTCCCAGCACTCTTCCTTCATTCCTGCATCAAGAACTCCTGGGATCACAGCGGCCACGTCTGGGACTTGTGTGAGCCTGCTCTGCCCCTTTGGGCTTTTAGGAACAGATGGAGAAAGTTGCAGTCGAGTCTAGCTGAGAGTAAATCTTAGAAAACAAAGACATGGGGAAGGGAGGGAGTGTGATGGTATTGCAGAAGCAGCAGCAAGTTTTGCTCACTCGCTGGTGAGGCCTGGTGCAAATAAGAAAATATCAAATGTCCTGTCCAACCCATAATTAAAAAGTGGATGTTCTGTTTGTGTGTTTTCTTACAGCTGGCGGCATTAGAGAGACAAATCTTTGACTTCCTGGGTTTCCAGTGGGCTCCTATCCTTGGCAATTTCCTACAAATAATAGTTGTCATTTTGGGTTTGTTTGGAACCATCCAGTTTAGGCCTCGATATATAGTTGTGGTAAGTCTCATTTATTATATTTTTTTGTTTGTATTTTTGTCATAAAACCTGTCATATTACAAAGCAGAATTTTCTTGGTTTCAAAACACCAGATGGTATTTCTGTAGAAACTGTAGAAGTCTCCATGTCTTTTTGCAAATTTAGGACTACTAGATGAATTTTTTGAGATTTTGAAAATTATAAAAAACAGGTAACCTGAAGAAAGTGCTGTCAAAACTATTACTATGGTACAAGTCAATTAGACTATATGTAAATAAATAAATGAAGTACAAATTGTTCCTGTTATAACAGGCAAATGATGATTGATGGCAATTAAAAAAAACATTTGCAATGGCCAAGTTATATTGAACTACATCTTTCTCTTAAGCAGAGAGGAACAAGGATTGTAGAAATTTCTTTGGTCCTATGACCCATGGGTTACAAAGAAGTCTCCTTCTCACTGACATGTAATTTTGTCAAGACCTGTATTTATGGCTTTGACCTTAAGTTATTGTAAATTCTCTCTGATGCTTGTAGCTTGAAGCTTCTCAGTTGTTTTTTTTCCCATGTTTCAATATAGCCAGGATTAAAAAGAAATTCCAAAGCCGTGAAGTAAAGTGCCAACAAAAAAAAAAAATCTCTGTTCCTCCCCCACGTTCATTTTTGAATGTAAGAATATTATGTCTTTACCTGGTAATGGCTGTATTTGGAACATTTTGGTTGTGTTGTCAGTAATGGATTTTAAGAGGCTAAAGTTACCTTTCTTTTTCCTCACAAAGGAATGAAATAAATGTCATCTGGGGAAAACTTGTTAATACTTAAAAAAATACTTTAAAAAAGCATATTTTCTAGTCAAGCCTGGAATCCTGTAATTCTTTGTCATGTTTTAAAAAGTGAACAAAAAATGCATCCAAGACTACACTCATGTTAGCTAAGCTTACAAGCAGACTGCAATGAATTGAAAATGGATTGATATAAAAACTACTGCTTTTATCTATTGTCTGTGGTTGAAGAACTGGGCATCCATGTATTGGTGACTCACTTTTCTGCTTCATGCTCTCCATTTTATGCATAAGAAGCAAGTGTAAGCATCTGTAAAATTATGTGGGAAATTCATGTCTGAAGTGCAACACTACAAAATTCCTTGCCCCTCGGGTTCAGCACTGCTGTTCAGTGATGCAAGCTCTGCTTTAATTTTGAAATTAAATGCAACATGTTGACTGTTTCTATATCTTTTCCAATGTAATTGAACATTTTAGGCTTATACAAAAGTTGTTTTAAAGTACAAGTAGAATCATAATTAAAGAAAGAAACATCTCCTCAGAAAGATACTTTATGCTAATTTAACTGAACTCATATTCTGATTTATCTTTAAGCATGTATTTAGGAGCTGTAGTTTCAGCAGATGCCAATACTCATTACTTGGGAAGATCAAGGCTTTAGAGCCCAGCTGGTCAGAGTATGGTGCTAATAATGCCATAGGTCACAGGTGTGATCTCTGTATGGGCCATTCACTTAAAAGCTGGGCTTGATGGTTGCTGTGGGTCTCTTCCAGCTCAGAATGTTCTGTGATTACCCACTTACTCATCCCATCACCGCCTCTTTGAGTGATCTGTGATTATACATGGGGTTTACAGTGAAGTAGGAGTAGTTTGAGCCAAATCCTGAAGTCTGAAGGGTATCTGTAACACAACGTGTCTGCAGCTGACCTCACAATCAGCACTAGCAGAATGGGGTGGCTGTCATGTCTTCCTGTTCCCTGACTGAACACTTCCCCACATCCTCTTTCCCACTTCTGGCAGGAGTTAACTGGATCTGTCAGTATGTCAGTTCCATTTCTAAGCTGTCAGAAAACCAACCTAGCAAAAAGTAGAGATTTTTTTGCTAAACTGGTGACCTGAATCCAGTTTGTGAGGTTCCAGTGGTTGCCAAGGCTGGCATGAGGCAGGGATTGGGACTGTGTATTTATGAACAGCAATGTGGAGGTGGGGGGGAAAGGAGCAGTTGCATGACTTCTCTTGTTGCTAGCTCCAAACTTGTCAGTTCAGTCTCACTCCTAGCCTTGCCCTGAGGTTGAATTCACTGAATACCTCAAGCCAGCATAAGCAATACTCCCTTTGCTCAGCTGCTTCCTTCAGTCCCTGTGCTTTTCCTCTCCTTGACCAGCACAGGTACCAGTTCAATCACTTGGTGAGCTGTCAAACCAGATCCAGGTTAAAGGCACTATTTTCTTTAGTGGTGTTAATTTAAGTGTAGGTCGGCTCTTTGATGTGTTCTGCTTGATCCAGCAGATGGGAGAGGGGAAGTGGGAACAAGTAGCCAGAGGAAGGAGAAAAGTGCATGGAGCCTTCCTACAGCAATGCAGGGTTACACCAGCTTGAAGTTCTGGTTGAGCATAGCCTGGCAATCTTCCAGTCTATATCCACACATGCTGCCCAGAAGCTGGGCTTCCTGGGGCTGTGCCAACCACAGTTCAGCTTTGTCCACTGTCCCCAGAATCCCCAGAAGGGGCCAGTGATACTGACAGTAAAGACCCCTAGCAGTGCCAGCTGCATGCTGGCTGTGTTCACTAAGGCAAAAATGACAGCCCATCTGTAAACTTTTACTGCTGACATTAAATTTAAAGTCCGTTTAGTGCAAAACTTCAGTAGTGTCCCGAATTCCAGTATTAAGCACAATGCAGAGAGATTCTTACCAAGGCTCTGAGTAGTGAATTAAGCTTTAAATTTATGGAGAAGTTTCATGGCCTTCCATGTTCATAGGTCCATTTTCAGCCACGTCTAAGCCCCTGGATTTGTTAGTGGTTGGTATCCCAAGAATTTGGTACTGTGTCTGTGGCTGAAGAAATGTTTTGAGTCATGCTTTTATGTACTCTGATTAATGAAGCTTCTGATTAAGATTAAGTTTAATCCTGCTTAACTGGAAAAGTAACTAACTGCTTCAAGAAAATTATGCTTAGTATCCATTGTCTTTTCCAGGAGACTTCCCTAGAAATCAGCTAAACTAATGCAGATAATCCCATCACAATATTAAAAAACTGAAGTAAAGAGAGAATCATGTCAGATACAATGGTTTATTTCTGTAAATTGTCTCCACAAAATTAATCTATCACTTGTGCACACAAATTGTCCTCATGATAATCTGTCATACTCTGGTGGTGATCTTGACTTCAG
Organism: Alethe castanea; assembly: GCA_024734035.1. Lineage (NCBI taxonomy): Eukaryota > Metazoa > Chordata > Aves > Passeriformes > Muscicapidae > Alethe > Alethe castanea. Next base: position 114,355,761 of record JANRGV010000001.1, read on the forward strand.
CAGACCAGCTCTAGAGCCATTGTTTAACCTCAAAAGAATGTTTTTAATCTACCTTCTGTGCAAGGAAGTCTGTGCCTGAAGGATTCCCTGACAAGTGAAGTTACACAAAAGCTTTCACTTTGTCATCCTATGCTGCATGTGTCATGTTCAGTCTCCTCAAATTTTAAACTATGTAAGGAATGGGAAAGTAACTGAATAAATGCAGTACATGTAGGGCCATAACTTGAAGCACATCTATACTGCAGTCAAATATGAAACTGCTTCTGCAGGCACAGTTGAGCAGGCTTTGGTTGCAGGTACATAGAGCCAAGGAGTTCAGGGAGAGCTGCAGTAGAAACTGATAGAAACAATTGCAATTGCTTGCTTCTGACTCTTCCTCTGCCATTGAACCTAGGCTGGCCAGTTTATCACTGGGATTTACTGACCTCATAAGCTGCACCATAAGCATAGCCATTGTAGATTAAAAGTCTGAACAAAGAAATAAGTTTGAGTGGTATGAAATTTGTCATGAGAGCTTTCTGTCAAAAAAAAAAAAAGAAAACCCCACTATCTAAGATCTGCCATGCAGAGGTTGATACATGAGGCATCTCTGTTGAACAGAAGTCTTATTCCAAGTAGTTAAAGATAGTTGTTCGTGTTCACTGATATAGGATATATTCCTCAGATATAGGACTATAAGATGGTGATTCTGAAATAAATCGGGAATTTTATTTGCTCATACTTAAAATTCCAAGTCCTCAGAGCTTATGAAACAGAGAGAGAAGGAGTGACAACACTAACTCCAAGTGTCCTAATTAGTTTCAATCCAATAATTATTTGTAATAGGTTTTGTATTAATTAGTAATTTAGATAAATGTTGTGAACAATTTGTCCTGTCACTAAGCGGATGTGCTATTTTCAGTATTTGAATATTTTGTGACTGAATTAAATCTGTGCAAAGTTCCCAGGGGGCATAAAAGTGCAGAGCTGATTCCTAATTTCCCCATATTAGCTCATTTGAACCTTCCCCAAACATTTGCAGAGAAGAAAGAAACAGCTGAATTTCAGTTCTAACTATGCTGTTGCACTCTTGTCAGGAAGCTCCAGAGCTCTGCTGTGATCCATTTCCTTGTTCATGCTTTTCCTTTCTTAATAGATATTACTATCACCAGCAAGATATTCAGGCTGTTAAAATTGATTAATGATGATGATAAGATGCTTGTTAAAGTTGGGGATTTTCTCTCTCTGCTACTTCTGATTTGGGACTTCAAAAGGCTTCTGAATGATGAGTCATATAGCTAAAATTGCAAAAGCCAGGCTCAAAGCTGAAAAAAAAATGTGTTAATAAATAGTGAGGAATGAAAATAATGCACTTAAATACAGAGAATCTATGGTGGAAGTCTCTGCTTTACTTGCTTTAACGTATTTCATTAAATAATATGATATATAGGCAATGGATATAGTTGAAAAACCAGGAAAGAACTTCTTAAAAAACACCCAAACAAATAAAAAACCAGAACAGTAGAAGAAAGACTGTATAAGATACTTTAGTCAGTATTCAAGCAAATATTATACAGACAGTGAAAACACATGTGAAATATTTAGGCTTCCAAAATTGCTTGTTGAATATCTTTCCTGGTAAGTCCTGTGTTGTTACTGCTCCATCATGCTGATTTATGTCACTTCCCTTGCCATCCTTCATAAGTATGGCTAATAAGGCTCTCAAGTACTGATGCCAGGTATTACAGAGGGATGATTTGATGCCTCAGTAGTTGCACCTTTCCCTTGAAGTATCCCCAATCCAACATTCATTCCCTGCAATGCCATGAATGACACTGTCAGAGTAGTTGCTGCACTTCAGATTTAAATATACTCTTGAGATAGTTTATTCATTAAAGCTAAATTTATCCCACAATCCTTGTAATAGTCAAACTTAGAAAATTCCCTTTTTTCTTTTAGCTTAACCAGATGTTCTTGTGGCATTGTGTCTGTCCAATGCAAACGTTTTAACTCTAGAAATTGTTTGTATTTCACTGATATATGAAATGCATCTCTGCATTGGTTTCAATATGATTGTAGGCTCAAGAGGTGTAGAAATCTCACTGTTGTAGAGAGGCTGACATTATGAAAGCAGATGTTTATTGGATGTTTAACCTGTAAGGTTTAGTGAGTACTCCCTCCACGTTATTGGTAAGACTTCAAATACTTCCTTCCACCTCATAGTGAGGAATCACTTCCTCACACCTTACAGTCCTTAGTGCAAAAGACAAAAAGCAAGAAAAGATGTAGTGCATCATGGGGAGAAATAAGCAAAGATTGTGACCTGGCCCTAGGTCCTTCCTCTAGAAGGGATCTGTTACAAAAATGTCCAGATGATTTTTAAGTGGTGCATCATTTGGGGTATAAAATAAAAATACCAGCTCTTCTTATTGATTCAACCTGTGTGGAAAATTCCTTCTTCATGCCAGTTGTGGTGAGGGTTGTGACACTGAGTATGAGGCCAGCTGAGCTGGAGGGGACAGAATGTGGTGGCCAAAGAACTAGGCAGGAATTGCTGGGTGTGGGGAAGCAAGAGTGAGCAGATACAGCAGGATGGACAGGATAATGTTCAGGACATGGAGTGGGAGAGGTTAAATGGCAGGTCAGATCATGAAACAGGTTAGGTGCCTTGGGAGGGAAGTCAAACCTGAGGGTCAGTGTGGATCTGATGTCTCAGACCTTAACCAGTCCTACACTGGGAGAAAATTGCCAGCATGCATGATGTGTCCCTTCTCACAGAGGATGGCAATTTGTGCTGTTGCTCTGCTAGCAAAAATAAGAAATCACCATCATGGATCTAAAAGTTACACCCTTAATGACTCAAGCAGGTGTTAGTGTGATGCCACATAATGGAATATTGCTTGATTTTTTTTTTTTTTAACTAAAATGTATGTACATATAAATTTACACAATGCATATAATGTCAGAAAATATTGCAATTTTTTTCAGAAAGAAGCACTCAAAATTTTAGACAAGTTGCTATTAAAGCCCTTCTGTGCAGTCTTACTATCATTCTTTTATATATTTGCAGAATTGAACTAGATACCTACTAGATACCTACTAATTCTTAGTAGGAAAGACATTGGGGGGTTTTCTGGTGATCACAGATATAGAATAGAAACCTGATTTTCAGAATCAGGAAGACAATGGGAAGAGCGAGAAGCTGCTAAGAAAAAAAGGTTTGCTTTTGCTGTGAAGGCTGGGCTCAGTAGCTGAGTTTTATCTCTGCTCTCAACCACTGAAACCTCTTTTGACACAAAGTGAGTGACTATAACAAAATCTGTCACATGCTTTGTTTTCCCCTTACTTTCTGGATTCATGTCTTGAGACCTTGTGGTGTGATTTGCACAAGTGCTGCACATTCAGCCACAGGGAGCTGAACACTGAGTTTATAAACTGAATGTATAACCTCAAGCATTCTGAAAAATGAACTCTTAAGGACCTCAAGTTGGATGCTTATGTGTGAATACTTCTGAATGTAATCTCTGCATGTATCAGAACATCATTTGCATTCTGAGAGCTGTATCATTCCCTTATAACGTAAAATAAATTAGTTAATGTTTGTGCAGCTCTCACACATTACAGCAATGAGCATCTTAGTAAACCTGATGAGGAAATTATTATTCTGTCCTCAGAGCAGGGTCTGAGCCACACGGAGAAAAGAAGTATTGAGCTAGCTGTTCATAAAATGTGTTAGGGGAGGTAAGATACTTTAAAATAAGAATACATCTATGATGATTTTATTTATGTTTGGATTGTATGGCACAGCCATGAAATAGAAAAATTAAGTTGGCATGCACAGCCCAAGTTCTGCCATCTCCTAATTTTGCTTTTTTGCCTTTGCTGTCTTATAACCTTTCCTTAAGTACCTACAAAACTATGCAAGCAAAGAATTTGTTGCTTTCATATGCAAGAAGACAATAACTTTCCTACTTTAAAAAATTATATAGTACTAATTACTGAGTATAATGTAATTATTGTGTTTACAAAGCAAATGGAGCTCAAATTTAGATTTCTGCAGCTTAGTGAGAGTGTAGGAAGAGCCTCTCTATACACAGCAGCTGGGTTTCAAGGTGCACACACGCTTTGCACCTGCACTTCTCTTTCAGTAAACCTTATGGTGGATCAGGAACCAAACTGGTCCTATGTAAAACAGCATAATCTGGCCTGGGAAAGCAGACTCAGACAGTTTTTGCCTGCACAGTACAGCACTGGTACCCATGGGCCAGAATGAGGCCATTAACAGATTTAGCTTGGCCTGGTATATCAAATAGAGTTCCTTTTGTTGTGGTGACAGATTTAGTTCACAGAGAGTTAGAAAATTATTTCTTAAAAAGAATACTCCCAAATAGTCTTGATTCTGCTTTTTATGTGCAACTTGCATTGTATGAGTTGTTCATTAATTTTGAACTCTCTGCCCGTAGTGTTCTGAATAGAAATATTACAAAATCAGTAGTTGATGATGGCATCAAGTTACTACAAAGTCAGCAAAGGCAGTAAAATGTGATATACTCTAGGTTAGTCATAGGAGCAGTACAGAACTCATATTGCTCACAGACCAAAACAGCTTTGTCTATTTTGTAATAACCCAGCCTTCAGTTTCCATACTGCCCTTCTCTGTAAGACAGAGGAAATGGCCCAGGAGTGTTAGTCTTGTTTTGGCTCTTAATGGTTTTGTTCCTACTTCTTGGGCCATTGTCCAACTGCCTACCTACCTCAGAAGAAATTATATTAAAGCAGTTGACCTTTTTGATGTACAGAAATGGCCCTATGCACAGGGGAGTAATCAAGGAGGGGAAACCTTTACCTGAAACTTTCCTTATACATGACAGGGAGAGGGGAACAAACCCCAAAACTGCCCAAGAAAGCCAAACTGATGGCACCTGTGCCATGCATTGTAGATCAGTATGTGGAGCTTTCATGATTATATTGAAGCAAAACAATAGGTACTGACCCTCATCTGGCCACAGCTAAGTAGATTTGCCAAAGCTCTTTGCAGCAGTTCTCTGCTGTGAAGGCTCTGTGTGTGCCAGTGTAAAGTGGCAGTGCTGCTGCTCACTGTGTTTGCTCTGGTGGATGCAGCTCCAGCGTGGCTGCCTGGACACTTGGCCCATCAGGATGAAATGCTGCTGAGGTGGAGTGCCTGGAGAGTTCATTGGGAATAGTGTACAGCTGTATGTCAGTAGACAGTGCATCTGTACAGAAATAGTGCCAGTCTGTTGTGCTGGCAGTTAAAACGCAAAAGGTGATTTAAAGTGACAAATTAATGTCCCATTCATGCTGTGGGTGGTGTATGAGCTCAGTACAATGCTGGAGAGCCCAGAAGAGGTATGGATATATTCAACTGTAAAGTGTGCTTTGTAGGATCAGATTCATGGCAAAACATTTGGAGAAGCAGTGAGCTAATTTTAATGTAATAAAGCATGTTTTACTGTGATCAAGTTTACACTTTACCTATTTATTTAAAAAGAAAAAAATCTAGATTAACAGATCAATAGATCTTCTGGTGGGGTTTTTTCTTGCATGTTTCTTCATAATATTTAAATTTTATTTCAGTAATATTTACTTATTTAAGGTATTTTGCATATCTGAAAATTTCTTAAGAGAGCTAAATAATGATTTAAAAATGACTCAGAGCTGTCCCAAAACCAGTGTTTCAGCCAGCATTTTCAATTTAATTGATATCAGTAAGATAGTGTAAAACTGTAGAGAATAAATCTGTATTATTGGTATTTATTTAGTACAGGGATGAATATTGAATTTGTAATTTCCGGTGGTTCTTAGGGGACCTCTTCAGGGGGAGCTCCTTTTCTGAACTCTCTGTTCTTGGCTGCTCCCAGAAGAACAATGTTTATTGATATCAGTTTTTTTGTTATTGATCTGCTCAGTATGAAGTATTTTCATCTTCACATTTTATTTTTCTCTCCTTTTTGCTGTCATCTGGCTTTGTGTTCAGTACACGGTGTGGACTGCCCTGTGGGTCACCTGGAATGTTTTCATTATCTGCTTCTATTTGGAAGTAGGTGGGCTCTCTAAGGTAGGTCACTTATCCTTCTTCAGGTTTATGGGGGGGTGTTTCAACAGTAGGACTCTCAGATTTTAGAAGACTGGAACCACAGAGGAAAAATGTGCTTGTTTGAACATACAATTTGATCTTCAGAGTTTCCCTCCAACAGGAACTGTAATGTTTGAACTTCTCCCTGCTAGTAAATAGCCGCAGGTTTGAAGCACATAAATGCAATGAATCTGAATTACAGTTGCTTTCTGAAGTGCCATCCCAAGGTGAGAGATGGGAAGGTATTCAGTTGTAAATTTGAAGTCCTTTTTGAGTGTTATAAAGCAGGCAGTGTCATTTTGGTTGAATTTTTCAAGCGTGTGTAAAAAGTGTGAATTTCCAAGACTGCTTTGAAAGAAAATTACTAAGAAGGTTAATGTAATAACTTGTTGAGCAAATTGATCTCACAGTGAGAATGTTAATTCTGTATAAAAAAGAGAAAATGGCAAAGGATGACTTTTGTCACATCTGAATAAAACTTTCCTTTAGATGACAGTGCTGTAGGTCACCAGTTCTTTCTTCAGTCCTCTGATTAGAGCAGAAATGTTTGTTGGAATTATCAAGGGATGTGTGCTTGTTCAAGGTAGCACTTATGTTAGCATAGGTTATGTTTAGCACTGTATCTGCAGGGAGTTTCATACACCACCTGCTGGTTTTCATCCTCCAGCTGGACACAGATGATACAGATTTTGGTTTACCACATTTACCACATTTAAATGATTCCAGGCACAGTATGCCCATGGCACATGCTGATCCCAGCATTATCAATAGAATGAATGTCACTGTTGTAGATTTAGTGGTATGAACTGCATCACTGCTAATTCATGCAGTGCTTTTAGAGAATGCAATCCTGTGGCATGTGCTCTCCTTGAGCAGGGAGGGTGGACCAGGTGACCCACTGTGGACCCTTCTAACCTGACCCATCCTGTGATTCTGTGAATTGCTCACTCCACTCAGTTCAGAGTGGAGCATTTATGAGCTATGTACTTGCTAGCATTAAAACTCTTAGCTTTTGGTTGACAACAAACAGAAAACTGATGAAACCAATTTAATAAGAAATAAGATATAATTTACTTGGTAGAAATTCCATTTAAATTTAAGCTTTCAGTGATAGGTTCCTTTGGTGATAAAATTTTATAATGAAAAGTTACAAGAGTTTATTTTTCCTTCAAATATGTTGCTCATGAGAAGTCACAGGCTTGATAAAGAAATTAATACACTTCATAGGTGATCAGAATAAATTATCCGAATGGTATGTTCTGATCTGACTTAAAAATCTATGAGATGAACAGAAGAGCAACACATAGAAATGATGAATAGCCAAATAATTGTTCATTCTTATGATACATAGAGGTTGTATACTTTTATTTGGTTGGGTCATGTCTGTTTTGTAGTTACTATTATATTTTATGTGCAAGTAATATCTTTATCTGAGGGCCTAGGAAGTGAAGGAAGCTTTTAGTCTGACCCTTGAATTTGTTTGCAATGGATTCTGATCTACCCTCAGTTAAGAGGTTTATAAATCAGCAGGTATGAATTGAAATCCTTCATCTTCCAGATTCACTTCTGTGTTTCAATTTTTGCTCTTCTTGCTTAACATATATAACAAATCACAATGCAGAGAAAGAGTAGCAAAAATACTACTTGGCAGTTGACCAAATTCCCTATTATTAGTGTATGCTTCAGTTAATCTCAACATTTTTGTGGAACTTTTATCTTGTGGATTATAACTTCATTTGAAAAATATTTCTCAACAAGGTGATAAACACAAAATTATCTCTGTGGAAGTTAACTGCTCTTGTATAAATTATGCCAAAGATATGAATATGGAGACCAACTAAGCAATGATAGAATTAAGAAAATTTTTCAGTACATCATGATATTTTGAGTCTATTTATGGTCTTTCTAAAAATTATGCTAGATATGATGAGGCCATCAAGAGACTAAGGTATTTTTGTCCCATGTGCATAAAATCCTGGGTATTTAACATTTGGTTAATATGTCACACCAGCTTTAATTGGAACCCATATTTAATCCAAGATGCTACTTAAAAAAAAAAAAATCATCATGTCTTCCATTAGAAAGATCTGTGCTGTCAGACATGATAAAAAAATGCTGTTATCAGAGTACATTAGTGTGGTTGGGAAATCAAACACCATAATAAGCTTTCCAAGTATCTCTGTTTATTCAGCATTGAAATCTTGGCAGGCAATATTAGCTTTTTTTTTCTTCCTATTGTTCTATTTTTCCATTAACAAAAAGAAAAAGATGCTGTGTCTCTGAAATGAATACAGATTGATTACAATTTTAAACTTCTGTTGACATATTATCAGGGAAAATTGTAATGCTGTCTGGCAGGTGACTGACTTCTGTTGGCTTATTTGTTTTTGAGCACTACCATGTTTGTATTTGCTCTGACCAGAATGAGTTAGCTCTTGGTTGAAGTCCCATGAGTTTATTAAGTCTTCAATCATGAATGCTTCCAAAAATATGACTTGGTGCAATAATAAATGGTAATTTAAATTCAATATCTGCCCGTGGATTATTCATACAATGCAAACAGACTTTTCAAATGCCGTAATAGAAACCCACCACTGCTGAAATTTTGCTCAGATCTTATTTCTGAAGTGGGGAGGAGGATCTCCTTTGAATATTCACTGTTTGAATTCTGCCAGGAAGTTCCACTGCAGTTAATGAAAAATTTTAATGAGAATAAGAAGGACATAGGTAATGGAGGCCTATTTACAGTGAAAGTTTGGAACATTTTCCCTTCAATTGCCTTCAGTTATAATTCTCTTGATAAACTAAGCACCCTCCAATAGCTACACTATGGTGATTAAGGCAGTCTCCTGGGAAAAGGATGATATAGATTCAAGTCATCTTGGGTGTGAAAGGGAAATAAACACAGCTCTCCCACAGCTGGCTGTTGTCAGTAGAAATCTAATGAGCAACTGTTTCCTCTTTAACTGCCTCATAAACAACAGAGAGGTCAAGATCCTTTTTCACTTACATTACAGATGTACAAATAAAATTATAATTTTTTTCAGAGCTAAAGAAATTGTATTTGATTAGAAATAAAAGAAATATACCTATATACACCTTTTTTATTTGTATTTTTTTTCTGATTTTGGCAGCAATGCAACTGCCCATATGAAGGAAATGACATTTGCCTGTCTTTTTCATTTACTACTTTTCTGAAATTGGAAACATAATTTCTAATGTTAACCATTCCATATGAGAGAAACAAAGCTGTTATTATAACACGACCTTTTAATTCTCCACTGCAGGATGACAGCTTGCTGCATCCATATATAAGCTCATTAATCATTTTGATCTGTCTGTCTTGAAATGAAAGTAAGTTCTAATTGTCACATTCCAGAGTATAGGCAATTTAAAGTATGTAAACAAAAAAATCAAACTGTTTTTCTTAAGTTTTGTATGTGCTTAAATATGGACTCTGTAATTTCTAATGTGCATAAGCCAGCCCTTCATCTGCAGCAACACAGGTGTTATGTACTCCTGTACAAAGGAGCCTTCATCTGTTTAGAGTGTACAGTTAATGCTTCTTTTGTTTACATTTCCAGGCATCAACATCCCTCCAGTATTTCAGATCTAGTATGAAAATTGCTGTATTCATTATATTTATCATTTGCTATTCCATTTTTTTTAATAGATTATTTTTCTACTGCTTTTGTATTTGTGAGCTATTGGCATTTCTTTTCATGTGTTTAAACCTTTATTTGGTGAATGTATAGCAGCATTGTGGTATTGTGTATGCCTTTCCTGTTGTTTCATAATCCTTACCTAAGCAGCTGGGTAGTATTGATGAGCTCCTTTCTTTTTCTAGGATATTTCTGCTTGTCCTGCATGGCCTTTCCATGGCATGTTTCTTTGCTGTGAACCATGCCTTGTTCTGGATTTAAGTTTTGCTCTCAAAGTTGAGCTCTGTGTCAACTGACTCTTCTAATTTTTTTTGGCCAAGGGTTTGCCTGACACACACTCATATATTCAATAGGAAACTACTTCTAAATAGCTTATGTTTATTATCTTGTCCTTAGTTTTACATATTGAGTGAATGTGAGCTCTCTGATGTGCCTGTGGCACCAACTTCATTAGCCTTTCCCCTGAAGCTGAAGGAAGTTTTGCTATGTCATTTAATGAAACAATATTTTTATGTGTTTTTTCCAAGTAATATTTACTTGGTTAATGGATGATCAAAGTTTGTAGGGCTCCCATCCATTTATTAGGCTGGAGACAGAACTATAGGCCAACTTATTATATGGATCTATAGTTGGAGGATAGAATTATCTGATAAAATTAATGATTTCTTCCATCTGAGGAAAAAATGGACTAATAATTTACTTATTAAAATGCTGTCAGACTGGAAACCTAGTGCTCTTTTCCAAACAATATGTTGTATATCAGAATGAGGGTTAATTATGTGGGCTTTATACTGGCTACTTGTGAAATCAGATTTATTCCATCTGGTACATGTCAGTCAATCCTTAATTGTTGTGCAATTATATCTAATCATCTCAAATGGAGTAAGTTAAGCTCAGAACCAATGCTAATCTGTATTAATAGAGATGTTATGGTGTATGCTTGGTCTTGTGTCTCCTTTTTTAATGTGAAATGAGAACACTGGTTGAAATTACATCAACAATATGAAAGAAAAAGTGATTCTCTTTCTAACTTGTGCTGATGCAAGTGAGAAAACAAAGACCATTATTTTGGTTTAATTATCATCATAATTAGCTCCATAGAATTACCCACTCCAAAAAGCTCAGGGGCAAAGTTGGCAGCATCCATAAAACCTATATGGAAAATCAATAGATGGAGGATAAAGGACTTCCTTAGTCTAAGCAGAGGATAGGTCATTTTGCATCTACTCACATGTAAGTGGCTTTAATGTGGAGGAAGGGTTTTTTTCATATCCACTGGGAAGAAGAGCAAGAAATAATTTGCTGAGCATATGGCAAAGAAAATTTGGTTGGAGGCCAGGAGAAGCTTTTTAATAATAAGGACACTGAAAAGGATCTAAAGCTGTTGCGAAGCCTTAGTAATGGACAACTCTTCTATTCAACTATTTTTGACCTATAGAAACAAGCCTCTGTCAAGATAAAAAAACCCAAGTGAGTGTCCATGGATGGTTTAGGGTAGGAATGTTTAAGTTCAAAAAATGAGCACAAGTTGAAGACTCAAAACCTCATCGTAATTAAGAATCTTAAACATTTCACCATGACTGTCATTCCAGCTGGGGAGCTTGAAGTCTCTCTGGCTTTTCTCCCCAAAGGTGTTTAGGGACACAGAAAATAGGGGATCCTAGTGAAATCTCCTGGGAGGCTGACAGCAAATTTTGGATATGCACAGATGGGGTTTTACTGTTCAGCTGTGTGACAGCAAGAGGGAGACAATGCTGTCATTGCTGCTCACTCTTGGTAGAGATTAGATCTCTGTTACAGATAAACTCATGTGCTGTGTGCTCGATTGATGGATTTTCAGTTGAACACCCATCATTGCCTTCACTGGGAGCAAAGCACGGGTGATAACAGTGTATTTCTTAGCTGCTGTACACAGTGTATACATTCATGTACGGCTCAGCTGAGAATTTCTTCCCACACAGCTCTTATTCATCATCACATCATCAGATCATCATCTCTCTTGGGAGACTACACACTTGTAATTCTCCTCACTACTGGGTGTTTGTTTGCTCCTGGTGATGCCATCAGCTGAGATGTGCACAGTGAGTGATCATGCTGAAGCACTGGATGTGCCTGTAGGCCTTCTGCAATTTCTAGGCACTACAATTACTGATTTTATAGCAGTAGTTAAATATAATCTCTTCCGAGCATATGCACTAGTAAAATTCAACTTGCAGAAATCAAACCTGATGCAAAGGTTGGGTTTGTTTCTTTGAGGTTTGGACCCACTCACCTTCTCCTCCTTCCTCTACCTTATTATTCCCAAAGGGTTTAAAAAATTATTGTTTTGTAAGTAATGCTCCAGAATCTTCTCTGACATTAAAAAAAGGAGGAATGCTAATCAAATAGTACTTTAGTAAATAGAATTAAGACAATATAAGGCAAAACCAGACCAAATATAAGTTTTAATGCTTGCATCATATAATCAATTTAACTCCCTTGGCCTTGACCCTTTCTTTGAACCAGCTCTCAGAAGTAATTATTTTTTTTTAAAGGCTTTAGAATCACTTGCCTCCTTTTGGGTTTTCTTGTGCCCTTTCCTACAGCAGAGGTTCCACTGAAATGTGTTTGCAAAAATATGGACTTCTAATATGACCTTCCTTATTCAAGTTGCTCCTCCCATCCTGCTGCTCTCTCACTATAAAAAGAAATAATCTCCAGGTTCAATTGTGTTTAATACTTTTCCATAATGTTCTGCTCAAACAGCAGCCTTTTGAATTTTTAATTACTTTGGCAATAAACCTGGAAACCAATTTACTGTGAAGTTATGCAGTGTAATATTGAACAGAAACAACATTTCAACACTTCAAAATAATAGCTCTGGCCTTGGCTGGTGTTAGGTACCATTAATCATAGATTAACATGTTGTTGGGGTGCCTTTCAATGGTATTTGCAAACAGTATTTTTTGATGTTGTGTTAGGCTGACATCAGTACGTGCTGGAGCTGAAAATCTGTGTGGTACTTTCTGTATAGAATACAATGACTCTTTCCATGTGAAGTTAGAGAAGAATCAGCTATGAACTGTGAATTCATAATGATGAAGCTATGGGAAATAGCATTTTCTTTTTATTTGCAATTTAAATTTCTCAGACAAAAGAGGTGACTTACAAAAGATGACTTATTATGTTCTCTCTTAAAAAAAAAGATAGAAACAGAAGGAAATTGAAGAGCAGAAATGTGTGAATCTATTTTAGCTGAGGAGACTTTGTGGCTGTTAAGCTGAAGAGACTTTGATGTTCCAGATTTCATGTTCCAAAACTAATTTCTTGTTCAGTCTCTTTTTTTCTACTGCATAAAGGTGTTGCTTTATGTAACGTCTAATGAAAAATATGCTTATCCTTGAAAAGAGAATTAACATGCACTAGCTTCATGGCACTATTTGAGCATAAGATCATTCTGGGAAAAAATGTATAGAATAAATGGGACACAGATAAATGGCAGTGAAACTGCAAAATGTGTCATTCTGATGTTAATTAGTTTGTTTACGTGATACTGTCACACTGCTGAGCAACTTAATCAGGAGTACATTCCAGATGATGCAAAAATTGAATTTTATATCCTTTCACACATTTACAGAGGTTCAATTTATTATATACAGTAAGAATCATTAAAATAGGTGTTTCAATCAGAACTGGTTTTCTTTTATAATCCCCAATGATGCAAAATTCTAATGTTGATATCTGGAGTGGAGGATACCATCTTCTTTGTTGGTTTAAATTACTGAGGTAATATCTCTGTGAGTTTTTCTTTAATAAGGTAAGTAAGTAGCTCAAGTCACTTGCAATATTTCTCCAAAAAGACATTTGGATATGAAAAAGTATTCCTGTGATTCAGAAATCCATGCTGCAATAGCTAGAGATGCAGAGAGGGTAAATCCTGCATACCTAAGGTTTATGTCTGAAGCCCATAGCAAAAGGCCTGAAAAAGTCATGGGTATTTACATGTAGAACCAAGAACATACAGAATAATGAATGAGAGAATACAAGAGTATCTAGTCATCTATTCTAACCTTGTGATTCTGAAATAAGATTAATTGTTCATGGAGTGAGTTGTGGTTTAGGTGTAAACAAGTATGACACACTCATCTGCAGGTGAGGGTGAACCTGGATTTTGTTACTCAGGGGATTATTTTGCTTACTTATTGACGTTGGAAGTGATCATTATGCTCTTTTTTGTAGGCATGGGAAGGCTGTTGCTGGTATTTAGTTTTCTTCTTTGCAAATGTGATGCCCTTCCAATAAAACTGCAATGAAAGATGTTTTGATTATTTCTTTAATCATATTCTTATGAATTTAGACATTAGACCAACCACACCTGCTGTCTGTCCAGCAACTTCTAACTACTGAGATGAGTGATTGCTGTGTAGAGATTTTGACCCATATGTAAAGCACTATACTTATTTTAGTGCTACTGCCAAATCTATTTGTTGCCTGCTAAAGTAAAACTTACGTTTTTTGATAAAAATTTCTATACAGTGTTTTTACTGCTGTACTGTGTCCTTCGGGATTTTAGTTCTGACAATTGCCAAGTAAGGACTTCTTCCTAATTATGGGGAAATCTGTCATTTCATCAGTGTTCTGATGAAGATTTAATTATTTAGTTGATGTCTAGTTTGAAAACAGTTTGACTGTTTTGAAGGGAGTTTTGGACTGATTCACAGGTTGTTAGCTTGGGTTTTTTTCTTCCATTAGAAGACAATGCTTGTTAAGAAGAAAATGTAATTTTAAGCAAGGTTTTTTTTTTTTGTAATAATTTGCACATGAGACAATCCTAGACCTTGATGAAAGTACATTTGTTGTTGATGACAGTAGAATCTGAAAAAGTTACTCTCATAAATTTTGATGCAGAATCTCATGCGATTTTTAAGCACGCTACATATTTCTTATGGGACTTCATAATTATAAATCCTTGAATCATTAAGGTTGGAAAATACTTCCAAGGTCATCAAGTGCAATCATTAACCTAACACTGCCAGGTCCACGACTAAACCATGTCCCCAAGAACCACATGGACGCATTTTTTGAGCACTTCCAAGGACAGTGATTCCACCACTTCCCTGGGCAGCCTGTCCCAATACTTGGCAACCCTATGAGTGAAGAAGTGTTTCCTAATATCCTATACAAATCTCACCTGACTAGCTTGAGGCCATTTCCTTTTGTCACTTGTTACCTGGGAGAAGGGACTGACCCCCCACTTGAATGCAGTCTGCTTTCAGGTGGTTACAGAGCATGATGTGGTCTTCCCTGAAGTTCTTTTTCTCCAGCTCCTCTTTAGGCTTGTGCTCCAGATCCTTCATTGGCTTTGTTGCCCTTTTCTGGACTCACTCCAGCACCTCAATGTCCTTCTTGAATTGAGCAGCACAGGATTTAACACAGCACTCAAGGTTTGGCCTCACCAGTGCTGAGTGGAGGGGGACAATCACTGTGCTGATCCTGCTCACCAAACAGTTTCTGATCCAAGCCAGGATGCCATTGGATTTCTTGGCCACCTGGGCACACCCTGGCTCAAGTTCAGCCAGCTGTTGACCAGCACTCCCAGGTCCTTTTCCATTGAGAAGATTTTCAGCCATTCTTCCCCAGCCTGTAGCACTGCCTGGGGCTGTTGTGACCCAAAGCAAGACCCTGCACTTGGCCTTGTCAAACCTCATAAAAATGGCCTAGGCTCATTGATCCAGCCTGTCCAGACCCCTCTGTAGATGCTACTTAGGTAGATGTGTTAACATGGGCTTATATTTGAACTGGAAAAGAAATACAAGAAGCAGGTTATTGTTTATCATCTTTAGATGTCATCCAGGTGACTGCTTACATCGTTTGGGATACATAAACTCTAGTTTAGAGGAAAAGCAAGGAAGCAAGCTTGGTTTCTTTTTTATAGATGTACATTTGACAGCCAAGGAGATTTTTTCCTAGCTACATAGTTCCTCTATATCCACTCAGAATTTCCTTGTTCTCCATTCCTTTCTAGAGTCTTGTCATTACATGTACAAAATCTTGAACTTTCATTGTTAACATCCTCCTTAAATTACTTCTGTCCGGGAGCCTGGCGTTGTAAGTTTGCTTTTGATTTTTACAAACCTTGTAACTGTGATGTTCCTACCTGAAACTGACTTTCACCAGCTATTTCAAAAGAGCCTCTGGAAGAAAAAAAAAAATCCATTCAGCTGTATTAAGTGGTTCTTTCTGGGTGGACAATATGGCAGTGTCCCTGCCTTTACTCCCAGTATTAATTTCTTTTGATGGCTTCAGGAAACTGAAAGCTCTAGTTCAATAGCATAACCTTGGCTAAGTCTTAAATGTAATTCCAACATGTCTGTTTTGGCAATCCTTTCTTTGTAGAATTCTTGATGTTTGTGCTGTTAAAATGTCTTAATTAGAAGAAGGTTTTTGATTCTGCAAGGTCATAGGAAGTATTCTCTTAATCTTTGTGGTTTGAATCTTGGAGCAAGTTTACCTCCTGAATCTGGTTTTCATCTAATAATTTATTTAACCTCTATAAGGTGAATGGGCTTTGAGAACTCCTTTTCAATTGCACAAGGGAATTGAAGGAATTGTTCCTTGTCTAGGTTATTATACTCTCTTTCTTTTCCAGCTGTCCTTCAGGGAAATTCCTTGCTTATGTTGATGATGTGACTGAATTTATTATTCATGAGTATCAGAATTCCTTTGAGCAGACTTCTTCAGTTTGGATTAATGGGAAAAGGGTGAGAGAATCCTATGGGGGATTTAGCTGCCCTCCTGCCCTTTGCTTTGCTAGGAGGTTTATTGTCTGTGTGGCTTTAGTATAGCAGGAATAATGTCGGGTCTTCTTGACCTATTCAGTCGAATGGGGAAGGCAGAAATGTTGGAAGAGAAGTTACAGGGATGGCAGCAGTGCCTGATTAACTCTGTCTTCCAAGGGCAAATGCTGCTTGTGAGTAATTTGATTGTCTCTGTGTTATAGAAGCATTACATTCTGTACACTTCCCTCTCTTGCTTTTATCTTTAGAGAGCATGTAGAAGTTCTTTAAAATGTTGTTTTGAAAGAGGAGAGAATGTGTTACACCCATCTGCTGAGGATTGCTGCTCTGTGTTACTGAAGCCCTTGCTTGGAAGCCGTTTTTGGGGTTTTTTGGGGGGCTTCCTTGGTAGATCAAGAGCTTATGTTTGATTTGGGAGTTTTGGCTGAAGATTTTCCTTGTTTATCTCAAAAAATGTTTAAAGGCTTGGATATATTTTATCATTTCAGTCTCTCTGAACTGCCTACTGAAGTTTGTTTAGTTCTGTTTCAAGGGGCATAGGTGCTATTCCTTGACCCCTGATTACTTATTTGCAGATATAAAACAGTTGAATCATTTTACTTTTGCTTTCTGCGAATTATCAATGGTATTTGGATTTCTTTCAGCTGTCTTTTTATTCAGTTTAGTAATTTTCCTCGGTTTGATCAGATATGGCCAAACTACTGGCCAGTTTGCCCAGGCAGATTATTTTCCTTTTGATCCATGTCATCTTGACTAAGTTGATGTTTCTTTATCTGTTACCAGGGCATTCACAAGTGCTCTTATTTTTTCCACTTCAAAGGTGGGCTGTTGGATAAAAGACTGTAGTCAGTGAGGAAAAATCAACGTACATGTCCAGCTGTGAAGGAACTGATTTTCACTAAATCTTCATCTCAAATACATTTGTACATTGTTTAACTTCGGAGTAGTTCATGCTGTGTTGGGACCACTTTCATATGTTTCACGTCTTCCTTGATTTTGAACTTTTGTTGCTTATGTCTTGTTTTTCACATGAGGTAGCTATTATTATTCTTAAATTTTCTTGGCATGTGGATATTATGTACTCTGAAAACATTAGCACAATTAGTGCAAACAAATAATTTGGAAAAACCAAAATTTCTTAATAATGGATTTTAATTAGTACTTCTTGATATTTTTATCTATTTTAGGTTTAGTTTGCATATATTTTATTCTTATGAATCAATTGACTACTTGATTAGTTTAAAGTATACTTTATATAATGGTTTTAGAATTGCAATTTCCTATTCATATTCAAATAATTTTGTGGCATAATTTTTTTTGACAACTTCTTACTTTACTGTGATATAATATGCTAATCTTTGTGCAGATGTCTACATCTTAAAATATGCTTGGGACATAAATTTACCTTGTTATAATACATGAAATAACCAAGGGGTTTTAAAAGATATTTAGAGAGTTTAAAAATGTTCCTAGATTTTAGTAATACCATCAGTATCCTAGAATATAAATTTCTGAATATCTAAGTAAGATCAGTTTTTACATCTGTAGCTAGACTTAGAGATTCCAGGATCATATTAACTTTTATCCAAACATTTTGTTTTCTAGAATGCAGTTTACAGATCTGTGTCATGACTTGTATTTCCTGTTTCCAGGCTTTGTAATTTTGCTTGTGCTTGCCTGTAGTTTAATGGATTTTGTTTCACTCATCCCAGCTTACCAAGTAGTCCAGATGGCCCTGTACAGCTGCCTGCCTTTTCATTATTTACCTTCCTCCCTCTTTGTGTCATCTGCAAAAATATCCACTGCAAGCAGGGATTTTATATGTACTTCTAGATCACTGATGAAAATGTGGAATAACATCAGAACATGCATCAATCCCAAGGGAGTCCTGCTAGAAACACTCTTACTCAGCTATGATTTTCCATTGAAAACTATGTCAATTAGCTAGCTTTCAATCTATTTAATTTTCAGTCCATTAGAATGTACTGCCATTCAATTTTTTTTCAATAAGAATGTTTTGTGAATGCCTCATAGAACTCACCATTTAACCTCTGGACACAATTAAATAGAGTTTGTTTAACAGGTCCTAATATCTTAAGAAATTTTATTGACTGACATCAATTATACTGCTTTTGCAGGATCTCAGGCATGTTTTTAAGTAATTTTGCTTCTGTTTGCTTTGGTACTAAAGTTAGATTAATGATCCTAGAACCATGTGCATTTTCTGAATCCTTTATAGGCTTTAAAGTTTGTTCAGGCTCATGCAGTTCCAGATATTTATTATAAATTGACTTATTTGTATTCATGGACTTAATATCCAGAGCTTTTGTGTCATTGTATTGTCCCTCATTGAGAAGCCTTTCCTGTTTTCTTAATATACACAAACTCTGCTTCAGAAAGGCAAGAGAGCATCACCCCTCCAATGAGCTGCTATGGCCTAAAACACATGGGTAGTGTATGCAAATTACAATGGTTATTGTCCTGGAACATTGTGTGTTCCTACTGCTTAGATTTCTGTATGGGGGCTTTTTCTGCTGCTTCAGACACAAGATTACCTTAAAATGCATGAGTAGTCTCATTAAACTCAATAAAATTACTCACATGCTTGCCATGAATTTAAGTAGTTTGCAGGATCAGCATTAACATAAGAAGCAATCCATAGACCTCTCCACTTCTCATATATAAAGTTTGAGAAGGGGAGGGGGGCTTTAATACAAAAACTGAAAAACCCCTAGGAATTTATCAGGTACCAAAATCTTGTTTTATGCAATGAAGTTGAAATTCTAAGGTTTGATATACAATGTGTTTAATGAGTGCTATGTATTGGTCTATCTATATCATTCTGTTTGTGTATAATGCACATTACAATATTGCCTAATAGTGTCCCTTAACAGCCTTTTCAAGTAATCTGGTTGCATTTGCCTGTATTGATCTTGTATATATTATTGTGGCACCTCTTCTGTGATTCTGTTGTGCTTTTGCTTTGTAACTTCTCCCAGTAGATAATAGGAAGTGAGAGAAATTCAATGAATTGCAGTCAAAAGAAGTCAGGGAAGGATATGTAGATGTATGAAATTTGTGTTATATATTTCTTTTTTTTAAGCAAACATCTGCCTTAGTTTACTATTTCAGTGCATCTCTGAAACATTCAGTAGTTTAAAAACCAAATCGTCCTTATAAAGGAGAATAAAAAAATCACTAAGTATTAAAGTCACTCTCAGAACCCAGAAAGGATTTAGAAGTGAAGAAATTTTTATTCTATTAGTATCAATATTAGATTTGTGTGAAAAAGACCGCGCAATATGTTGCTTTTTATGTTCTGAGGCTTAGTCATTACAGTTTGTCCTGCTACATCACATCACCAAGGTTGTGAATAGTGTAATAAACAATTTTTCTGACATAGATTGTATTTTAATTTAGTACTTGCATTTTGAGTCCCTTTAATAGCATGGAAGTAAAAATGTGTTTCTTTATTTAAATGTTTTGCCAACAGAGAAATACGTTGGTGCATCGAATAAATATGATCTAATATTTCACGGGGTTGTGTTCTTCCTAGCAGAATTATCACTTCATTTTGCTTGTAATTCCACTTGCCTTAATAGATTACTTTGTCAGTCCACTGAGTGACTGTTTAAGTCAAGTTGCACTGTAGATGAAAAGAAACACAGGAGATTACAAACTGCTGTATGATAAACGAAAGGTATGACATGGTAGCTATTCATAGTACTGAAAACCAAACATAGTGTTTCAGTGCTTGCACATTTTTCTGTATGGGCTGTTGGTAAATACCATTTTAAGAGAAAAAAACCAGGTTTTCATTTTGTGAGTTGTTGAAATTTTGGAGTTTTTGGCTTTCTGCTGAGATGGTATAAACTGACATGCTAAAATAAAAATGCATTGAAACCTTGATCATATGGGTTATACAACAGTTTGACCTTGTTGTTTCAGCTGTTTCTTTAATGAAAAGCAAGGTACTTGTGTGCAAAGTAACCTCAAAGGAGAGAGTGGGGTTTGTTACCTGTTCTGAGGAGGAAACCCCTGAGGGGCAGTGATGTAAAGCTGTCTTGACACCCACAATATGTTTTCAGAGGTGCAGTCACAGGTTTCACACAGGCCTCCCATGGGCTAGGATGGAGCCTCTCCTTTGAAGACAGTGCCTCTGTGGCAATGCTGGGAAGGAAACTGTCTCAGTGAGTCTTGCTGCCTCTCCAGAGGCATCTTGTGCATTCAAGACTTCTCCTTCCTTGTCCTTCCATAAATAAACTAAACCTCTTCCCACCCATGGTCCTACCACATCCATCTACCAGCACAGAAAAAAGTTTGCTCTGTTGTTTTTTTCCATTGAGCACTGTCCACCAATTCATGCCATTGCTTTTCACCCCAAGATGTGTATTTTACCTCTATGTAATTCTTTTATCCCTTGCTTTCCAGAGAGCCATTGCTTAGGAGTTTGACTCATGGAAAACAATCTTGGATTCACTTTGTTTTTAAAAGGGACATGGGTGATGTAGTGTTGTGGATCACCATGTTGCAGATGCCAATGACTCTGAGGTACCTGATGTACTTTACAAACATGGTCTGAACAATTGTATATGTTTGTGGTTTGGAAAAAACATTCTCCACTTACCTTTGATGGTGAGATCAGTTACATTACAGATCTTTGGTACCAGGATAGACTTTCAGTTTTACACTTAAGATGCAAAAAGTCAAATATTAGATTTATGTTTTTCTAGTAAAAAAGGACACTACAGGTTCCTGAAATCAATGACACTCAAAATTGCCCAAGCATTGAAGGATATGCATGAATAATTTAAGAATGTTTTGTTAAATGTACAAAAGTCAAGTTATCCTTTCAGTGAGACTCATTGCAAATCGCCAGCAATTTACTACATTTCTGAAAATCACAGGCAGCAATTTACAGAAAAGATTGGACCTATTGCTATACATGTGACATTTTCTTGATTTAAACTGTCATTCTAAAAAGCTGTTTACTGACAGTCAGAGTTTAAAATGAGGCTATAAAGTTTACTGAGGAATTCCTTGCAGTTGAGGTTGAACTATATTTCTGCTCGGGTAGAGAAGAGCATGTAGACCTCCTACTGCAACTGAAGTATCAATGCATGCAAATTAGCACTTTCAAGGGAAATTATACATGACCTTTTTAGACATTCATGTACTGTAATGATGTATGGTGCATTTTATATCTCATGAACAGGAATGTATTTCCAACATACCTGACTAAGTGCTACATACACGTGCACTATAGTAATATGCAGTGGCTTCATTGTTTCTGTCTCTAAGCAATGGTTATTGAAGTAGTTTCTGAAGATGATCTGCTGGCTTCTGAATGTCATGTTGGGCTGGAGGGGTGAATATGCATCTTTATTATTTTTTTTAAATTATTAACTAAACTAGGAGTTGTCCTACCAAATTAGTTCCTGTTACATTTCCATGGCATGTAGACATGCAGTACATACCACAAGGAATATTTCTCATCACTGTCTTCACTGCCTTCTCTTTGACATCCTGAGAGCAGTTTCACTATGTGACACTCACTGTGGTTCTCTAGTAACTTTCAGAAATGAACATGTACTTAAACACGCACTAATCTAGATACCCTGATGTTCCCCAGAGCTAACTTTTGACATCAAGTAACTTCTGCTCCGGTTCTCTGTCTTAGAAACAGTTGCAAAGTACTTTCTACCACAGTCACTCAACCACACCTGGCCAGTTTTGCATGCTATTCTGGATAAGTCCTTGGTATGAAGTCATTGCTTCAAGTCAGGAAGTTGAAAAAAAGCTGGTCAGCCTAAAATTGCATTGCCTGGAATATTGTGGATATTGTGTCCAAGTGAGTAAAATGAAAATTAACAATATTGACAAGAGGCACTTTCGTTTGCCATTGCCCTGTGGATACACCAGGCTGTTTTTCTTTAGAAGATGGACACAAAGAAGAATGTCTCATAGTGCTGCTTACTTTGACACTATTTAACCTACATGATTCAGACATTAAAACAGAAAGTAATCATAAACATTGGAGAACATTTGAGGAAATGCATTGTAACTTGAAAGTTCAGCATTTTCAGAAGAATCTCTTGTGAGAAGAGTCTGAGATAGTACCATATATCAAAGAAGAGACAAAGGGAAACATTCAAACCACTGGGATCTGAAATATATGTACAAGTGCTTTGGAGAAAATCCAGCTCTGTTCACCTGTATGAACCAGGAGTGCCCAGAGCCTGATGAGCACTTGTGTTATAGGCAGATGGTTACAAGAGACAATGGAAATGTGTGGCAAACCTAACAGAGATAAGAATTTAAAAAAAAAAAAAAAAAAAATATATATATATATATGTATATAAACAGACCTCCCTGTAAACCAGACAAGCTACAGTCACTGCAGTCCAGTGACAGTTTGGTCTTCTGGAAACAGGGTGATCCTCAGGCATTGCCATTCCTGTTACTGCAGCCAAACTGATGGAAGGTTTGAGGCTGTAGGCATTTTGGAAACACATCTGATTTGATGGATGGATGGATTTGAGGTTTTTTATATGGAATTTATGGATACTGTTGTACTGTAACAGTGAATTCAGTATTTCATATGCACTCTATTGATACTGGTGCCCATTTGTACTAGTATTCATTAATAGAACTAGCCTGGGATTCCACTGCCTTCTTCAGGTGTCCTGTGTGGAGTTGTCTTTGGAATTCTGCTTTTGCAAAGAGTTTGGTGAGAGGGAAAAAAAGCAAGTGATGAGACAGGTAAAAAAAGTGAGCATCAAGGAGGAAAACAGTTCTCTTTCCTCTTAAACAGTTTTGTAGGAAGAGCATGCTAAACCAATAAGGTTGAAATACAGAATAGTTGATACTGGGATATTTCATTAAAAATAAGTTCTTTTGAGTATTCATTAGAAAAGAGAGGGGGAAATAGAATGAATGGAATTATCTTTCTGTAAGTAAAAGTCTAGCTTCAGAGGGAACCTGGATTATTCATCATACCAGATTAGACAGGGTGTTGAAAAAATGTCAGTTAATATGTGAGGATCTAATTGTCACTAGCTGATATTTTAGTCACTTGCTCTGTTTCAAGAAGTCTCTAGTCCTTGATTTATTGAAAATACAAAATGTTTACTGCACACTTTCTTGCTGTGACATTTTACTGGTGCATCTTTGATTTATAATTCAGTTCCAGTACCCCAGATATACACATGCCTACATGCAGAAAGGCTTCCTCTTCCTTCCTTCCTCTTGCTTTATTAAAAGCTTTATTTTTTGCTTCTGTGAGGTGGGTGTGCAGTCCACTTAGTTCTGTTTTCTTTGGTGGAACTTTAGTCTGGACTGCCTGGATGAGACCTGGTGACAACACAAAGCTACCACGGTGCTGATGGTGATACAGAGTTTTGCTGTTGTTCTCCTCCTCACACAAAAACACAGGAATTCACCTCACTGGGTGTCCGTACCAGTTTTGCAGCCTCCTGGGGAATTCAGTGATGCTCCTTTGTGGATAAGCAAGGCAAGAACAAACACTGCCTAAAGGTGTCCTAGAATCACTTTTTAATTCCTTGCATTTCAAATCAGCCTACTCCAAATTAGTGTCTCCTTTCATGTTCAGTTTCCCTGAATGGCAGCCTTCACTCAGGTTTTTCTCAAATAGGAAAGCTGTGGCAGTTCTTTAATAGATTTCTGTTTTTCTTTACATTTTTATGTTCCGTGAGCAAAATCAGAAAATGTTAGAACTTTTATCACAGGAATTAACAGCTAACATGGTCAGTGAATACAGATTAATGGTATTCCATTCTTCTGGTATTACCTGAGTTATTTCATAAGTCAGATCAATATTACACAAACTAGTTCAAAGTGGCCTGTGAAATCTTCCATCAGCTTTTGGTTTCTTTCACAAATATTGAAACATAGCTTTAAATTGTGTCTGCTGTAGTAAGTAATTTTACCAGCAAAATCTCAAGTATGGAGTATATCTGGGTTACTTGCAAAGTCATAAGACCTGATGTAATAACAGAATAATTGCTTTGAATTATGGGGAAGAAATACAGTTCCTTTCCTCATATTATCTTAAAAAAACCCAAACCAACAAAATTCAAACCTACCTTTCTGATTGAAAAGCACTGAACTCAAATCTCTAGCTCTTTTGAACTGCTTTAAACAAGCTCTATTTCCAGTGTTAAATCTAAACAAGGGAGATGGCCAAATAATTTTTTGTAAACACGTTTTTGTATTAGTATTAAATACTTTGTTGGCTTGTGTGAGCTCATTTGCTTTGTCTTTCTGATGCTCTACAAATGCAAGTCTCTCCAAATAACCATCCCTGAGCTGCTCTCATTTTTTGCAATGCCTTGTGCAGTTCTTGGTCACCTGCGATGAACAAACACAAGATATTTAAACAGATAATTGTAAGTACCAAACAGCACCACAAAAAAAAAAAAACAAAACAAAACAAAACACAAACCCACAAAAACAAAAA
The DNA here is from genome assembly GCA_024734035.1 of Alethe castanea. Lineage (NCBI taxonomy): Eukaryota > Metazoa > Chordata > Aves > Passeriformes > Muscicapidae > Alethe > Alethe castanea. The sequence goes on from JANRGV010000001.1 coordinate 114,380,751, forward strand.
AACCCAAAAAACAAACAATTAAAAAAACCTCCTAGAAGTTAAATTGCTAGCATACGTATTGCTCTGTCTCAAGTATAAATACTTGACTTAAAAACCAATTTGATTGAAACTTGTTTATTTAGAAGAACTTGATTTAAAAAAGTTAACTGTAGTATTGTGACTAAATGCATCCTAACAATACCATTGGGGATTCTTTTACGTTTCTCAGTCTATACATGCACCACATCTGATTTTGATCTGAACAAGGTGCAGTCAACTTTTAGTGTGAATTTGACATTCTTTTAAAATACATTGGAATCCCCAGCTTCAAAATGTGCTGTAATAAAAAGCAATCCTGCAGAGGAGCTTTTTTTTCTTTTAGTTTCTTTACCATTTGAAATGAAAATATGTCAAAATAACATAATAAAAAAAATACTATATCATGAGTGAAAGTTTATTAATTACTGACTTGTTTGAAGATCTCTGGATTTGTATGTAATTAAGAAATAGAGCAACATCTTGTGGTATTCTCTATCAATGTTTTAAAATGTGATGCTTTAAATGGTTCTGTGACACATAACTTATAACTTGTTACTGTCAGCTTCTGACTCTACTTTGTTTTAGCTTGATTTTTTAGTGGATGCAAGGAGGATCTTATTTTATCTGCTTCCATAAAAAAAGAGCAAAAATGGAGCAAGCGACTTTATGGAAAACTCAGCTTTGTACAAACTGCTTTCTGCTATCTGTGGATTTTTGTTTGAGTATGTCAGGCAGTATCTCCCTCAGTATCTCTGAGTGCTCTCAACCCTGGCTTTTTATCATCAGTTTTTGTGTTGGAAAATGTAAGCTGCTTTGACATCTTTTGATCAAATATGTTGTAGAGGCATGAGTCATCTGGGGTCAATTCACTTGGCAAAACGCTTTTTGAAGAATAAAGAAGGTAAAAAGTTGCTGAAAAATATGAAAAAGCATATTGCTAATTTCAGTAGTTTGGAATTACAAGATCTTTATGAAAATAACCAAATTTACAGTGAATTTTTAGGATGTGTTTTAATGAACAAATAAATAATTAAATAATTTTGTCATGTATTGCCTTTGAGCATATTGTGTGAACTCAGGAGTTCACTATGAAAATGGAAGAGAACATTGTGAGTGAAAAGCAGGATGCGGTGGTTGTCAACTCCATGTGAAGGTGAACAAATAATATGGTTTGAATTTATTTTGTTATTCTTTGTTATTTGTGATCAAGACTTCCGTTGCTCATTCTGCCCAATCAGTAATCTTTGTACACAATACAAGCATGTGTCTGAAGACAGGAACAACACTATAAATCCATCAGATTACTGTTTTATTTTTGAAAGTGTCACATAGTACTTCTATGTGAAGTCTATTACGTAGCAAATTAAAACAATATTGGCATTTTCTACCTAAATAACAAGCTTATATTACATTCCAGAGAAGAGAGAAAGATCAAGAAAATGCATAAGTAGAATTCCTGAATAAACTTATATTTCAGCTGGGACAGGGGGTGAGGGGTTGAGGGACCACGGGCACTTTAGAGGTACTGCTCTCCAGAGACCATTCTTGGTCATAATGTGGTTCCTGATCACGAGCTGTCCCAAATTGTGTCTTCAAAACTTTTTTCTAGAGTCAGAATTGGATTAGAATTCCTTAATTACATGCAGTTATAATAAATTAGTGTTTGGAGGGTTTAATCTTTATTTTTATATTTAAAAAAAATAATGCTTACTTTTAGAATAGTATGGAATAGAATCTTTTGTTTGGAAAAGACCTACAATGACCACTTAGTCCAAATCCCTGACCAGTTCAGGGCTGATCAAAAGTTAAAACTTGTTGCTGATGGCAATTTTCAAAATCTCCTTAAACACTGGCAGGTTGGGGGCATCAACCAGCTCTCTAGGGAGCCTGTTCCAGTATTTGACCACTCTCTCAGTAAAGGAATGCTTCCCAATATCAAGTCCAAACGCCCACTGGTACAGCTCTGAACCATTAATAAAATAAAACCACAAAAACAACAAATAAACAAAAAGCCAATAACAAATTAAAGAAACAAACAAAACACCCCACAAACAGCAAAAAAAAAGCAAAAAAAAAAAAAAAAAGGAAGAGCCTTGATAGTTTTCCTGTAATTACATTCAGTTGAATCAATGGAATGATGTGCCCTCACTTCACAGACACATCTACATATAAGAAACATAGAGGGAAAGTTTATCTGAAATGTGATCTTATATTTACTCTATCAAAAGTAGCCTTTTTGAATATGACTAACTGAGAGTAGGAAGTTTCTGGATTATTCGTAGTCTTCATTCAGAAAAACTAATTGGTTCTCCAATTTTGTTTGGCAGGTCTTACTAAGGCAGGTATTTTTGTTCCTTTTCTGGAATTTTTCATTCATTTTTGTGGTGATTTGAAGTTCAGGAAAGTTCAATCAGTTTTAGAAGACTTAGGACTTTTTATATATTTTATATAGACATAGAAAATGTTTGCTATAACATGTAAAGTCTCTTCTGGGGCACACTAAGCAGCAGCCCTGATACTGTTACAGCTGTTAAGAATATAATTTTAAGTTTACTAGAGCCTCACCATTTCCCAGCCATCTGACACACTTTTTCTATGCTGAAATTATGGATATAACAAAATGTGGTCTTAGAAAGGCTGAAATTTACATACTTTTTTTCAGGTCAATGATTAAAATAATGAAAGGTGCAAGTTAGTCATTTGAGAAGCACAAGATCCATTTACCTGAAAGGTCAGGTGAATGAAGGAGCTGGTGCAGAAAGCTGTGAGGTTGGGCATTAATTCCAGCCAGTTTCTTGGTATCGATTACACAGATTGTGAGTGCTCATTTGTAGGCCAGAAGGCAGATGCAGCTCTTTGCAGGCCATTTGTCTCCTTTTGTTTCTTAATTAATATCACAGATTTGAAAACTTGTGGTAATGAAATTGGCCTGTTAATTAGGCCAGTCTTTAGCAGTAAGGTTTTGATGTCTTAGTGTTTTTCCAGCACAGTTAATAGCAGCCTTGTTAAAATTTCTGCTTGTTTTTCTTTTGCAAAGATGCCTATCATTGAAATACTTATAATGATGTGAGGAATAAACACATTCTGTGCTTGGTAATCATTTTAATGTTATATTTTAGAAAAAAAATGCTAGTTTTAAAATTCACTTTTTCTCTGGATGTCTTTAACCTGCTACTTTATACAATTACATTAATATCTTACATGGGAGAAAGTTATATATTTTTTCTTTATTTTGAACATCAGGCAATATTTTGAGGGATACTGTATTGTGATATTTTGATGCAGCTTTCCTTGGTACAGTCAGTTTTCTCTGATGATTGTGCAGGTTTTTTCCAGAACAATGGAAGAGATTATTATTTTTTAGAGTCAAAAAAAATTAAGGCATAGCCAAGAAATGAGAGGAGGAGGAGGGTTGCCAGTGAAAGATACACTTAGACTTCTTATTAAGTGTTTTTTGAGGAAGCAGTTCTCTTTGATGTACATTAATTTTCTTGTTTGACATTTGCCTTCAATTAGAAGACAACTATTTACTTTTTTATTTTCTAGTAGTTTGTGACTTCATAATAAAAAGTAAATAACATAGTTTTGCTGTGTGTTAAATTCTGAGGAAGTTATCAGTAGAAATCAAAGATAAAATCCCATCTGTGTTGACATTTCATTCCGTGCTGTGTACAGCCCTTGCAGTTCACACTCAGTGATGTAACCTTTCATTACCCTCTCATATTTGCATCTTTTAGGTCACTGAAATGAGTATTGCTTCATTTTTGCAGATTTTTGTTGGAGTGAATGATATTTACATCAAACAGAGGAGAAGCTTTAATCAGGAAACAGGAATGTATTTATTAGAAGGATAAGTGATCCCTCTACAGTGTTAATTCAGAAAATGTTTTTTACGTCATGAAATGTTGCATTTTGGATCTCCCCTAGGAGAGCTGAATGCAGTCAAGTCCAGTAGGTATAACTGGTTGCATACACAGATTTGACAAAAGCATTTTTGAAATTACTCTTTTTTTTCCCCCTCTGTGTGCTACTGTGATACTGTGATCTTCCTTTAGGAAACATCCATGATATTATGTTGTTTTAAAGTAGCTGGGGTAGAAAATATTGTTGGAATCCAAACGTAATTTAAATAAACTACTCAGAAAAAAGGAATCTGTTGGAAAATTCTTTTGCAAAATACATGAATAATTTTTCACAGCTTATGACCATAGGAATACTCAAAGATAAATATTATGTCTATCAACCCAAGTAATGAAATAAGCTACTTATTCTTTCCTTGAACAGCTAAAGAATAGGTTTCCATACTTTGCTCACATTTTCAGAAAACGTTGTGATTAAGAAGAAAGATTGAATATATAACCACCCTCAAACCTTAGTTTTAAATTGTTTTAAAGTTGCTGTAGCAGAAATTGCACACTAGCTTTAGCTATAATGATTTTTAAATTTCTGTTGTATATTTTACATTGTTTTTTCCACATTCACATCACATTCACATCACACCCAGCTGGTATTTCCTGGGCCAGCCTAGTGAAGCAAATACCTCAGAAAATAATCCAGGCACAAGTAGTGTCCAATGGGGCATCCCTAAAGGTATTTCCATTTTGTGAGCTAACAGGTGAAAGGGGGCTGGGTTGAGAGAGGTGAACATAAAGGACACTTAGTCACCAAGAGCAGTCTTGAAAAATTTGTTGTCCTGAAATATGTTCTCCTTCATAAACTCAGCAATTTGCTATGTATCCTGTGATTGTGTGATCAACTCTCCTGTTATTTTACCATATCAAAAATACATGAATGTTAAAATCCACATACCACATAATCATTTGCAGTTGTGAATTTTGGATTTCATGGATAACACTATCGACTTGATCCTAAGTATTTTTGATGATCTTATGAAAGAAACCCCTCAGTCATCTTGCCTCTTTTTCTAACTCCTCCTCTCATGTCACATTGGTAACTGCTCAGAGACTCTCACCCGAGGCATCTGCTTTATAATTTCAGGACACCATCCCACCTTGCACAAAAGAGTAGTGAGAGTGGTTTTGAACTGCTTTGTACAGACTGAGATTTTTATTTCTAGAGAAGAACCAATAGAGCATCTAAAAAAAAACCCCACAAAAACAAAAACAAGAAAACCCAAAAAGCTGAATCCATTTTTAGATAAGCGATTGGTCACAACCACGTGAAAAGTGCTTGCAATAGTTGTGTGTCATTTGTTCTTAAGCTTAACTGCACTGAGGGTCTGCAGATAGATCTGATAAGGTTACAGCTGAGCCAGGGTAATTATATTGTTTTATAGGACTATTCAAGTGTTACATTGCTGTAAAGGAAAACACCTTTTTTCTGTATTCAGAGATAACTGTAACCAAACCACCAGGAGAAATTGACTTTTTTCAGTACTTTCAATACTGAGTTAGAGCTGTTAATTATAGGCTATATCCTTGCATGAAGTGCTCCAAGTGCATAACTTTCATTCTTTCTCCTGATTCTTAGCCTTCTTTCACAATAGAGACATGGAAAATTATAGCTCATCACTTTTGAGATGAGAAATGAAAAGCAAAGAGGAATTGGCGAGTTAAGACATGGCATAAGTGATCTTTTGATGTTTTTGGGGAATTATTAAAAACACTCTTCTCTATCCTAGGGTCACACACAATGTGCTGTGTACAAGACTTTTCAGCTTTGCTCGTGGGCATGTGAAATTAAAAACATAAAAATAAAACCTGGACTTTCAAAGGAAGTGAAGGATGATGTTGCCTACTTCTCAGTCTGTGTCAGTACTGTTGCCTGTGGACAAATATGATTGGGACCACTGTTTCCAGATATAGCTCAAAGTAATACTGTTCCAGCTAGTACATTCTGGGTTACAGCTCTATCTCTGACCTTATTGAGGGAAGGTTAATGTGGAATATAAGAATAGTTTTTTCTACTCTATTATCATTCTTCTCAGCATTTATGCTTCAAAATTATTGTTTCACACTGAATTGAGGAAATATTTACAGCAATTCAGTACTGCAGTAAGGGTATCTCATATAATACCTTTTAAAAAATGTATTTATTATGATGGACAGAGCTTTGTATGCCTTTGAGAGGCACCTCTGCAAATATTAAGAATGCCTTTAGGGATAATTCATGATTTTCAAGACAAGTAAATGGAAAACTAAGAATTTCCCAAGGAAATAGCACCTTTACTTGAAATCTGGTAGTTTTGACCCAGATGTGTTCTATAGCATCTCACAGGACTAACGGTTCAGCTTTGTGTCTCTAATTCCCTTTTCTGAAGATCTGAGGTGAACACATCCCGTGTTGGACCCTGTTCTCCACTCTTGCTGAACCACTGTGACACTGTGATCTGTAGTTGGCTGAGGGAGGAAGAAACAACACAGTTGCCATTAACATCAAGATTATATTTCAGAATCCTTTCTTTTCCAAATTGTTATCAGAAAGCTGATAGTTATGTGTGTGTGACTTTATTTCTGTATGTCAAGGCTAAGATGTCACTAAACAACAGGTATTTTTTACTCTCCAGGAGTGAACAGAGCACCCCCATAAAAACAATTTTAATAGGGCTGCTTGAACAATGCGATTGAACAATGCTGTATGCAATTCAGTTTTGTCACTTTCTTTGGTTTTTATTTATCCAAACTAGTAAATAAAACTAAAGTAGTAAACAATCTATTTATTTCAGTTCTGTTTACAGCATCCATATCCATATGGGACAGCATACAGAAGTGCGACTAGGTACAGAAAATCATTATTTGCTGGAACAGAGCCCAGTCATTAGGGGGTCATTTTTAACACTGGTCAAGAACTAATGAACTGCATTTTAAAATGTCCTTTTTCAAATGTAGTAACTGGCACCATTCCCAATGCAGACATTAGGAAAAAAAAAAAAAAATGTATGTACAACGCATCATTCGTATAGACACTCATATTTTCACTATATTAATACAGCACTAATGTGTTAAAACTATTTAGTAAATTTGGTGAAAGAATAAGATGTGGTAAAGATTTTAATAACATTTCCTGATATGTAATGCTGCTTTATAGGAAGCAGAAGCAGCCCTTAAGCACTGCTCCCATCAGGTGAAGTCTGGGGTGCCTTAAATAGGTGAAAGGTGCATTGTACTTCTTATGCCAGCTAGATAAGCTTGCTTTAGCATCAAGATTGAGCTATTCTGTGCTCTGGAAGGATATAGATACCCAGTATAGCAAATTTTAAATTTTTGTATTGTTTATTTTTTCCAACAAAATGTTCATCTCCTGAAAATCATCAAGCACCAAACGTGTCTGGCACCAACTCCCCCAAAGTTTCAGTGCTTTGTTTTTTTGGGTTTTTTTGAGGTTTCTTCCTCATTCTATATTCACAAACTAGTGCAAATGATGATGCATGTGTCTGCTTTTTTTTCAGTCATCAACGATCAGAGCAAGTAACCACAACGTGGGACAAAGGGGCCCATGGTCTAATCTGCTAGTGCACAGAGGACACTGCCTCAGTCACAAGGGCTGTCTGCAGCAAGGCAAAACTTAAGAACAGATATTTAAAAGGATTCCATGTTTTTATTCCATACAAACGCTTTATAAAAACTTTCAAAGGGAGCTGGTCTCCTCCTAGGGGCAGAAACAAACCCAGATTTTGGAAGAAAAAGAGTTGCTGCTGCACTGGACTGCTTGCTTTAGTGTGCTTTGAAAAAGATGTATTGGATGTCAAGCACCCTAGACACTGAGCATCCATTTAGTGGTCTGGGAATAGTGGATTATGCTGTGGCATACCTGCACTATGTGTCAGAGGAAGACACTCCTGTGTATCACTCAGTCAGTAAGATCTGTTTCCCTGGGATTTGAGAGCAAGGGCACTATCTTTCAGCTCTTACAAATGGGAGAGAGGGAAGAAGATTGCAGGAGATCACATCTTTCATTCGTGTTATAGATTAAATGCCACCAGTCAAATGCCTTGCAGACTCCTTTCTCAAGCTGGGTTCAACAGCCACTTTCTTATTTGCTGGCTCTTATGTATTATTTCAGCACTAAGCAGATATATAAGGATGCTGATTCCATTTAGTACTTCATTAGTAATAGGGGAGAAAGCCAGAAGGAAAGGCAGAAAGATTTTCTGCATCACTCCTGGATGGATACTCTGAGTAATGAATTAAAAGCACAGAAAGTAGACAGTCTGTGAGACAACAGAAAGGAAATTGTTGAAGTTGGTGAGACATGGTTTTGCCTTTTCAATGAACCGGTATGACGAGACCTCTTCTGCCTCCTTATGGAGGCAAAATAATCTTTCATACTTTGACAGCTCCTGGGAGAAGTCTCTTTCCCTTTCCAAAAGAGGGATGCTGCAATAACACTGTTCTAACTGGGTGAGTCAATCGTCCTTTTTGCTTCAAAACCTGGTCGTCATGCAACTACATGAAAGGGTCAGATGCACAAATCTCTTGTCACACTTGTTAGCAAAATAGAGGTACCTCATGGCTGTTTTGTTTCCCTGTACTGTCTTTCAAACAACCTTCAAACTAGGTAGTAAACCCTGTGTTAAAAAATGAGTCACAATTATTAATAAATGCTGTGAGAGAAAGAGGGAGTTAAGGGAGAGAGAACAGAGGAATTTTTAAGCTGGTCTAGAAAATAACTTAATCATGCAGTATAACATTTTTCTAATATGCCTTTATTTTGACTTGGCTGCAAACAAAAAAGAGTGGCCTGCAAGGAAATTACCTGCAAGGCTGAGACCACCCTAGAAAAGGGTTTATAGTGCCATAGGATTCATATTTTAATGACAGTAGCTATTATTTTGTATCAGCTTCCAGAACAAAAGAAGGTGGGTATTTATGCCAAGGAATATTCCTTCTAGCTGAGTATTTGAGGATTTTTTAAAGTATTAAGAATAGTGTGATAAAGTTGCATCATTAATTCTTATGCTTACACAGGTTTAAATTTAACTTTCTCTTTTGGGCTGCCCTGGAAAATCCCTGAAGGACAGAGATTCAAATTTATATTAGTTACTATATCTTAACACTCACTGTGCAAATCCTGAGTCCCTAAAATGTATGAATTAATTCAGTTCACTTACTACATACTGATATCCACACCAAGAGTTAAACAAAAGTAGATAGTGAGCAGCAGACTGACTTAAATTGTAGCAAATTCCAAGAAAAGACAAGTATTCCAAGAAATCCTTCAGCTTCTGCTTAATAGGTGCATTAGCTCTCTCAAGAAATATTTCTGTGTGTTTAACAATTTCATCTTGTGATTTTTAAATAGCACAAAGTCTCATTCCAGTTTTCCTGAATGTCATTTTCTCATCAAGCTACTTAGTGTGAGCCAGCACAGAAGGAAATGTGCTATTAGGCATTACTGGATTACTGATGAGTTTTTATTGTTGGGATTAGACCTTTTTTTACTTAATCTTATAGCTGCAAAGATGAATGCAGCCTGTATTCTACAACACAAAGCTTACTCAGCAACTCTTGAAGAAATCTGACTTCCTGGGGGTGGAATTAGGGTTTATGCAATAGAAGTCAGAGCTATGATGAGCATTGAAAATTTAGTGCCTACAGAACAGTTTCTGCAAATGTCTTGGTTTCTGGTACTTTTTTTACAGCATGTTACCAAATCAAACACTGTAGGAACCGAAGTCTGTGCAAAGATGTTTTCCTTTGTTCTAGGGAAGTTGGGAAGTTGAACTGACATAGTTGAAAGCTGTCTGAATATTGTTCTTTCAATATTCTCTTCCATCCCTCCATCTCTTTTAGATGTCAGACATGGAAGGTGTCCCTTAAATGTAATGTTCACTCCTATGTTAGAGGTTAAGATTTTCTGTTAAATTATCAATACTGGGTTCCACTTCAAAGTTCTATGGATAGAAGACTATGAGAATCTTTTAAAATTTTGACAGATTTTTTCAAGATCCAGCAATAAAATACCCCGAGCCAGTTGTTCTGATCTCATAGCAGACACTGCTGGAAACAGGAGGTTGGATTAGAGAACCCCTAATGATCTTTTCAACTTGAAGTGTCCTATGATCCTGTAACTAATATAGTATTATAATTTCTCTTTCTTGCAGTCTAATTATTAAACTTTGTAAGGTGTGCTTCTATGGGTTTTCATGTTGTCCTTGTCTCTTCAGAAATGTGGAGTAAGGGAACAGTATTAATTGACATGTTTAAGAAAATGCCTTCTGTAAATACTTTTAGTACCAGCTGGACTTCCTGGAGACTGTTGTGCAAAATTTGTCATGGAGGAACAGGTCCATCTGTGATTTTAAGCATTCTCTTCCTAGATTTCAGATGCTCCCAGGAGGAAAAAAAAAGGAAAAAAAAACTAGCTGAGGCCTGCAAAATTTCTCTTACAGTGATCTGAAATTATAGGAGAATCATGTCCCAGTGGTATAGGCCCATCTATGTGAAGCTTTTTCTCATTTCTTTTGATTAAAGCTTCAAATCAATTTCTTGGTTTGTGGGTTGGTTTGTCTCTCAGCAATTGAGTGAAATGTGTTCTTCAGTCTCTCATTAGGCCAGTCTTCACAAAATTGTGAGAGCCCAGCTGCTACAAGATCAGCTGTGACTGAACAGGAGGAAATTATATAGGATGATGTGGAATAATGTCTATTGCCTGAAGCCACCAGCTATTACCCAACTCTGCTTTTGCCCAGCTACTGCAGTGGTTCTATTAAGAAAAAAAAAAAAAAAAAAAAAGAAAAATTGGCTTAAATGTGATATCTGACCTTCATCTCACACCCCAGTTTGCCATCAGAGGTGGATACCACAAGCTGCTTTTGAGTCAGAGCATGGCAGGCTGCTTGTGTGTTCCCCTCAAAATAGAGTAAAGCAATTAATTGGTCATAAGCCTCAGTCCCTACAACTACAATTTGTCATTTGGAAAAATTTAAAAATGAGCCTCCTCAACCACGTCTTATTATTGAGTTTGTGGCCATCAAGGGACCCAGTGGTGGCCAAGGCAGTGCTGCCCAACTCCTCTGAGATGCTGGAGCTGCTGTCCTGCTTCCTTCTGGTGTCACTGCCTTTGGCACTGGCCAGAGAAGTTTCTGTGCCTGTGTTTGTGCTGTCAGTGAAAGAATTGTCATTTTGCTGTGCTTTTCACCTGGCTCTATGAGCTTTGTGGTCCACACTGCAGCTCTAGGGATGGCTCTGGATGGAGGTGACCACAGAGCTTTACCTCCCCCTGGCATTTCTCCTTGTAGGAGTTGGGATTGTTCTTTTATATCTCAGCTGCTCCATAATAGACAGGCTCCTGCAGGGGAATATTTGTCTCTGTGGCAACCCCATTTTCCCATCCCACCCTGGACCTTTTCCTATTGCTGGATAACCCATTAGCAACATCCAAATAGATTAATAGCCTCTCCTAATCTTTTTGTTGCTGGCACAGCACAAGGCAGTTCCTGATACAAGCATTGTAATAGTCATTAGTTGCATGTTCCTCATTTTTCTCATTTACTGATTAGACAGAGTGGCAGAAGTTCTACACAGACAAAGTGTATGTTTTTGTTGATAGTTTTAAAAGCAGAAAACAGCATTGGTCTTCAACTTTTCCTGCTTGATCTGCTCTTGCTTCTGTAAAATGGATATGATAATAGCCTTTCATATCCCAAGAAAGTTTTGGAGGCAAATATAAAGCATGCCTCCTTGATCCACATCCAGTGCAAGTACGTAGATTGTTTACAGTAAAGATTTTGTGCTAAATAACAAGTATGAAAGGAAGGAAGGAATAATTATGCAAATATTTATTATCAAGTACATAATTTTTAAGGGAGGGGGAAAGATGTGTGCATAGAATTGAAGATTGTGTCAAACTCCAGATGCACAAAGGGTCCAAGTAAAGGTTTATTAAGCAAATTTAAGTCTTGTGCTTAATAAGCTTTTATGCTTGATTTTGCAAAATTGAGGTGCTTTAGGGTTCTATGGAGGAGTTTGGTAGAAAGACTAGCTATAAATTAAGTTTCTCACTGGTGAAAGTCAGAAAGGAACTACTGTCTTTAAAAATAGTACTAGGATATAATACACTTTGCTATTTTGGGGGTTTATGAAGCATTAATGAGATTTGTAGGAGCAATTGTTATTTTAAAAAATCACAGCAATTTATTGTTGCTAATTACACTCTTGGCACTGCATGTATTTAAGATTAATTGGAATGTCTGTATTCAGTAATGAGGTCCTATGTAGTTTACAGTGGCTGACAACATCTTCCTTTATCTGGAAAATTACCACACTGGAAAATTTGTAAACAGGGCACTAGCTCTTGGCAATCAAAATTTCAAAGTCTTACTTGATACCGTAGCTACTGAGTTATGGTTAAAAGATCAGACAGTTCCAGCAGTTAATAATGACAACAAAAAAATATCCAAACGAATTTTCATGAAGGTGTAAGTTGCAATCAGAGAAGCAGATGTTTGACTCCTATGTAATCCAACTTAATATTCAGATAGAGACTGATTTCTCAGGATAATACAACATCATAAATTAAACCAGCAGCATTTCTCAGAGATTTATTTTTATCACTATTTTGCTACGGTAGATTTAGTCATTGAAGGCGGGAGGCTAGAAAAGCAATCCTTTCATCTCCATCTTAAAAAAACTGTGAATAAATAAGAGTAGGTGTCAATGACAGACAATGGTGTTGTACTGTGCTACTAGAATTTTTCTGAAATGCTGTTTTTGTGTGTACATGTATGTGCATGTTTATGCATATGAATATTTCTTTAGTAATTTCTTGCCTATTTCTGCAGTTCACAAAATTGGGAACTTTCTGTCATTCCTTCTTGGATGCATTTATCAGATGGGACTGATAAATAATCATTTACTGTCGTCTTTTTTGTCAAACAAAAAAAAGGGAAATTACTCCTAGTGGTAGAATTCATTATTATTTGAATCAGAAATCTGGTCTTCACAGCTACAGCCTCTTTTCTGGTGTTGGACACATAAAAAAATCCAACCAGTCAAAAAATACCAACCTAGACTCTGTAACCCTGTCAACTTCTGCATTGCAAAACTGAAACTGCACTTAGTAACTCTGGAGAGAAAAAAAAAAAAAAGAAAAAAAAAGAAAAAAAAAAGAAAAATAAAAGCAGCTTTCTGTGAGCTGCTAATCTTCTTATAGAAATCATCAGTTAAGAAGGAGGTCTTTTGCAAAAGGTGTGTGGATGCAAATTTTCATGTGGTATTTGGAAAATTCAGACATCAATCATTTATTTTGGTTGCCTCCCATTTCTCCATATTATGCAGTCAGTCTGATTGTCCAATCAGTCAGAATTGTCTGGAGCATTTCTTAGATGAGCTCTTGAATTGAACCAACAAAATTGTAACATTAATGACCAACAGATATAGTAGTTTATTATCTGCATATTTTTTATTGTTTCAGTGTTCAATTTTATAATCACTCATGGGCTCACCTCTGCTTAACTGCTGATTAGAACTGTTAGGACAGAAGTTACTCCAAAATTAGCAGATAGGCTATGAGCAGTACTTGCTTGGAGCACTGTGTGTCTAAGCATTGTTGTTGATGTTTGAATTTAATTTGGAATTGCATTTTAAATGGAAAAAGCATGGATATTTACACTGGTGTTTAATGGGACTGAGTTAGTCTCAGAGCACAATTCTATTCTATTGATTTTTTCAGGGGATGGGGAAGAGATGACATCCTGACTGTTCTGGTGATTAGTTACACATCTGCACAGCATTTGAAAGCTCAGCTGTGTGTAGGACAATGTTTGCTGGTATGCATTAGTTACGAGAGGTTCTGCCCAAAAGAGATAACAGCATGCAGGCTCCTTCCAGCTGCCCAGGACCCCAGTGTGAGTCAGGACTGTGGATGAAACACTGCTTCTCATTTCCAGGGCACCTCTTGGGAAATTCACTCTTCTGGGGTTGAAACAAGAGCAGTCATTGCTTTCCCCAAAGCCTGGCTTTGCCCACAGGATGCAAAAAAGAGCAAAACTCCTCACATGCTTGTTTATAGCCCTGTGCATCTGGGCAAGGGCCAGGGGAAGTCTGTCTCTTGATTTACAACTCTATTTATTATGCACCAATGTGCTTCTTTTCTCCTTGCTAGCAGCACTCTGACCTTGTTTGGGGAGCTCAGAAAGAGTGAAACCAGAGGTGCTCTGTGACTTTGTGCACGGTGGCTAAGTGTGCTCAGTACTTTTGCTTGCTGGCAGTTCCTTTGCAAGCAGCCAGAGGATTTAGGGAAAGGGATGGTGTCCAACTAGGTCAATGTTGTCACACATTTTGTCACTGTGTAATCTTTGTTACCCAAATCAGTACATTTCTGTAGGTAATAGCTTTTATCTAAGTCATTTATGAGATAATTCTTGAATGATTGTGCAATGTGAAATGACTGTACGTGCATCCTTTAAGTGAAGTCTGGTAATGCTGCTGTCATTCTGTATTGTGAAAGACCCAAGGTTTTTTGTTTATTTAGATTTTGTTTTTGTATCTTTCAAAAGAATTGAATCCATTGCTATCTCAGAATTATTGGTAAGGTTAAGTACTGCTAACTTAGACAATCAAAAGTAACAAATCAAGCCTAGAAAAATAATGAGATTTCTAAATGAGATATTAATTCTACTAATTTGCCTTTAGATTTCTCAAATCTCTAGATGTCCTCTATAATAATGTCTATAATAACAAGGAATAAATCCTTGCATTTTGAGCAAGGTACAGTTCTTAAACATTCTTCTGCTGCAAATGGTAGCAGAGCATTTTAATAGAATAAATATAATAAGATATATTATATACTAATAATATAATAAATGTTTCTGAAAGCAGTTAGTTGCACTACTTAATTAGTGGCTTGTTTTGTTTGGTTTTTTATTTTGTTTTTAATTAGAGTTAGGATAGAATGCTTATCAGATGGATTTTTTTGTTTGGATTTGGGTTTTCATTAAATTTTATTTTAAGTACAGAGAAGTTTTTAGCACTTTTAGCTATGAAGCTAAAAGCAAGAAAATGGAGGCCCAGGGAATTCAGCAGCAGTACCGCAGTTTCACCAAGTGACTC
>JANRGV010000001.1:114403140-114429676 GCA_024734035.1 Alethe castanea
AATAAAGGCGGGGGGAGGGTGGGGGGCGGGGAAAGGACAAATGTTTGAAAAGAAAAGGAATACATTTGCAAGTTTAATTTCCCTAGGGAGAAGTGAGCTTTTCAGAGCAACTTTGATATGATTCTTTCTTCTTTGTGTAACCTGTAGTTTAATTTTGGTTTTCATTTTTTCATTGACATTTGCATGATAAAAGAGGTTCTACTTTTCTTTCAGAGTTTGCTCCAGAACGTCAAAATTATTCATAGGAGAAAACCATTAATAAAATGAAAATGTAAAAAATGTCTCCTTTTTCAGTAATTTGTATATACAATCCACAATGATTGCCAGTGCTTTTACTGATCTGATCAGACAGCTATGTCTGATCATCCCTGGAGGTGTTCAAGGCCAGGTTGGATGGAGCCCTGAGCAACCTGGTCTAGTGGCAGGTGGTTTGGAAATAGATGATCTTTAAAGTCCCTTCCTACCCAAGCATTTCTATGATTCTTTAATTCTACAACCATGTTTGCCAACCAAGGTTGCATGATATATTTTTGCACTACTGTTCTCGTAGTGATTCTGAGTCTTCATTTTTAGTAGAATGAGGCATCTCAAAGATGAAATTTTTGATCTTCAGTGTTGAAGATATTTCTACCATATTTCCTCAGACTCAAGCAGAGGTTTGTGTTACTCAGCATCCCTTCTAAACTCTTCCTTCATGTCATCCATCCTGCAGCTGAGTTGATTGTGAAACTGGGAATGAAAGGACATAGAAAATCCTTGGAGCAGAGTAGAAAATTTCTGTAATCTGTATTTATTAGAGCCAGAGGCCTGTGGTTTATTTGCTGCTCAGTCATGTTTTACACAGGGATTTCCTAGCTTGCTCTTGACCACTGAGAAAACAAAAGCAGCATGACCTAGTAACTTGTATACATCTCTGTATCTGTGCATCTATACCTGATATGAGATGTTTGCATATCATACAGGATCTGTGTTTTGCTTCCCTGTGGTTTACCTGTCTTGTAGAGATATGTGGAGCTTAGTCTGGTAGCATATTTTTGTCTTTTTAGGTGATGCCTGCCCCTGCCCCTGCTGGGCTTCTCAGCCCCATCAAATGCCATAGGAGGATTGTAAAGCAACACAGAAAGCTGCAAAACAAAAACCCAGTTTATGTTATACCTCAGGAAGCAGGATCATGAAGAAATTCCTATCTGTCTTGAGCTAGAAATCTAACATTTACTAACTAAATCTTCTTTCTGTTCAATATATTGCAGGACATTATGTGCTACATTCAAAAATAGATGTAGAGTTCAGGTGCACAGATATATATGTACATACATATGTGTCTTCTGCCACCAATTATCACCTACACACCCTTGCTGTGTTTGGAGCAGCCTCAGCTTGCAAGTGACCTTTTGAAGGAGATGGCATCTATGAGGCTATTCACAAGCCCAGCTTCATCTGAACTGCTGGCCCATTGTGTCCTCTGCCTGTCAGCATTCAGTATTATCCAGCTTTATTCAGCATTTCTCAGCCCCATGCTGGTTCCTAGCTGCCAGTTTCTATCCTAATTACCAATTAAAAGATTGTACCAACCAAAAGATTGTATCAACCTCTATTATATATATATATAAAATATGCTGATTAGCATCCTTACCTACAGTAATACCTGTTGCATTTGAGCTACTGGACAGCGGCAAAAGAATAATGCAACAGAGTTCTTCATGTAATGGAGAAGCAAAAGAGAACTTTTATTTAAAGAAACACTATACTTATATAGGGTAGTTGATGCAATACAGAATAGAAAAGGCTCATTGGTCCAAGAAGATAATACCTCTTTGAAAACATACTTTTATGAAAACATCATGTCTCTCACGTCTCCAGCAGGTGTTTAATTGTTGTTATAATTTCTTGTCCTTGAGCAGCTTGAGAAAGGCTGCTTTCTTGGCTCCCAGCAATATCCTAACAATAAATACCAATTTTATAAAGAATAATTCTTTATGTGTTATGAGTTATTATATTTCAAGGAGTTTGAATCCTATCTGTTTAGACTCTTATGTGGTATGAAAAACGCACAGTAAATGTGTGAGAGAGACAGGGAGAGGAAAATATATTTAGTGGAAAATGTGAAAGTAATTCCTGCAAAAGTGAAGCCATCTGATAGCATTCTTGGTCAAGCTCATACTCAAGTTTTGGTCTTTTACTTTAGAGTTTTTAGTCTTTTCTTCTGAGTTTAAATTTCTAAGTTCTTCCTCAGTTAAAAAAAATTAAGTGCACATCATATCCAGATGTGAGAGGGCTTCAAACGTCATAAGATCTTGGTCAGGGGCTGAGAGCAAAGGACAGGTAGGTTCAAAGTAACATGAGATATCTGATGGTAGTTCCATATTATTTTCTCTTTTTAATTATTATTCTCTTGCCATTACTAATGAGGTTTGACTGTCATTTGCAAGGATTTTGGTTTCTGTTCTCTATTTAACTGTATTCCATGAAATCCATTCCCCAAGTTCTGTGTGTGGACATTCATAAGCACTGTCTGTTTGAAATTCAAAAGCAGCGCCCACATACCCTGGTGTTTCACCCACACAGTTGAAGATCTTGGTGAGGAATGCTGCAATGGAATCACATTCTTCAAAGAACCTTGTTTTCTCTGGAAATCCTTTGCTTCAGCGTTTCGCTGAAAAGCAGTAAAACTTAATGTGCTTTCTTGGCCATTAGGAGAAAAAAAAAGGTGGCTTGTTTTTATACAGAGGAATCATTAAGTTTTAAATTTTAGAAAGCAGCCTGTGTTGTCTTAGATACCTGTGTGCAAAAGCAGGTGAACCTGCTCTTGCAGGAAAAGGTTTGATGTAGACAAAACATTGCCTGTGGGGATTCAGTCTGGGTGATACAAGTCACATAAAAGTTGCTCCCAAACACACTTACAGCTTCTCAAAAAAAGGAAAATATACCTGGTGTTTGTCAGCAGCTAAGATCAAGGAGAGCTCTTGGACACTGCATGAATGTACACCTCACTGCTCTGGGCACCAGGTCCTGCCTTTGGATCAAGTCCTAAACTCAGCTCCGAGACAGAAAGGGTAACTTGCACTCCTGACTGCCAGGCCAGCTCAAGGATAAAGGAGAGAATTCTCATTGTACAAGAACTGCAACACTGCTGGAAGCCGGAGATGTCCACACACCCTGGAAACGCTGGTCCCACCTCTGCTTCTCCTCAAAAAGGCAGGGTCAGAGCTACAGACGATGTCCTTGGTGGCCCAGATTGCATCAAATGCTACTGGTGTGCTGCTATGAAAGAGATGCTTCTTATTTTCTGGCCTTTTTCTGTGTGTAGGGGGTGATGTTGTTCAGGTGTGGTTTTAATTTTTCTGATGACTGTCAAGCCATTAATGATGATGATTTTGTGTTATTCTTCAGTCTACCCTTTTTTGCTGCTATCCTGTGCTGTAGCAGATCAGCTTGGGCCAAGGACCTTGCTTCCTTGTCAGTAGAGTCTGTACTTCCACAGCACTGATCACAAAATCCTTTTCCACTGTAAATTTCACATGCATCCTAGGAGACACTAGGTATGTGCAAAAGCTTTAACAAAATTACAAAATTTTTAAAGAAACCTGTGTTCCTGAAAGAACTAAGTTGTTCCATTAAATATTTTTCACACTTTAGTCCCTTTTCCTATTTTATGAATGTTTTTTTTCCCCTATCTGAAATGTAGGCCAAATGTTTCTGCTTTGTTAAGGAATTTGAGCAATAAAATGTTTATTACTCACACATTTATTCACTTTCTGTTTACTGGATACTTTGAAAAAAAAGCTGATTAGTTTTTCCATTATATCCTTATTACTTATAATGGTAGAATGTCAGGATTTTCTGTATAGCTGTGTTATCCCACATTTTAAGTCCAAAATTTACTGCATCACTAACAGTTATAAAATAGAATGACCAAGATAGAGAAAAAAAACTAATCTTAAAGAGAAATCTTAGTGTGTAATTTTAAATTATCATTTTTCTTGCTGCATTTTTTTAAAATCTCCTCATTGGTATGTGCACATACACTCACAGAACCAAAAACAAGGCTTACTAATAGGATCACAAGAAATATTTGATCTTATTAAAAACAGTTTGATATTCTGGTGTGATCTTCGGTGCTTCTAAATTATCATCCAGCCTAAAGCTCTTCTCTTCATTCTTTACTGTAATAAAAACAATAAATATGTCTTCCACAGCTTTTCAAATGTTTTAATCCCCAATACCTTACCTGATAAATACAATGGAAGTCAAATCAGCTGCAGTCATTCCTGATTTGTTTTTACTTTTTCAGTTTGTATTTTGAAACAATTGTCTATTTTACCATCAAAAACCAGAAAGCTCATCTATATGTGTTGATAAAATAATAATTTGATTTAATTTATTGTCCATATTAACAGGAAAATGGCTTGTAAATTTTCCTGTATAAGACACTATGTCACAATTTTTCTCTCACCTACCCTCCCCTTAAACAAGACCTTTCTTTTATAAAAATAAAATACTTTTCCACCAGATAGGAAAACTGTATGATATTGATAAAATAAATTACCAAAGAAAGAAAGGTACTATGTTTATATGAATAATAAAAGCATCTGGTGTCAGAACACATTAACAGAAATGCTGTTGCAGGGCTAAAAGTGTGATGCTTCAATCTGTAAAACTGAAGTAGGACTAGAATTCAATTTTCTTAGGTGGTAGTTTATTTCCTGATAATGGGACTGTTGTAATTTCACACACATTCCCTTGATGTTCAGACACTAACTGGTCTTACAGGCAAAAAAAAAAAGAGCTTGGATAGTGCTTTTGTTTTCATTATGCTAGTTCAGTAAGAATGAAAAGCAAAGTAGTCCTCAATCTAAACCAGCAAATTTTGGGAGTTTCCAGTGCATCATGTCTCTGTGAAGAGGAGGTAAATAAAGAAAAATGTAGTTTTAGATGCAAGTTCAGGCCCAGGTGGGGTGGAGGCAGAACACTAGAAAACTAAAAGGTACCATAGTGACATCTTCAATATTAAATATCTCAGCTTGAGGCTGTTTGGTAGTTTCTATTTATTTATTTATTTCACTAATAAACCCGTCCCACTTCACAAGCAAACAGACAAAAGCATTCAAAGGAAGTACAGTTTTTCTGCTACAGTTAATTTTGGCAAAGAACTTGTATTTGGCATAATAAATGTGCTAGAACTCTAGAAACAAAGTACATTGCTTGGCTTTGAAAGAACTCCAGGCTAACTGGTGACATTAAGGAATGCATCCATTCCCTGCCTATTGGGAGCAAAGGAACATGCTGAGGATGAGATTTTCCTCCATTTTGTTCACTTAGCAGGTGGATGATTGGGTTAATTTGATTTAATGGTGCATTACAGCACAGATATTCTTCCTTGCAGTCATGAGCAGCTTCCCTTTATGAAGGGGAATATCTTTGTATGGTCTGCTGGACAGAATGGGGAGCAGTGCCTTCCCAAAGCCATCACACACAATTTTCTCAAGGCTTAGGGCTTTTGGATCAAAATTCAACAGTACATTTGTGTTTGATCTCATAGGGGTAGAATCTTTCTGGCTGAATAAGTGAAAGCTTTTATGCTTAGATGCATTTGAGCAAAAGCTTTCACTGAGAGATTACATTGTGTGCAAAAACTCCTGTCTGTCCATAGGGTGTGATCAGAAAATGTCAGTTCAAGGCAGCAAGGGCCTATTGCATCAGTTAGTTAACATTTGGCTAAGGCTTTTTAAATGACCGAAAATACCAGTTATGTAGCAACATGGCAATGTGCTAATTGGTTCCAAGGTGTTGATCATTCTCATCCAGCTTGGAAAAACAACTGAATAGCCCCACTAAAACTGATTACATTTCAACACTTTTTCTGCTGTTTACCGTTATTGTAAATAAAACTTGTAGTTCAATTTATTTTTATAAAACTGCTTATGGTGATCATTTCCAGACCTGATGTCTGAACCATCCTAATTTGAATTATTTCTAGAAAGTTCCAGTTAAATGGTTCAGACACAAATACCTGTAAGTAAATAAGTTGTAAAATAATTTATTCCAATAAAATGTTAAGTTTTCTTAAGTAAAAAAGCCATTATGCAAAGTCATTGCTGTTCTGCTTGTTTTCCAGTGTAGGTTTTGAGATTTCTTTTTAATTCATTTACACTATTAGTGATTTACTGGACCCTACTTGTGATGTTGGGACATTTTCTATGATTCTGTGAAGGAATGAGAGGGGGAAGAGGTGGGAAGACACAAGTGCATGATCTCTTCTGCACAAGGTGCAGCCAATGGGCCTCTGAAGTCTCTGGTCCTTTTCATGTCTGTATTTGTTCTGCCTTTGCTGTGACTATTCCATCTCAGGTTTGAAAAGAAAACTTTCCTCATAAAGCCTGCTTTGTTTATCTCTGAAACAAATCTGAGCTGCCCTTGTGAAACCGAGAAGATTTTTTCATACTGCTTCTCTCTGTGATTGTTCCAGCCCAATGTGACAAAGTGTTTCTACGTGTCCATAACTTTTCGGAATGAACAGCCCTGGAATGGACTCATAGTCTTTAGATTCTGTGCATGAACAAGCCTAAGGACTGTCTGTTATAAAAGGAACACTTCAGCATTACCTTTCCAAGACTCTCACTTTGATCCAATTGAGCTTTAAACTGTAAAAAATATTCACTGGACAACAGAGCAGATAGATAAGCAGGCAGTTCTCATTCTGCATGTGTCTGTGTCAAATTCCAAAGTTATTAGCCCTCTAAACAGGTTGTCTGGAAAAAAAAAAAAAAGAGGTGAAAACTCTGAGTAATTGATAGGATTAAGCTAAGAATCTGCAACTTTAGGAAAGGCTTCAACCCTGTCCCATCTGTATGGAGAAAATACTGCTTTTAAAACATGTCTTTCAAGAAACAAAAGGGGAAAAAAATAGGCAAAGTATTTTTCCCCTAAATATTAGTGGCATAAGACTTTGATATTTCATTTATTTTTTGTTCTTTTATACATGTGTTTGCTCAGTAAGTCAGTCAGTCATTGAATTGGTCATTGTAATCTTTTGTTAGTAAAGCAGTCAGTAATTTCTGATAGCAGTGAAATACAAATAGATTGTATCCTTGAACAGAACCATGATTTGGTGCTGAGTCTCTGGGCCCAGATCTTGAACTCCTTGTGGTAGTAGTTAGCTTTAAAACAGCTAACCTCAGAACAGAAAATATTGCTATAATGGCAGTGTTCATGAAACTGGAAGATACAGACACTGTCCGAGCCCCAGCTTTCAGACTGATCATTTTATTACTCCATTTTAATGAACAATGGTATTACACTAAGTGTGCTGATTATACACATTAATGTATATTTTCTTTTTTTGCTTTTAAATAAAAGCCCTTCAAAGTACGCAGAGCTAGTTTATTTGATTACCTTTCAGTATCACATGTGAACTGACAGGTCGTGGGTGACCTCAGATCACAGCTTTAAGGGTTGTTTTCCTATGCTTTGAAATAAATCTCCAGGTCCTTCACAGGGGCTGTGAAATTCATTTATATAAAA
Organism: Alethe castanea; assembly: GCA_024734035.1. Lineage (NCBI taxonomy): Eukaryota > Metazoa > Chordata > Aves > Passeriformes > Muscicapidae > Alethe > Alethe castanea. The sequence continues at coordinate 114,410,662 of JANRGV010000001.1, forward strand.
ACTCTCAATGTTTTCTGTAGAATGGATCCTTCACTAGACAAAATGTAAATGTTCCACCCTGATATTTCTGAGACTTGAAAGATTTAATAGAAGACTATGTTCTCTAGTTCTGTCTGGCATTAATTTAAGCATCATTTTAAAACTTCCTTTAAGTGGCAGTTTTTTGTTGGCTTTTTTCTAGCTCATCTTCTGGAAAAAAAAAAAAAAAGGTATTATGCATACAATTGTTGGACCAGAGACCGAGATCTGCCTGCCTGTATTCATTTAGTTTGTTGTCAGTCCTGCTTAATCCTGTTTTCTGTATTGTAATCTCTGTTCAGAGGAGAAAGTCTTAGTGTGCCCTGCAACACAGTGTTCACACTAATGTCTCTACTATAGATATAAATATTGCAAGAATAGCAAATAAATTGATTGAGCCAGACACAGAGAGAAATATTTCCAAGAAGTGCTGGAGAGTCCAGAGAGTTTATATTATGCTTTCACTGTCTTCTTTCCTTTGACTGCTTAGAACAATTTTTATTTTGCATTTATTTGGTTGGAACAGTCGTATGGAAAGAGATGAGCTATGATAGGTGGAGATATCTTAAGTCCTGCTGAGCTGGATATTTAACTATTGGGCCAGTGGACTATATTTGCTAACAGCTTTACTGTGGGAAGTTAGAGCTGCCTTCATCTCTCCTTTTCAAGCTATTAAAGTGGAGTGTAGGGAGGAAATCTATATAGATTTTTGAAGTAATTTAAGATGCACTTTTCACTTCTGCATAGGCTAAGCATATCGAACAGATGACTTCACAAAGATTTTGTCCTCAGAAATTTTCAGTCAAAAAATGAATAGTGCCCTTCTAAACTAACACAGATCAAAAATGAATCCATGACAGTATCAAATATTGTTAGGTGAAACACAGAGACTTAAGACTCTGAGTACTTTATTGAAATGAGAAAAGCAGTGTCATGAAAGGACAAAACAATAATATTTTCTGGTTTATGGATTCTCTCCTGGTTCTTCCTTATACATCATATCACTTTGACATTTCAAAATAAAACAGTAGGTGCTTTCTTTTTAGATAGCTTCTGTCTTTTCTTGTTTCTGGGGAAGCTGAAGTTACATAACCTGTAAGTCTTCTGAGTGATATATTTTAATTTTATTTGAAATGTCATGACTCTGTCTTCCATAATGAAAAGTGAGAAGATTGCCCTTTTCCTAGATTCATGTATCGACAACCTTTTTTTTTTCTTATTTTTTTTTTTTAATTAAAAATATATGGATCAATAAAATCATTACTTGTAATGTAGAATTGAATAATTGTCAATAAAAATATTAAGGTGGTTCCTTTCACTGCTTTGATGGTCTTTGTGACCTGGGACATGCATAATGTGTGGATCTTCTAATCTGTGTTAGGTCATTTTATTCATGGTGAGAGTTGAAGTTACTGTCCTGTAGTTGAGCTGTGGGAGGAAGGTACCAAGAAATGGATCTGATTTTCAGAGCACCTTCCGCTTGTATGCATTCCAGGGAGCTTGCTCTGCATCTGCTCTAGATCCTATATTTTGGATTCTGATCCTAAGTAATACTGACAATTAATAATTGACAATTAATACTCTTTGAAGGGCTACACAAAACTGGCTGGTGGGGATGGGTTTGTGCTGGTATCTCCCTTCCCCTTGCCCCTTCTACTCCTTCCTTTTTCCCTTGATCCCTGATCACAAACCCTTTAGCTTTCATTTTGCTTGGCCTAAACATTGCTCTCCTCTCAGCCTGTACTTGCAGTCTTCCCTGAGTGGTCCCATAAATCTTTGCTCCAGTTTCTGAGCTTGGGTGGTCTGAGCTGAACATTTGTGCCCTGATCTGTGCATCACAGCTTCCCTGTTTCTTTGGGAATTCCCACCAATGGGTCATAGCTGCCTTTTCCTTTCCACAGTAGTAGTTCTGAATCATTCCAAAATATGCTACTGTGTCTGGTCCTGCTTCAATTCAGCTCTTTTCAAGTCATTTTATAGCATGCAAAATTTGTCATTTAAAGTGAAAGACATTGGGAGGATTTTATTTCATCTGTTTCTGAAAATTTGGTTCATTTTCAACACTTATTGTGATTTCAGTTTTTTTAAAGGTACTTCTACTTCTGGTGTGTCCCAGAGTGTAAATTTTTACTAGGTCATAACTACTTTTTTCTTTGCCAGAACAGCTATTAATAGGTGACACTACTCATTATAATCTTTGGTATCTCTGCTAAACTTCTATATTATGTAATTTTGTAGTAACAGGATAAAACTGTCCATGGAAAAAGGCTGATAGAGTGTCTTTGTACTTCATGAGGACAGAAGAAGAAATGAATTCTTACAACCTCCAGGGGTCTTACCTCTACCTGCTAAGGAGGAAAGTGATGGAATTTCTTGGCATCCTGTTTCAGTGTTGTGTACCATAGGACTACTCACTCCAGCAGTAGCAAACCCCTCTTCTGACTGTCACCATTATATGTTCTTAATAACAATTTTATACCCAACTGATAGGATTTTCAAATGATCAAATATCTAAATCAAGTATCTTCCTGAGAACCATCTTCCTGTGACAAGAATGTTTTCTGTGAAGTCTAGGCCAGGCGTGTATGGCATATGCTATTCAAAGTGAAGATCATTCTATCTAAAATTTGTAATGTATGTGTATTTCAGCTAAAATAATAGGCAAACAAAAACCTTTAGTCTCTGAGTCACCTGTATGTGAGGAACCATTTACTGAGTTATGCATATGATCATACAAATGTGTTGTGTGTAAAAGTGCCCAGAAGTGAATGAGATGCATCTGTAATTTATGACAGCCTAAAAACAGAGCTTTAAACCTCCTGTGCATTAAATAACATGTGGGCAACACAGCCTAGATTGGAAAAAGTAGTACAAGCCTAACCCCAGACTTCAAAATATAAAATAAAGATACTATTTTGCCTGAAAGTGTGGTTTATTAGTTTTGAAACTCCTCGCTTAAGAGAAAATCTTATTTCCCTTGGATCCAATTCTTCTCTGTTCTCTGAATAAGAAACAAGAATTGAGTCTCTGAAACAATTGCTGTTGTGGCAGACACAAATTACACTGTGATGCTGCTAATTCCTTGTGGAGCACAATGCATTTACAGCCTGCTTTTTTATTGATTATTTCTGCCAGTCTGCACTACAATAGAGATACAGAATTTCCAATGTAATTTCTTGGAAAATAATAATTATTATTATTATTGCTGTTACTGTTATTATTATTACTATGTTGCCTTTGAAGATGCAGTATTGCCAGAAGAAATTGAAATAATTGCGGTTTTCATTTATGGGTAATAATCAGTTTTCTTCAGTTACATTTTTTTTGTGAGGTTTAAAGCAGCTATCTGTGGCCAAGAAAATCCCAGTATTCTTTCTGTCTTTATCCTGAGTGTCTTTGGTTTACACAAACTTTAAACTGTTCCCTTATGTACCCCTCTGCCATTGTTGATTCTTTGGAAGCAATGTGGTTCTTGGTCACAGAGTTAAATAATAAAATAAAGAAATTTAAAAAGAGAAAGAAAGAAATTTCAGATTACAGTGGAAAAGTCCAAGTAATTCAATTTATAGACAGTCATCAAATGACCTCCCTGTTCAAGCCCTCAGGTTTCCATGAGCCAGTACTTAGACCAAAAAGCCCCCCCTACATGTATGTATGTTTATACAGATGAACTAAATTCCTTCCTACCTACATGCAAGTGCTTTTCTTTTTTCCTGAAATGAAAATTACACAAGAAGCCAAGTCTAGTAGCAGAAGCTTAACTTCTTGGTCCTTCTTAGTCTTTGATATGCTCTCCTTAAGAATCTGCAACATTACAAAGGGCATTTCACTGCTTCATTTCTGTTTCACTCCTCTTTCTTACCCAATAGTTTGTAAATCCTTTCAAGTTCTGCAAAGTACTACCACCTTCCCACATCCACAGATTGGGTAAATATACAGAGGGAGGGAAATACTCTCTTTGAAGGACTGACATTCTACTTAGAACTTACATTATATAGTAAATTTATTATAAATATTTAGCTTTTGGTTTCTGATCTTTTATGTTGCCTCCTCACTTTCTATACCGCATGACACAGATCCCCCTAAATAATTATTTTCCACATTTATCTATCTATGGTCTATTATTGTCTATTTTTGAAAGATGGACTAGTATATTATTCTAGAATCCTTCCTCTTCAAGGAGGTTTCTTTTTGGCTGAGACGCCCCTCAGTTTCTTTCCCATCTCTTTGTGTTCTTCTATTGGACTTTTTTTCTTCTCCTCCCTTTCTTCCTACCTGTTTTCCACTCTTATGCTAGCAGGGGAAGGATGTCACTTGCCAATCCCACTCCACCATGCAGGAGCCATATCCTCTACCTGATTTGCATTCCCTTGGCATCTCTGTCTTTTCCTTCTTCCTTCAGTGTTGCATTTCTTCTGGACCAAGACTAACAGTCCCAATCTCCCTCTTAGGACCTTTTGTTCCCTTCTCACCTTCTCTCCCTTATATAGTATCCTTCTAAGTTATTCCCAACTCTTGAGCTGCACATAAATCCGTTTCCTATGCTGCAATCTTTTAGCTTGACATCTTACCTGAACTTTATTGCTGGTAACAAACTATTTCTTCTAGATCATTAGCGAACACATGAAATGTTACAGAGACAAATTACATTACATGCACTCGGCAAGAAAGGTACTTTGGGAGGATTTTACATTTTATTACATGCTTCTCTGCTGCTTAAGATCTGGAAGAAAGAAAATTAAATACAATTTTACAACATGGCAGTAAGTCAAAGAAGGCAGCATTAAAAGTTTAAATTTGGACGAGTCTGCTAGTGATTCTACTTCTGTCTTGTTTCCAAAACTAATAGAAAATGTCCTCTACGTAAAAATTTTTGGCCATGGACAAATAAAGGTGTGCATAAAACACCATGGAGGACTCTTCAGCACAATGAGTTAATGAAGAGACAGAACACAGGAGAAGTTAATGTGCTCACAAATTAATTTTGAGTACCTTTTTGCTAATGGCTTATGTCAGTAATGGAATTTTGTAAAGAGGTGAGCAAGTATCAGAGAACATGAAAAAGTGATTCTGAGCTTGGCAGGATGAATAGTTATGGAGGTCAGTATAGCTTCAAGATGGGCTTTTTTAATCAATAAGCATGGGAAGAAAGGGAATTTTTTATTATTGGACTTTCTTTCCCAGATTCTCTTTAGTGATGTCTCTCCCCTGCTCACCTCTCTCTGTATCCCTTTCCAATTTTGTTTTCTCCTTTGTCATTTTTTGTGCACTTCTGTGCTACTGCTACCTTCTCATGTTTGCTAATGACCTCTTCTTCAGCTCTAGCCTTCTTTCTGTCCTATTCTATCAGCCTGCCTCTACCTCGATTCATCTTCCTTTGCCCCAGTATTATTTCTCATTTATTTCCTCTTCTAATTTGATTCTGTTACTATGAAGAGTCAGAACACAAATGAATGGAAGTGACATTGCTGTTCTTTCTCTTCAATTATTTTCCTTCCTCCTCACTTTCCTACTCAGCTGTACTTTTAAAACAGCTTTATCTTTCTCAATTGAAGCTATTAAAAATATGGTTTTGCACACTTAGCTTCAAAACTTAGTGATGTCTGTATGTTATTCCATCTTTTATGCTGCACACAGAGAAAACTGTAGGAATTGCAAGAAGGGCAGAGTGACAAGCCTTTGTAGTACTCCCAAACTGATTATTTCATTTCCTACAAAAAGGAGCTGTTCCTGAAAGAAAACAATGCTGAGATCCACAGTTGTCTGAATGAGATAGCGAAACAGTTTCAGATCTGGGCTACCTCACCAGTAAACCTGAGTGGCTACTAGAGGAAAGTGAAAATAATCTTTCTGTTGTGGCAAGCAAAGGGTGGTATTTCAGGAGGGGTCAGAGCCTTCAGGACTATTTGGCAGGTATAAACACATAAATGAGATAAGGCACAGATGCCCCAAATCCCTCCCAGCTGAGGTTTACTCTGTGAGCCTGCCAGGAGCCCAGCTGGAAGATCATAATGTATACAATAAAATAAAATAGATTGCTCTTGGCTTTATGATTCTTCATCTCTGTTTCAGAAATGGGAGGCATGACAGGGACATAGCTTTGATCCTTCCTTTGCCAGCATGAATCCAGTGTCAAACAATTTTCCCCAAAGTAATGTTAGAAAGGAAAAATGTACAAACTATATTGGAAAAAATGTATCCAGTATACAATGAAAGATACTCTGATAACACAGGCTATAAAAAATTACCAGCAAACCCACAAAACCCCCCAAGTGCTCTGGGGGAATGGAGCATATTTGGCATTAGATCTCCTAATTATGATTTGAGAAATCCACATGAATGCACAAGATGAAGGAATCTGGATACAAGACAATTTCTTGAAGTAGATCTGTATATTCAATCACATCAGTGCCATGATGAACTCAGAGTAACTAAGTTATGTTTTTATCAGTTTTGGTCTTTTGTGATGCAGGTCTTACATTTTCTACAAAGCTCTGGGAAGGATTTTATGGGTAGATACAGATATCAGTTGAAAGATAACAATGTGGACCTTTCAGAACTAAAAAATCTAGTGTGTAGTTGCCCATGGTTCAAAAGTCAATTTGGAAAACTGGAAAATTCTTTTTTAGTAAACTCTTTACTTAATTCTTTTTTAGTTTCTTCTTCTTCTTTTGGTCAGGAGACATTAGAGTCACAAGAGGGAATCTGAATGACTTAGAATCACCCCTTCTTCATCTGTCAGCCAAAGTTTTCAGTATTACAGAATGTTTTCAGTGTTTCAGAATAACTCCTAATAAAGAGGAGTTATTTAGTCATGAGATGGAGCATTAAGATTGGACTAAGAACCAGCCTGAGGTGCTCAAAAAGAACTTTGCATTCCCCTCTCTACATGGTTCTCTCTGTGAAACCTCTGGTATATTTCTCCCTCACAATGTTCTTTGGCGCTTGCAATGGTATTAAAAGTCATAGTCTTGGCAATGACACTTGAATCTGGTGTCCCTCATTGAATTAAATCCTACCTCATATCAGAAACAGCACTATGGGAGTGCATCTTTCTGGGAGGAGAAATTATTTACTCTTTAGCCTTTCATCTGACATCAACACTGAGGCACATCCTAAATGTGCAGCCTCACTGCCTGTCAGCTCTTATTTTTCTATGCAATAATTTTCATACAATAATTTTTCTATACAATAATTTCTCTACTTTAATTATACCATAAAAACTGATTACACAGTACTCTTAGTTGTGCATAATTATATCTCTTTATTGTCTGTATTCTAAAAGTCACCATTTTCATGAGATCAAAAGTCTGCAAGTTGTGTGATAATTAATCACTAAAAAACTGCATTATTTCATATGTGCCTGACAAATGTTCTTCAGAAATGGTTAATTTCTCTGGGATGTATAAAACATTTCTCATAGAATTATGGAAGATTTTTCTTTTCATGTTTATGCACGCATTGAAAAAATAGATAGGAAAAAAATCTTCCAAGTGCTGTAAATTAAAGCCATAATTTCTCTGAAATTTAGTACAGCAGTTACTTATTGCAATAGCCATTTAGAAAGTAATTTACATAAATGTCATCTCTGCCGGTGTTGATTGTATAAAGATGCTACTGGTAGCTTCAAAATATACCTGATTACTTGAGGATGGCATTTTTCATCACTTTATGCATCTGAGAACACAAGTCTGCTGGCAACTCTTTATAGCCATTGTCATAGTCGTTTGTCATCTAAAAGGAATTACACTGTATTTATTTATATGGAGATAAAGGGCATTTCAGTTGATGTTTGATGTCAGAGTTGCTTTGCCTTTATTTCAAAATTCCTGCTGGTACAGCAGAAGTTTTTTGTTAAAAGCAGGTATTGTATGTTGCAGTTGATGCAATGATCATCCCATTTGGATCCACATGGAAAGAGACAGTGTTATATATGTTTGATGACAAGGCAACAGAGGGCAGGTTTTGCAGAGGTTTTTAAAATGTAGCTATAAAGTCAAATTCTCATCCTGCCTATAATTATAGGAAAGTTGCAGCCCATCTTCCTCAGAGAGGAGCTCTTCTTTTGGTTTTGCTTCACTACTGACCATCAAGAAAGAGGACATATATAAATGCTCAATGTGTAATTTTCCTATTTTGTTCATTAATTATTGAAGGATTTAGTTTTCATAGGGGTGCTACATCAGTTTGTTCCTCTCTGCTAAGAGCAGCATAGTGAACACAGATGTTGCTGCCATGAAAAGCCAGCAAACTCAAAACTATAGTATACACACAGACTGGAGTGTATGAGATGTCTCCTGTAATTAACCAAGAATTCTTTTTGTTTCTGCTGTTGTTTTATTTGGAAATTTGTTAAGATTTTGGTCTTTTTAAATAAATCATAGGAGGAAGACACCACATTTATTTCTGGCTTTGGCCTGAGCCTGGTAGAGAATTGTGGTAGAGAAATCAAATCCACTATTCTTCTGAGCATATATGCCACTTAATCTCAAGCAATTTCATAGCTATTGCATTTCAATTTCATACCCATGAGCTGGATTCAATAGACTAAACATAACCTTACATCCTATCTTTCTTTTCATGTGTGCATGAGAACTTTTCTCTGAACTGTTCTTCAAACTTGCATCTTTGCAAGAATAATTCAATTATCTTGATGTAATTAATTTTCTTTACATTTATTCTTCCAAGGCAACTTTTTCATGAGGACAAATATTGCTGCTACCCTTACTGTCTTAGGAAACTGTGACTTTTTACCACGAGAGAGCAGTCATTCTGCCAGATTCATGTCTGTATTTATCCCTCTGCAGATAAGACTGGATGCTGTTCAAAGAAAACATAAATTTTTATTTGATTTGGTTCCACACATATTTCTCACTATTTCTGAATGCAGTAGAACTGATGTTTGACTATTGGACAGCCTTACTTTGGTGATCCAGTTTGCTTTCAAATTATATAGGTGAAAAGAACTGCATCTCATTAGAAAAATTAATGTTGTTTTCCTTATTCATTCTGCAAATTTCAATTAGGAAGTTTTTAGCTATAAGTGATGAAAAGTTACTGAAGGAAAGTCGTGAATTATTGAATAATTTATTTCCGTGCTGTTCTTAAAGGAGTACTTGAGAGCTTTTTCTGTCATGTGTTCATCTTCTGTAGCGCATTGTTTGAAGTCCAGTTCCTCTCTGGACTTGAGCAAACTGTCATTGATATTGCTTAGCATTATCCACGGCCCTCTTTTCACTGAGAAAATTGCTGACTCTTAAGGCATGGAGTATTATTTGGGTTTGTAATTTCATGTGTAACACAATTCTGTAGCTGGCATTAAGTGCAGAATTCAGGCACTCTACTTGCAAGAGTAACTGCAACTATTAAAACAGACACACTCACAAAATATTGGCTACTGGAAGTTTTCTCTTTTTTTTTTGCTTTTATGGAGATTAATGGTGGTGGTTTCTGTGCCTGGAAGCTGTACAAGAAGGAAATGTAGTAAGTGACTTCCTTAAAGCATTACGAATGCTTTCTGGAGAAAATTGGAAAGCAGTATCTTTGCAGATTTGGTTTAAAACCTACATGTAGTAGGTCTGCAAAATGCTGTACAGAAGAGAAGGTTAAGGATAAATCTAGTTTATTATAAGGCAAGGAGCAGAAAGGATTATGCACCCCTGAGGAGAGGTTCTTTGCAGTTTGATAAATGCAGCATAAGTTATTTGCTACAAAATGCCAAGCCATTCTGGAAGTGCACTGATCATGTATATTTTGGGATTGCAGGTTACTTTCACATTTTGTAGTTTGGAAGAAATCAAACAATTATGAAATGGCTATTTTGTAGATAATGTTAAATTGTGAGTATGCAAAAAAAAATATCCCTTTTCCCCCTACACATGGTATAAATATACATAAATGTATGTAAGACATTCCTTTTAGAAGCGCCTTCTGGGGAGATTTTAGAGCCCAGAGATTGTGGGTTTTAAAATGCCTGATACACCAGGAGAAGTAAGGTATGTGTGGAAGGCAACAGAGATCAGGCTAGATAAGAAAGGAATGGCAGTCCAAGCAACAATCTGAGAGCACCTGGAGACTTGGTGTTGGACCAGCTCTAGGCTGCAAACCGGGGATGTTTTGGCCTCTTCCACAGATGGACAGCCATCCTCTGACATCTCATAATTTAAGGTCTTTGCCCTTTCTGTGTGAAGGTGGATTATAAAGTTTCTCTTACAGAGGACATGACGTTTCCATGGTTTTTGCAGCATTTTATTCTCCTGGAAGCAAATTCACCCAATCTTCAGTGGTTACTATTGAAAGCAAAGGGGATGGAGGGCTTGCAGCCTTGTGGGGCTGCCCAGCTACTCTTCCTGTACTCCCAAACACCCTTTGGCTTTCTTCTTAGGACCCCATTGTGCTCTTGCAAAGTCTCCAAGTTCAGTTTATTCACCTGAATATACTGTCCTGCTTTGGAGTACCTGGTACTTAAAATGTTTAATCTTGTCCATCTCTTCCAATGTGCCCTCAGAACAGCCTTTTCACTGCTTTATCATTTTCTTTCTCTTCTCCTTAATCCTCAAACTGTCAACATTTTTCAAAACCTGAAGAGCTCATAACAGCATTATTTATAGCTGGAAATTGGATTAGTTTTTCCCCACTAAAATAAAAAGATAGAAATGACAACTTGAAATGAACTAGTTTATTAAAGGAAAATATTATTATTAATAGATGCTAATATAATTTATTGGTATGATTACTGCATTTAAAGAAAGCCAAGCTGTTGCCTGCTTCTTAAATTACTACATTTCAACTTTTCAACATGTTATTTAAAAGTATGAAGTAGTCACCTTATTATACACCATCTTCCAGGATTTGAAAGCAACTTATACATATAAATGGATTCAGCCTCATCAGTGCCTCAAAATGATGAAAAAAATGACATTTATTAAGTAAATGCATTTAGTGCAGATCCTGTCTGCTGGATTTAAAGTCTTGATTTACATTTCAAAACACTTTGGAGGATTAATCATCTCAAACCAGTCGAGGTTGATTATGTGGGCTCCTTCCACCCTCAGCAGGGAGAGGGAGAGACATCCTCCTGGGGCCTGTCACACTACTTTTAACTACCCATTTGTAGGAACAGCCCTAGAGCCCTTTAGAGGTACATCTCACTTTCCAGGAGGGATAGACAATGGGGTGAAATGAGGTATTTTTGGACAGTATAGACCTACTGAAGGTAAGTGAGATTGATCTCCTAAGAGCCTATTCATTAGTTTCCTTTTAATACCCTATGTGAGAACTCCTACTCTGTGCCATTGAAATTCTTTAGATAAGTGGTGAATGGACTGCATGACTCTACAAATTGGATTCACCTAATAAGTAGTGAGAATTGGTAAAATTAAGCATAAGCTTAAACCAGTGAACTCATAAGGAGAGACAAAATTCTTTTTGTCTCTCTTGCCTCTAAGATGCTTAAGATTCTTTCTTTGTCATTTTCCTTGCTATTAAATGACTCAGAAATTGTTATCCTCCATAAAAATCTTCATCTACTTTTTTATTTAAGTATAAAAAGATTATTATCAAGGAAAAAATATTGAAAGCCTGTGTTGGTCCATCCTTCCATTTAAATATTAATTCAAATCTTTAAAAATGGCTATTTGTTTGATATAAAGTAATTGGAAAACCAGAAATCAGATGGGACTACTCTCCAGTAGCCATGGTAATTATTACTTGCATGCTGTCACAAAATTCAGTACGTTGGAGTCTGCCTTCTCATTGGAGAAGGCTCAGTTAGGATATGAGCTGATCATTTCTGTGACAAGTCATATGAAGAACAGGGCACACCTTACTCCCAGGTCACCAATTCAAATTGGTTTTGCTCTTCTACGCAGTTTCATTGTTTGTACCTTCCTCTGAACTAAGTGAAACTGCTTTAACAAACAGTAACTCTTTTCATTGGCTCCACTACCATAATTCAATTTTCAGCAGTTAACAAATAATCTCCTAGTCCCCAGTCTGTATCATCAGCAGTCAGTTTTTCTTCTGCTGAGTAAAGGGATCTTGATTTTTTTTTCTTTCTTAGCCTTTGAACTAATGGTAGCTTTTGCTTTCCTTGTTTTTTTCTCTTTGTTTTTGCTATTTCTCTTTTGTCTGTCAAGAACTGGGTTTATGTGCTTTTGCAGTAACATAGACATTTGAGCATCTTCTGTAAGATTTTAAAAAAATCAGAATGAAACCTAGAATCTGCAGCTGACTTATGGGCCATTTAGAGCATAGAACCAGCACACGAGGAAGATCTCAAACATATTTAAAAAATAATGTCCCATATGAGCATGCTGAAGCTTTATTAGGGACAAAAGGTACATGAATGAATGTGGTTGCCCTTGGGGTCTCTTGAATAACCTTTTCAGCACACCTGAGCCCATGATTGTCTCAAGATGTGTCCTGGTCCTTGGGGAACACACAAATCAGTGCCTTAATGGGAGTGCAGAACAAAGGAAATCCCATTGCCAATACAGAAATTATTTTCTACATAGGATGAATAGCCATGAGACAAAAATGAGGACTTACAGGGTCCATTGCAGTATTTGCTGTTTGGTTTGGGTTTTTTTAGAAACTCTTTTAAGGTTTTGAAGTAGGGCTTTCATTCAAAGAATTACTTTGGGGAGAGTCAGGGGAAGAGAAAGAACTGGAAGGGCTATCCATGGAGACAAGTGTCCCCTTTAGCCATATAAAGGAAAGAGAGGCCATTCTCAAATTGTGTTACACATAAAGAAATAGTCCTTTGCAGAGCACAACAATTCCTTCTGCAATAAACAAGGATTTCCTTAAATATTCTGTGGGTTGTGAAAGAAACAATTTTGCCTGTTTGTTTTTTTTTTTCCTTACTAAGATTTTCTTTATCTCACTCTCCTCAGAAGGAAAAGGCAGAGGTGATTCTAGAGGGAACAATTGACTGCAAGTGTCTTGGAAACTAACTTTTTCACTCTTCAGACTTATATAGTTTAATTTAAGAACTTGTCAAAATAATAGCTAGTCAGCCTGTGTAGCTTGTATCCTTTTGTTGTTTGACAGTTTGAAAAAAAAAAAAGCCACCCTTGAATATTTGCTTTTTGTTTTGCCAGAAGGGAGAAAAATCCTTCATATGTGCTGTGATTCCTCTTTGCTATCTGGAATAAATACAAAGATTTACATGAAGGCACTTTTTTTTAACGTTACATGGCTGTAAATGCTGAGCAATAGTAATGGAGATATTCTAAAAGTTAAATTATATGGGAGAGAAAAGACTCCACTGAGAGTTCTGTGTCCACTCTGGGACCCCCAACATAACAAGATATGGACCTGTTTGACTGGGTCCAGAGGAGGCCATGAAGATGCTCAGAGGGCTGGAGAACCTTGCCTCTGAGACAGTTGGGATTGTTCAGGCTGGAGAAGAGAAGGTGCCAGGGATACTTTATACCAGCATTCCAGGACATAAAGGGGACTGAAGGAGAGCTGAAGAAGCACTTTTTACATAGAATGATAGGGAAAGGGGGAATGGCTTCAAACTGGAAGAAAGAAAATTTAGATGAGATATTAGAAACAAATTCTCTACTGAGAGGGTGGTGAGACACAGCAACAAGTTTCCTAGGGAAGTTTTGGATGCCCCATTCCTGGTAGTGTTCAAGGCTAGGTTGGGTAGGGTTTAAGCAATCAGGTCTAATGGAAGTTGCCATGGCAGGGAAGGTTGAACCAGATGATATTTTAAGGTTCCTTTCCACCCAAGTCCTTCTATGATTCTATAAAACTGAATCTGCTATTTGTAATACAGAAAAATTATCCAAAACACCAATGTCAGAGACTGTACTTTTTGTGTCTTAGCTTTAACCAGCACCTCAGTGTTACAACTAAGGACAGAAACACAGGAAACATCTAAAAATATTTCAGAACTGAGATAACAAAGGAAAGTATCTTTAACTATTTTGGAGCTCTGTCTGTCATAGGGCTCTGTTTCTACTCTGCTTTTGGTATTGCAACTGGAATACTGGAAGCTGGAAAGGGACCTGCCTGTGGCTTTTATAAAGTACATTGTTCTTGTTCTCACTGTCTAGCTGGGCTTGATTTTTTTTTTTTTTTTAAGGATAAGTAGCAGGCACAATATTTCAAATGGAGAGAAGAAAAGCAGCCTACCCACTTGAGTAAGTGTAGCTGTTCTCACTGCATCTCCAGTGAGACCCACTTTCTGAAACGTAGGCTGTTGTGCCAGGGCAGATGTGGAATCTGGGAAAATTTCCAGAGAAATCATTGTAAAATGAGGTTCTCAGCATTAGCTGCTGTGTTTACCCTTTTTTCTCTCTTGAACTATCACTGGCAACACTGAAAACACTGGATAATGGACTGAGAGCATAAACAACTCACAAAAGAGCTCTGACGCAAACACTCTTTTCCAGTACACTTTTACCCTTCCTTGGATCTCCATAGCCATTTTTGAAGGATAAGAAAGCTCTTCCATTGCTATGACACAAATTTACTTTGGGCAAATGGGCCGCATGTTAAAAAATGGAAAGTTCAGGCTTTTCCTGTGATGTCTGAAAGGAAATGCAATGGGAGTAATTACGTGATTGCTGATGGTACTCAGGGTATTTCCCTGCCTGGCTGTTAGTGCTAATCTATTTTACATATTGTGCTTCTAGGAAAAAAAAAAAGTCGTGCCTAAATTGAGGAGGGAGGTGTTAATGATGACATTGCCTCCAGCATTTTGTTTGTGACATCTGACTGATCCTCCTGTCAGTACAGATGGTGTCAGGTGCCACCTATCTCACCTATTTGCAATATTATGAGTTTAAAAAAAACCCTCTGAGAAGTGCATTATGTACAGAGGAGTGTACTATGTACAGGAGATTCCATTACAAAGGATTATTTTGGCTGGTGAAATAGGGAGTTACAAAAAGATTGAATTGAATTTGTCTGACATCAAGATCTGACAAAAGAGTAAGAGCTACTTTAAATTAAAGCTACTTTCCTCTTTTTTTAGACAGCCAAAATGCACATAAAAACTGAACCTAAGCAACGGATAATACGCAGGACTGCAATGACCTTGTATTAATTGGTCAACATTAGCGTGCTTTCAAACTTAGTATTTTATGCAGTTTACAAAAACAAATACTGAAATAGGAGAAATGTTTGGGATATTTACAATTTTCTAATTTCCAGTATTTTTTCTAAAAACAATTAGTGAAAATCCACCATAATATTCTGAAAGCTGAAAGCAAAAAAATAGGACAACAGACTTCTCTGAACATGGCAGGGATTAAATATTAATAAGATCATATTGGGTTCACTTTATCTTTCAGTTCAGTCACTTGGAATTATTAGTGGCAATGGACAATATTGTAAAATATGATGGCAGTAGTTATCTAACAGGAAGTCTAATGTGCAACATTAAACCTCAGTCACAGGAGATTTTTACACTTTTAATAATCACTCTATGGCTATAAATGGTAATGGTATTAATGCCTAGAATATTGCAGCCAAAGAAACTAATTACCCAACTGATGCTGTCAGTATCCATGGCTGTTGGTGTTTCTTATTGCCTTACTACTGGCTTTCCCAAACAAAAATCTTATGCCTCATTGCTGTTCTTCCCTGGCTACTACATTCCTATCAGGAAAATTCTTAGCATGCTTAATGTCCTTTCCCACGTTCTCTTCAGTGCAGATGCATCAGTGCCTTTAATTGCCCACTTTCTCTAGCAGGTTTTCTGATTTAGTGGGAGAGGGAAAGAAATATCCTAGAGAGACAACTTTTTTTTTTTTTTTTTTCCTGGAGGTACTGTTCCATACTGCCACAGTCTTATATTGTGTTCTGTAGCAGTAATTTCCATGACTATATAGTTAGTCTATAGCCTGCATATTGGACTACAGTAGGAAAGAAATTTTCTGATTTATTTAAAGAAGAATATTTTTTAAACACTGTGATTTTTAGAGTGGAGTTATTTTCATTTATTCTTTACTTCTTTAGGTTTTAAAAAAGCACAGAAAAAAACCGCCTAGTTTTGGCGCTTATCAAAATTTAAGGGAGAAAAGATTGTGATAGGAGAACCATTCCAGCATGGCATCTGAGTTGGGAATGAGAAGGGTCTGGAAGACAAGGATGAAATTTCAATATAGGATGCAAAACTAATGCGTCAGGAGTTTAACTTCAGATTTCCAGTGGAATCAACAGGGAGACATATGTTGGTTTCAGTAGACCAGCATTTCACCAGATCTGATTATGTAATTTTTGCAGCTGTTTTCTGTATAGATCAAAATATGCAAAATAAACTGTATTATGAAAATAGAAGAAAAAAGAATAAAGTATTCATATTTGCTGAATTAACAGCTAGAACAAGACATAAATCTGAAAAATATAATGACACAGAAGACCCAAGTGGGTTCTTTGGGATAATACATGTGGCTTGATGTAAAAGTAATGGTAGGTAATTGAATGAAAGTGAGTATAAGAAGAGTTAAACTGGAAACTCTTCTGATGACTTCTCTGCTTCAAACTGTTCAGAAAGTGATGTTTGCTGTTAAGTAGAGCTCAACAAGATAAATCCTAAGCACTTCTGCTTTCTTGCGTGCATTCTCTCTTCTCTCATTCATCAGTTCCCCATGATTGTGACAGTCCAGAACCTGGTGGATTATTTTCCAGGCTTTTTAAAGCCCTTGCTCTATACTTCCCCAACTTACAGCTTCTTCTTTTTCCTCCTACTGTGATTTTTTTTTTTTCACTTTCTCATCTAAAATTGAAGTCATATACTCTTTAGAATAGCAAGTTTACAGGTTTGGGAATGAGTTTCCTAGCTTCGTCTACTCTCTTCATTAGATCACCTGTTTGTATCTGATTGTCTATTCATAGCCTTTCTTCTTTTTTCGTTTCAACTATGTTTCCTTCCAAACTCTAGATTGGATTTCTGTTGCTTTTTCCATGTGTCTTAAGGTATCAAGAAGGGAAATAGGAATTAGCAATCTCTCTTGGTTGGGAATACATACAAAGGAGGACACCCTTTGTAACTTTTCAATGCAGGTTATATAACCATTTGTGGGATTCTTCTTCAGCCCAGTCTCCAGACATTCTTTTGTACCCAGAAAACTCAATGGCAACATGCTCTTTGGCTGCTTATCCTTGTTGCAACAACCTAGGCCTGCCAGAAGACCTACTTCTTCTCATGGTCTTGATCAACCACAAGCAGTTTTGGGATTTTGAACCTCTCACCTGATACAATCTGTCTGTTTTGTTTCAGCTTTGCTTGCTCTTACAGAATTTTCTGCGTCCAGCACCCCTAGACATCCTGCCTGAATGCAGCAGGCAGAAAAGGTCAGCCTGTGCCTCTCCATGCCATTTGAGCAAGCTTTTTAAAATTTCTTTTTACTTTTAATGGGTACATAATGTATTTTGATAATTTGATGACAATTCACAATTTCTGGTGGCCTTTCTCCCAAAAAAAGTAGTAATTTCATTGCTTGAAAACATTCAATTATAACATTGTTGAAACCCCAGTAAATACAACTGTAAGTGGCTGTAGAAGCAGCAGAAGTAGTTATGCCTCATTTTGTACTTGAGCATTGACATCAATCTCTCTTATGATTTCTCTGTTATCAGAAAAAGACAAACTTTCCCTAGGGTTCTTAGTCTCTTCCTGGTTTCTTATTTTAATGAAATCTTGAGGTTAAGTTAATATATGTGGGACATTTGCATAGCTGCTAAAATGCCTCAAAGGACGGAGAGACAGAAATTGGTATGTACTGAGATGCTGTGAGTGTTCTTTCTTTAGGAAACCAAATGAAAGCCATATAGGGCTAAAAAAGAAACTAACAAGCATACCTGATATTTTTATACATCTGTGAGTATTGGCCATTCAAGACAGATAGGTCCAACATTTCCCACTTGGAATGCACTACAAATACTCAGTTGACCTCGCACACACAGCACATCTGCACATCTGATGTTTAGTTGCTCTGCACATGAGCTGTTGTCATTTGTTTAGTATTTCCAGAAACTTGACACATCACTATCAGAATTTAGTAGATTACTGGTGAAGCTGTTAGGTACAGATGAAACAGGCTTTCTCATTTCCTTAAAAAAGTACCATATGCAGAAGAATTCTTCATTCATTACATCAGTGAATGGCCAATTCTAATAGCTGAAAATGCAATTTTCTCTTATAGTTTACAGGGAATAAAGGCTTGGAGTAAACAGCAATACTACTAGAAGAGTTAGGGGTTCAATTTAATTTAATTTAATTATTGAAATGGTATAGTCACAACTGGTCATTATTATGCTTGTGAATTACAAAGCCTCCTCATCTTGTTACGGTTTATTCTCCATACTGTAGCACAATAAGAAGGGTGGTTAAAATGCCTTTATAACATTATTAATTGTTTCTATGGTAGTGAAAGTCATGACAATTTAATCATAATAATTTAGCTGGAAAAGTACCTCTCTGTGACCAGGCTTAGGCTGTCACAATGTGTGTTTTAATTTTTTGTGATTTCCTGATAATGTATTAATAGGAAATATTTGTTCAGTATGGATTTTGTCGTTTATTTATTTTTTCATTCACAAGTTAGTACAATTGACACAAGGAAAGCTCTTGGAGATTAAAGATTGTCCAAAGAATCATCTGTGACAGCATTTAAAGTGAGTGTAAGCAAACTCCTTTGTTTAGAGATGTTCCCTTCCCTTTTTTTGACTAACAGGACTCCAAAGAATTTATTTGACAGATTCCTATATAAAGTTTGTTGGCTTTTATGGCTTTTATCTCAGGCAAAACAATTTGTTTGCCTTCTGAGAAATAAGGTGTTTTGTAGAAAGCTGGCCTGTTCAGAGAAAAACTTTGAGACATATGGTCTTTTAATTACTGGGGTTTAGTACTTTTACTTTGAAAGTGCATTTCCAGCCGAAAAATTGCTTCATTTCAAATGCTTTTAAAATTCAACAGAACAATGTGAACAGAACAATCGGGACTTTTTTTGGGTGGAGTGTTTTTCTATTTGGA
>JANRGV010000001.1:114431142-114454185 GCA_024734035.1 Alethe castanea
GATATTGGCGCCTGTTTTTGTCCTGGGCTGTGTGCCTGGGACTGGGCTTATGCCTGCTAAAATTCCAAACGGATCAGCTTCAGAGGCAAACTGCACCCCTCTACAGGATCACTGCTTGAACAGAACCACATCTGTCACTCCAGGAGGACTGCAGCCACCATTTAATCAGACTGCTACCAACACCCTGACTGCTGAGATGTCAGCTGGTCGTCTGACTCTGTCAGTGTTTTTGTACTGCTACATTTAATTTTAATTTTCCCATTAAACGGTATATCTGACCTGGGATCCCCCACTGGTTTGCTTTCCATCCAGCACACTGTGTAATCAACACTGTTTTCAGCATAAATCCAAAACAAAGCCCCATACCCGTTACTCTGGCATTAATTAAGAAAATTAATTTTATCCAATTCAAAACCAGCACAAGCACACAGACATTAGTTGGCTACATATGAGGAATAAACTGAATGTAAACAACATTTACTCTGTTTATATTCCTTGCCCAGAGACTGGATGGGAAATTCTCCTTTAAAGGAATATTCTTAAACCAGTATCAGTTGCACCTGAAATTCTAAAATCCACTACAGTTACCTGTGGATGGTTTTCAGAGACTTAACTAGAGTTTTATAACAAAATATGCCGCATTTGTTCAAGAAAACCTTCCTCTATGCCTCAGTGTGCCACACAACCCTATATAGGACATGCTATACTGGAAAGAAATTCTGTATTATCTCCAAGAAATACACAATTAGGCCTGTAAAAATATGCCCACATGTTCATACCTTTCTTGTCCTTTTCCTCTTGTATATTTCTTACTGGTCCTAATCCAGCAAATATATGTAGATCCCGTATGTCAATGGGATGCTCATTGAAATTAAATAATACACACGCATGCTTGTCAAATCAACTCTGTAGCTTTGTAGGCTTCTCAGACTTTCAGCTGTCTCCTGGAGTCACACTGACATCCTTTATCACTGCTCCTAAAAACAGTTTTTAAAATAGAAACACTTACAAAGTGAAAAACTGGTAATTATTATTACATATAGTAAAATTTAATGATTTCAAAAATGTATTGGAATTTGAAGATGCTCATCCGCTTGCAGAAAAAAATGCCTGATATTGACAACATTTTGATTCTTTTTTTCCTGAGACAAGCTGAAAATACTTTATATATATATGTTTGAGGAAAGTCTTATATAGTAGTCTTGATTTTGTTTTCTGTAAATACATAAATTGATGTTAATATTACTTCTGCTTTTGCCATTGTGTCCTGCTGTCATTCAAAACTCTATCAATCTATCTAAAAATTTTTTCATCTTTTTTCTCTATGTCTGTTAATATTATTTCAAATTTGAGCGTGAAATAAAAAAATAATTTCAAATATTAGTAAGTTCTTTTATCTTTGTCATGGTCTCATTTTGTTCTATTTATTAGAGGAGATACATTGAAAGTTGCATGATGAAGGATTGCGGACAAGATGTTAAAGAGTGAATGGATCATTAGGCTTCCCTGCCACTTTAAGCATCTCTTAAAGTGACCAGATTTATATAACATCTGTTAACAGGACCATTAAGTAATCCACCTAGACTTGTTATTAACAGAGACTTTTATAGTTACCTCTTGAATTAAAAACATATTTCTGGGGATCATAGTCAACTGCATTGATTAAAGTAGCTTCTGTGAGAAATTTCCTCAAAATTAAAAAAAAAATAAAAATTAAAAATTAGTCTTAGCACCTCACGGATTTTCTTTGGCGTGGCAAACTTGAAATGGTCCAAAAGTTACTGGACACTGTCAAATACTTTTGATTAATCTTGTCTAAATAATTTGAGAAATTTGATTATTATGGTTATAGACTTACCCATAGAGAGGTGATGTCAGAGAAGAAAAAAGGATCCTTGTTTTGAACTAGTCCCCTGAAAACCTGAAAATTCCTGAGACAACAAATAAAAATGCTTTTTTTTGTGTGAATGTCTGTGAGAGTTATTTAGTTTTGGAGGTGGAGTAGGCTGAAAATTAAATTAATCTGATTAAGATCAGGGTACAATGCACTGCTGAAGGAGATTGGTAATGCTGCCTTCTTTGACCACAGTTGGCATTTGTTCAGTGGAAAGCACTATTGAGTCACTAATTTGTACAGCTAAATATGAATATATAAATATATGCATACCATGTATATATAAATAAGATAGAGTCTATGCATATATTTATATATTTACATAAATGTATTAAATGTTTCAAGGAGCCTAAAATGTCAACTAATGCCTGTAGTAAATGTACAATGAATAATTAAATGAATTGTACTAACTAAGATCTGCCGCAGCAGATTCTCTTTTCTGTGGTCATAGGTACTTCACTTCTGCTGGGAAAGGGAGGATTTCAGATTTCATCATCTGACCTTAAGGTTTCTTTAGGGACTGTCTCTGCTGTTTAAAAATAAATGCTATCAAATTCTTTTTGTAGACTATCACTGCTTCAGCAGAATGCAAATGAAGCCTGTGATTAAAGGATTGCTCTGCTAAAGCCAAGGTCATTGGCAAACAGCGCCACAAAAATTGAGAGACTGACAAAAATATTATCTGTTATCACAGAGAAGAAATACAGAAACGAAAGTGTAGTGAGGAAAGATATTTTTCTGGGAGGATCTTGTGCTTCTTTGAAATGAAAGCGGGCAAGAAAACAGATCCCTCGCAGCTCAACAACTTCTGCTGCTTATTGCTTCTTGTCTTATTTTGCATTCTGAGGCTCCAGAAGAGCTTTGGTAGTGTGTACTCTCACTTCTCGGCAGTCTGTTAGTGGCAGGCAGTCTTATCCAATGAGCTATATAGAGTTCATTCAAAAGATGGAGTGAATTAGCACATCTTACTCATTGTCCTTTGCACACACAATAAAACAAAAATTTGGATCTTCTTACAAAATTTCCATGAATCATGGAGTTTGATTTATATATTAATATTGCTTATTGCCTCTTTTAAGCCATTAGGGTGCATTTGGATCATTGTCTTTGCTGGAACATTAAAAACCAGTTGACCCTTTCCTATGCCCTGATGGATCCATGATTGTCCAAAATGTGATGCCCAAGACGGGCACAGCTGTGATCTGAACGTGTGATACAGAAGCCTCCCTTCTAGAGTTCAGAACCCAACGTTAAGAAAAACAGCAAGCAGTGCAAATTACAGCACAGAGTGGAAAAGCCCAGCAGCAGAGCTCATGAGTTTTGAAGTTTTCCTCTTCAGCTCACTTTCGCATAACAAGACAAACTTCTCATTGTAATTTCATGTCCCTGAGAACGAAGGCTTTAGCAAAAATGCTGAACATAACCAGACGTATCATAAAACAAGAGCTGGCAATATCATGAACAATTGCATTGCTTTGAGCAAGCAAAGCAGAGAATGCAACAGCAGTTGCTTAAACTGGCCTATTAATCTTTAAAAGTGTTCCTGGATGCAGGTAGGAGCTTTCTGGATAGTCTTAAAACAAGGAGTTATTTTTCTTGTCAGAAATTTTAACATTCAAGTGAGTTTTCAAAAGTCTTTTTATGGTGCTTTTTAGTGTCATCAGAGTCTGGTACAAACCTTTAAATTTAGGACCCAGGCTCTCGTGTTTATTTCTAGCATAGAATTTATCTCCTTGCATAGCAAGAGATGTTATGGTATTCCTACACTTGAGATGGACAAACAAAGAACAGAAGCCACCAGAAATGAAGGGAAATATTAAAATTAAATATGCTATCGTTACAACATTATATTCTTAATCATGCCTTTATCCCCATGCTTTGTGTTTGTTCACAACCACCATGAACAAAATATGGTTATTTGGATAATAACAAAATTAAATTCTGTTTTGGCTAGAGGCTACATTACATCTGTTCCTCATAAAGGATTATGTGGGGTTTTGGCAAAAACTATGTCCTCTATTTCCATGTGTTTCCTAGTGGTGTTAGAACTAAAACTCCATGCAAGGTTTGTAATATTAGGATGTCTGTGGCACGAGACAAAGAGCTATAAAGAATTAATTATTTTAGTATGATCAACCCAGACCAGACCTCTCCTTTTTAACTGTAGATATCCAGTTCCTGTCAACACTACAAGAGTTTTCTCCATTTAATTAAGCAGTGTATTTGTTGAATGTTTAGAGACTGTAAACATGGTGAGGTACTCAGGCACATGAGTCTGATCCTGTCTGTTTTAATGAAAATGCGAATAAGAAAAATTAATAAGAAATATTGTAAATCATATGAAATAGTGTGGGAAAGAGTTTACTGTAAGTGTTGTGGCAGCGTATTTTTGAGGCATCAAATTTAAATTCTATGATATTTCAAATGTATGAATGACGCCATAGGAATCTCAGCAATTGTGTTCAAAACCAGCAACAACAGCAACAAAGTTAAAATGTTTTTCCTAAGTCTTTAATTGTTTTATGTTATAAACTCCTTTACCAAATGCCTTTAGCTTATAAACCTTTTGGACAGAAATTTTGGTGGCCCATAATTGTAGTGTTTTCCCATTTTTGTACACTTACATTTTTGTAAGATGTTTCAAGCCTTTTTTGACCCTTCCCATTTGTCTGGCCTGAGATGTTTTCCTATATCATTGGTATAGATGGCTGTATATGGCTTGGCAAAGATGTTTCTATTTCTTCACTGTTACATTTCAGTCCTGCCCTGCTTCTTCATTTCAGCCAAAATCAGATATGGCTTGAGTGAGGGGGACACCAATCTGCACAGACCCTTGGCTTTATACAAACCCTTGTCATATTCCCAGTCTTCAAAACTCAAAGCAGTGCTCAGTTTGGCATCACTCCAAATCTGCTGTCATCCCTCTGGATCATCAGAGGGAATAGGTGAGAGCAATTTTCAAACTAAGTGCTCAGCTTAATCACATGTCAAGGACTCCACTGGAGCACAACACCTTTTCTGGGCAGTTGTGGCTTTGTGCTCATGTTGAATTTCCTATGGCAAGTGGTAAGTAAAACTCATATTGATCCAATCACCCTGCCTCTGCTGCTTCTTCCTGGTGTGTTGGAGCATTTTCCTGCCATGCTCTGTTATCTCTCGGGGCTGTTTCTCAGACAGAGAGGCTGCCACAAAAGGGAGGTCAAACAGGGAAAAGATGTGGAGCTGGGATTTGAGCATGGATCTGAATATTGCCAAAGATCAGAGCTCATCTTCAGGGGCAGCAAGTTTCAAAAACAGCCCCTTGCTAGTTCTCATAATTTCTTCTTGCAACTGATACTAAGACTGCATGAAGACAGCAGTATGCTTCTCTTGTTGACTTCTTACCTTTTGGCTTCCTAAAGATGTTCCACTGCATTCCACTTCTCTAATAAGTTCGGTAAATCTAATTTTAAAATTGCTTGCTTTGCAAAGGATCCCTGAGCTTGTAGCAAATAAAACAATGCAAGGAAACTATTTTTATAACATAAGTAGATCATCTGCCTAATTTCCAAATGAATGTCCAAAAGTATTATGTTCACTTAAAAAAAAAAATCTGACAACAGTCTCTATAGCCCAAGGAATAAAAGCAGTAAAAGAAGAAGAAGAAGCCAGTACTTGCTAAGATTAACTCATACTTTTTTTTTTTTTGGAGGGCTGTAAATGTGGAGGATAGCCTTTTGGTTGAAAAGTATTGTAGTGTAGATAGATTTGGGAAAAAAAATAAAGTAAATCAATGTAACTTTCTAACAGCAATTATCCTTGATATGGAAATCTTCCCTTCAGCCATGGTCTGATGCCATGATTACAGTCTGTGAATCTCTAATCTCTTTAAGTGGGAACCACAAGCCTCTAATCACACCAAAAATTACTTTGCCTCTGTTCCTCTTTTAACCATTCTCAGTCCGTGATGCTGGGGTTACCTCATTGTCTGAAGATTTTGATACTGTGAATTTTCTTTTTTTTTGGTAATTAGTTCAGGTGTATCACATGATTCCTCTGGTTTAGTGTGCATTGCTAGCACAGAGATGAATTTGCTATGTCTAATCTGACATCCTGTTTAGACAGATGAATAGCCCAAACAGAGACAACACATAAGCTTCAATTTAAGAATGCTCTTCATGTCATTTATTCTCCAGAGTGCTCCAGGTGAAGATGCTGATTGTATTATAACTTGAGCAGCCTGGCAGCAGCATGGTTCATTGTCCTATTCCCAATAGCAGTTGAGTGGGCTACCACAATTATTGAGTAGGCTACCTTCAGCTTCTAGCTCAAGGAATAGGTAAAAGGTATCAGTGTAACACTGAGGCAGGAGTTAAAATTAAAAACAAGCAGGAAGAAAATGAGTCAATATTCAAAAATTGTCATCCCAATCAAGACAATGTGTAAGTTAGTGACAAAGTTTCTCCATTTGAAAATGGGAAATGACCTCACTCTTCTTCAGTATTGCCTGCTCAGGCTTTCAAAACTGTTTATTTAGCACTAGTGAACGAATTTGGTGTAGGGAATTACAAGGAAATGTACTATTCCTCTTCTAGCATTATGCATATAAACTTCTATTACCTGTTGGGCAAGTGTTTGATTGAAAATCTTTTCTCCTCACTGCTTAAACAAAATGTGTGTAGCAAGTTAGAACAGAGTATTCTTGTTACACTTAGGAAATGGAATGGGAATATTTAATGCCTCAGCCTAATATCCATTTATAATGAGCAATATAGTATGTATCAATAAAATAAAAAGTGTTAGGAAGGGCTATATATCACAGAAGCAACAATAAAGTCAAGATCTCTAACATTATGCTTTGCCATGCCTTTGTGCTCTTTCACTTGTCTATAAAATTTCAAGTGTTGACTGCCGTTTTCTGAAGGAAAAAAGTGCTTTTTCTCCATCCTGCTCAACTCACTGTTTTTATTATGTTTTTCATAAGAGTGTATTTTTAAATACTAGCAAGGAACAAAAGAAACATAAAATAACATGTCATAAAGCAGAAGCATACACTGAAAGAACAAATATCTGTGGTGGTAATCATGCCGCAGCATAATATTTGTTTGTTATGCAAGGCAATCTCAGTACATTGGGTTTTCTCCCTGGAGTTTCAGTGTCTTCTGTTTATTTTTTTTAAAACTAGTGATTTTAGGTAATCCTGATTTCTCATTATTTTTTGTGTTGTTGTTATAGACACTGTGTGTAAATTTTACACTAACAAATGAAAGGAATATCATACCTGTTATTACTCTGTAGTTTTAAAATAAGCCATCTCATGCTATGGGTTGTTAAATTTTACCTAGATTCACCACCCAGAAATTGAATCCAAAAAATCACAGAATGCTTTGAATCAGAAGGCACCTTCAAAGATCATCTAGACCCACCTCCCTGCTATGGGCAGGGACATCACTAGATCAGGTTACTCAAAGCCCTGCCCAATAGAAAACATCCACTTGAAACCAAATGTAGAATTTAAGCAAGCATAATGAAATTAAACATTATCTCCAAGCACTTAGACACAGTATTACTCAGACTCCCAGGGATTACATCCCACCTTAAAAGAATGTATCTGCCATAGCAATGATTTCCAATAATAATCAAAATTAATCCTTGGGCTGACAGCCAACACAAATCCTATGTGTAGTTTAAAGGCTTAAAATGCTCCAGACAGTTAAGTGGGACTCTACATCAGTAAAGTATGACGATGGGGCTGATCCTATACTTAGGAGCAAACTTCTTACCATAGATTGGAGTATTGCTTTAATGCTGACTAAAGAATGGAGGAGTAGGAGATGGGATTTCACTTCCCTGTGTCATTTTCCTAAGTCTCACCATTTTCCTGGAAGACCTGTTGCCTGTGATCTGCCCCCTCTCTGTTCATGGTGTCTATCTGAGAGGTTATCAGCTGAGGAAGTATAGTTTATCTGCTGATGTATGTAATTAAAGTCAAGATACATGCTCAGAAGAGAGCAATTTCTATCCATGGTTGAAATTTCAACAGTTAAATAAATCCCAGCTGGGTTAGTTAGAAGGACAACTTGGTTTCTCTTGTACAGAGCCTTTAATTGCTTTGAAGCAGCAGCAGTTTGTCTAAGTAATAAGCATTTGAATTGTCACTTGCTGATGATTAAGCATTTTATATAAATTTTTTTAATATGAAAAATTGGAAGATAGTAAATGATCTATTGAAAAACTTTAGGCATCTCCTTGTACCTTCTGAAAATTCTTAACTTTCATTAAATGTAGAACTGAAAATAACCCACTTGGGCAGCAGCTTTTCCAGCATGCTCAGGGTTTCCAAGCTGTGAATTTACAAATATCAAAACACTCTCAGGAGTTCACTGAAATTTAAAACCTGTACATCTCAGCAAAGAGACTTTGAATTTTCTATGCCTCTGTAAATGACTATAAAGATACAGGTTAATTTTTTTAAATGCTTGTTGCATTTGACTCACTTTACGGATTAAGAATCTCTGAGTAGTTAGAGAGAAGTGTTTCAGCTGCTAAAAAAAAAAAAAAAAAAAGGAAAAAATTGATTTTTCCTGTTGTCAGGCTTTCTTTTATTGATTGGCAGTTTAACATTTATCAGCTCGAACAGCTTATGGCTGCCATTTTGTGAAGTGATATTTCAGAGGTCAAGCTAATGCACCAAGTGGTTTTGTTTGCATTTCTAAAACTGATCCTTGCTGGGCCATCATTATCTGCTTCTACCTGCTTTAAGAGCTCAGGATGTAAGACACAAAGGGAAAAGTAATTATGAAAATCTCCTCTTTAAGACTTTGTCCAGAATTTATGAATAAGAATTTATTTTTAAAAAGGTAGCAAGTGCTGTGATGTCTATTTGAGGGTTTGTGCGTTTTTTTGGCTATTTCCTTCTTACCTGAATCACCAGCAGCCTTGAAACATGACCATCAATTTTTTAATCACACCAAGAGCCACACATAACAGTATTCCAGAAATGGAAGATTTTATTTATAAGGGGTTTGTACTGTTCACATGCCAAAATCTTCAATTTTGTATGTGTTGGCAAAATTTATCAAGCTGTTTCCCTATGGAATTTTGTCATTGGCCTTGAACTAGCCATGTATGAACATTGTGATAGGCTATGCTGTTAAAAACATGAAGCCAAAAAAAACCAATAAAGGATAAAGAAACTCTCAAGAGCAAAGGAAGCTGTGACACCAACACCATGGACATCACAACTTATTCCCATACTTGTGATAACAAAGTGTTACTTCACAATATTTGATACACACTAACCCACCAATGCATATTCCTTCTCAAGCCCTTCAAAGGGCTTCTGAAATAGGTTAGATTGGATATGTGTGTGCTACTTGACCATAGAGTTGACAGTTTTTAAAAGCACTTGATAACACTGCAATCTCTGGCATTGTTGTACAAAGAAAGCCCCGGCTGTTTCCTGTGACTCTGTATTTATGATTATGTTTTCATTAAACTGAGTTGTCTGTCAGCTTCTTATTTCACAAGTTGTTTTCATGTTGCAGCTGAAAATTTTCTAAACCAGTATCAAGGATTGACATGCAAAGTCAAAAGACAAATGCCTCATCAACTCAAAATAATGCATCTGAAAATCCAGCAAGTCTGTATTTAAAGGGTAGAGAAGCCGTGAAGTAAAAATCAGCAGATCACAAAGGCAGATTTCTTACTGATAACTGGGATATAGTTAGGATGGCAGGATTTAATTCCCTTGCTAATTTTCAGGCGTGGCCAGAGTAAAGGCAGTTAAAGAAGGAAAATAACAAATTAACTACTTCTGCAACTGGAATCTTGACTAAATTTTCCTTTGGTCCCAGTGGAAGTAAATGCCCACAGACAGGACACATTTGTGGGATGCAAAGGGAAAACTGGTGTCATAGCAGTGCTCACAAAGTGTCATGTATGGCAGCCAGGGGTATTTTGTGGGCACATGGCTGACAATTTTACAGACATTTTTTCACTTGGAGTTCAGAATAGGAAACATGGAAACATAAATCTGAATTAATTATTTAAAGTATCAATATAATTCAACTCTCCTTTATCTACAGTGAGGAGGATTGGGGTTTTTTGCATTTAAATGGCATTCATTTAACTTCAGTGTATTTTACTTATGCATGACTTAAAGACCCAAATATTTTGTTAATTGAAATGAATATTCCTGCTTGTACTTCATAGGTAAGCTCTTAGAAAATCTTTAGTACATTAGTAGGTTTGCTATTTTCACCACTCCAAGTGGAAGTGGTATGTTTACTAAAACACACAGACTTTATAGATCCTGTGTGGGTTAGAGTGCAACCAGTGCTCATTTGGGATGGTTTAATAGCTGATCAGGAAGATGATTTGAGTGAGGAGAACTTACTGCTTTTTAAACCCAGATCAGTTCACAAATGTAGGTTCTTTCACTAAGTTGAGAAGTTCCTAATCTGTATGAGGGGCAGAGGGAAGAAAAGAGAGCAGGGTGCTTGGCTGGAGACATCTCATTTGAATCTGATGATGGAAATCATCAAATGTGATGTCAATTTGATTTAGGTTGTCTCCAGTACCATGGAGTAAAACTGACTCTGTTGTCTGTTATAAAACAAAAAGAAACAAAAAAAGTGTTCTTAAGTGACACTCTAATCAAGTAACATCAAAATTGCTTTTCAGGCTGTAAGTCCAAGAGAACATGTATTTGTACAGTACATGGTATGATTGTTCTTATGTCAGGCAAAAGTTACGGTGCACAACTACAAAATAATCAATGAATGTTTGCAATTTCCTCTCTCCACTTTAACCTTCTATTTTCATGCTAGAATTAATAGCGTGAGGATTAAGGATAATTATCTCATTGGCCTTATAATAGAAAATATATTTTATTTCCCCTTTCTTTACCTTGAAAACAGAAGGTCAAATGTGTTCACACTTTCTCCATGCCTCTCCTAGGAAACGGATCTCATGACCTTCAACATCTCAATGCACCGCTCTTGGTGGCGGGAGCATGGGCCCGGCTGCATACGAAGGGTGGTGCGTCCTTCTTCCCCTGGCATCCTGGAGGATTACTCCTACGTCTCTGTGACAGGCTGCATCATTGATTTCCAGTACCTGGAGGTCATTCACAGCGCTATCCAAATACTCCTCTCTGTAAGTTCACCCTTCTTTTCGTACTGGGATTCCATCGGTCCTTTCACACACAGCCTGCTGCTGTTGCATGTCCTGGAAAGGGGGTGTAGTGGCTGATGGATAGCTGCAAAGAGTTTTAATTGTGTTTTGAATTAGAGAATTACATACATGTTATTAAAATGTGCACTGTTCTTTTCTTTCTTTATATCTCATAAAGCTATGTACAGGCATAGTACCCATTCTGGCCATAGCTAGAATAGGTAGAAATTAACTTGAGTCCTTGACTGTCATTCATTGAGATGTAGAGCAAAGCAAAGAAGACTTGTCCAAAATTAATTTGCCTAAACCTATCTGAAGTTCACAATCAATGAAAACATTTATTCAGCCCTGATTTTAAATATATTTTACATGATATGTATCTAAGTTTCTTCCCAGACTCAGCTATGGATAAATCCTTGAAAAAGGTCAGAAATATATTAGGAATCAAAGTATGTGTTCATATTTAACCATGTTATTTTTTGTCTCCTTGAACTCTGCATTAAGAGAGCACTCTACCTCCATTGTCCACATTTGTTGTAACGTCAGTCAAAAAATGCAATTACATGAAGTTGTTATAAGAGCCTGTAGTGCAGGGAAGTGCTGGGACTCAATGAGTTGCTTTGAGAGCAACAGCCCTCAGTCTTGGCCACAGTTTTTCCTCAATCTGTTGTCTGCTTCTGCTTGTGATTAACAGGTTATTTGGCACGAGCTGTGTGTGATCTGCTAGGAGTGGTAGCTCTTTCTCTTCATAGCTGTGTGTAGTGCATTGCAACAGGCTGACCCTAAGAGATTGCACTTAGGATCTATCACCCAGCATGTCCAGACCTATATTGAGAACATGAATACTCCTAGCTCATGGTCCTAACCATGGCTACCAGGGCCTGTTAGACAGTGGGAGAAGAGGTGTAGTCTGCAGTCCACACCTGCTAGTCAGGTGAGCTACCTGGTCTGATGAGCCAGAAGGGATGCA
Organism: Alethe castanea; assembly: GCA_024734035.1. Lineage (NCBI taxonomy): Eukaryota > Metazoa > Chordata > Aves > Passeriformes > Muscicapidae > Alethe > Alethe castanea. The sequence continues at coordinate 114,443,163 of JANRGV010000001.1, forward strand.
TATTTCTGGTCTATTCAGTATTTCAAGCTGTTTTACTAACAATCTGGTTTATACTACCACTTGCAAAGTAAATGGCATCTGTGAAATAAATCTCACTCCTTAATTTAAAATTATTTTTAAATTTCAGTTTTTACATTTTTTCAGCATAAGGACATTTCCCTTTCAAAAGAAAAGAAATCAGTATATGTGTTTACATCTATCATTCTGTCCAGCTGTCTAGAAGTTCAAGATAATTCCTTTCCAGTACTAAAGGCTTTTTGTAAGATACCAAGGGCTTTTTCGTTACCACTACTTTTAATCAAACTTGGATAAACTTGTACATCTGTGATTAATGAACTTCCACTTGATGATTCAGGCTGGAATTAGTGCACTTGGTTTGCCCACCAGTGACATCACCTGCACCTACACAAGGTGTGTGTCTTATCCTGGTCTATCAGCTTCTCAGGCATCAGGGACATCAGAAGACCTACATAAGCCTTCTCCAGACCATCCTCAAGTCAAAGACTTTGTGTCAGGATCTTTTCCAGCCAAGACAAAATTACTTCTCTTGCGGCCTAGCCCTGTATATGCCAACAAAAATTAAAACATTACTATGAAAGTGGGCCTTCCAAACCAATTCTGCATACTCAGGCTTATCTTCCTGTGCCTTCCTTGTGTTTGTGGGACCTTGAAACTCAAAGCAGGTTGCTTCTCCCTTGAGTTCATTTGCAGCAGATTTCCCTCTCAATGAAGTGTCATTCACTCTGCATCAGTGAGCCTGTACAAAGGAAAACAAAGTATGGGTAGTTTCAAAGGAGAAAACCATAAATATTTCAAACACTTCCTCACTTCTATAAGAAAAAAATGTATATGTTAAAATTTCTTCTAGTATTTTTTGTGATTATCAACAAATTTAGAATTCAATGGAAATACAGCTGGTTGTTGATCACAGGAAGATTTTTCTTCTGCACTTATCAGTGCAGTACAGTTCTGTCAAATGGCAGGGACACAAATATTAATATAAGATTATTAGAATAAACAAAATTAATATATATAAATTTTAAGAAATGAAAATGAAAGAATATAGAAATTCTGTAATAATTGTAAAGCGTAAGATGTAACTGGCCTTCCCTTTCTGAAGAAGTGCCTGATTACTGTGCTAGATTAAATAAAAACTCAAAATTTTAATTAAATTGAAAATTAAAAATGTGGCAGGAACTTATAAGGCATGACTGTGAGTTAAACAGCTGCCCGTTTCAGATGCTGCTTTGATTGATATAAACAATGCTAAAATTTAAATACTGTATGGAAAGTAAGGTTTTCCTCCAGTTTTACTATTTTGTTATGCCATCGTTGGCATTTATGATTAACACACCATGAATCTGAACTTCAGTTTCCATTCTGAATTGTAATGTAGGCTTGTTTCATGTACTGTTACATAAGACAGAAGTCACCACTTGGATTATCAAATAATTTGCAGTTTCCTTCCATTTTCTGAATACTAGTGACTTGAAAAAGTTCCCATCCATTTTGGATGCATAACTGCTTTCCTAATTGGGGTACCAATTTCAGTTGTTGGTTAAAACATCATTTATGTTGTCTTTTCAAAGGACTGGGGAGCTGTAGATCATAAGATCATTCTTTTCACCTTTTCCTGGTAGCTATTCCCAAAAGCAGACTATTCCTATTTGAACCTTACAACCTACTTAATTTTCATAACATTTTTATGTAGCAATAGTAGTGTAACAAACCATTTTGCAGTGTAACAAAAAACTTTATTGGTATAACAAATTTTATCATGCTAACCTTTGTCCAAATGAGTGGGAATGCAAACACTTCTGTTTGGTAGGGAATGAGAGCCTCAGAAAGAAGAAACACCTCTGGGGATAAGTATTTAAGTATTGGATACCTGTCAAGATATGTAACTCACTAGCAGCATTTTTGAAAGGTGACTTTTTTTTTTTTTTTTTTTTTTTTGACTTGTATAAAGATTTTTATATGCACAGGATGCTGCAGCTGTGACTACATAAAACCCTGCTTCAGGAAATAGGCTTGACAGTCATTTATTTTATTTTAACACAGTAAATCTGTTTTTATATCTGCTTTATAGTTATTTCTAGGAAAAAGATATTTTTATTGGTGAAACAGTAACTTTGTATCTCATCCAGATTCTAGGTGCCTATTTAAGTGATTGGTAGTTGAAGATGTTAAACATTTCTTTAAATTGGGGTAGAATCAAGAGAAGTGTGAGAATGGGATGCAATTAATAGTAAAGAATAACTATAGTTAAAATTTTGTGTTTAAGATCTATATTTATTTGATGTAGAGCATTATATATATATATTATTTTTACTAATAAATTCTTCTGCACAACACCTTTAAAATGCAAGGCAGATCATCATTACAGAGACCTCAATTTTCAGAGAACAGATTAATAATACAGTCAAAATGGTGTCAACTTAGCACCTTTGAGGAAGAGACTTCATACAATTATTGTTGTTATTTGAAAATAGATCATGCACACTGAGATTATTTAATGCCAGATAGACACTGGCTTCAATAGTCTGAACATTAAAAAGTTCTTCAAGTTATTACAGAGAGATTTGTGTTAGACCCAGAGTCTAATATGGCATTAACACAGTGCACCACAAAGCCCCATGCCAGGGTTCTCTGTGCTAACTTTGGAATTAGCAGCCACATAACTTCATCAGTGCTGAAGAAGCAAAATTAATAAATTTTGGCAGAGCAATGGGCTGACACAACTAGATGCCTCTGGGCCAAGAGATGTTACTTTTGTTCAATGCTGCGTTGCACAAGGTGAAGTTACCTTTCCTCCCATTCTCATTACGGTATAGAAGGATTACCTAAAATCTAGACCACTGAAAGAAGGGGGGAAGCAAACGAAGTGAAAACCCTAAGCCTAAAAACATGCAAAACATGGAAGCTCTTCGGCATGTTGATGAAAATTAAGGATATTTTGGAGGAAGCTTCTGGTTTACTTTGTGGAGGTCCATCTGTTACCTTTTATAAGTGTCAATTATTGTAACCCTCAGGCTGCCTGCTGGGCCTACAGAGAAGGAACAGCCACAAAAAAGCACCCAAACCCTCTCTTGCAGAGTCATGTATAAATTCAGACAAAGATGTGATACAGGGAGATTAACAATATTGAAATTTTTCCATAGTGAAGTAAAAAGCAGTGAGCATATCTGCCTAAGGTAAAGGTATCAGTGGGGAATAGCTTATCACATGCACTGGCAAGCACAAAATATACTTTAAAATAGAAAAATACATTACTTTCTACAAAATATAATGGAGTTGTAATATCGGAAATATAAGAAAAAGCACTCCTGGTAGCCAAACTGGGAACTGGGTTCTGTGGCCTCTACTGTGAGTAGAGTCACCATCTGTTAAACTATATGTCCCAAAAGGATGCCTTCCCAGTGCTTCTTTCAGCTCATGAGTTTATAAATTCTGTATGCTTTCCCTAAGAGGCAACAGGCTTTTAGAGCAGCTTCCAGCAGAGTGTCTGAATGCTCAGTAACATGTCTACCACTAGGACAAAAATTGCAACCTCACAAAATCACACAGAAGGTGTGGAAGGTGGGAAGGATTCTATGGAGCTCATCTGATCCAGCCCTGCTCACACTTAGCTGGGCCCACCCAGAGCAGCCTTCCCAGGTCTGTGTCCAAACAGCTCTTGAATATCTATCTCCAAGGAAGGAGACTCCACAATCTCCCTGAGCAACCTGTGCTTTGGTTTGATAGCCCTCACAGTGAAAAGGAGTGTTTTCTGGTGCTCAGAGGGAACCTCCTGTGTTCCAGTTTGTACCCATTGCCCCTGGTCCTGGCACTGGACACCACTGGAAGAGCCAGGCTCCATCCTCATTACCCCCTCCACTCAAGACTGGACCCAGGGCTGCAGGTGAGGCCTCAGCAGGGCTGAGCAGAGGGGCAGGATCACCTCCCTTCATCTGCTGGCAGTACTTTGTCCAATACAGCCCAAGCTCTTTATTGATTTTCTATACAAATGATCCCTACCTGCCCAAAAGATTCATAATGGTTGATATAAATTGATGCTAAACACTTTTTAAAATCTACTCGTTAGTGTTCTTAGATTTGTTATCCATACATTTGCAGAGTTATCCTGCTTTAATTCACCAGATAAGATGATTTCAAATATTTCGAGTTTTCATTACTATTATTATTCACAATAATAAAATCATGTGTGTCATAATGATCATTGCATCCTCTTGTTTATGAGGACTCTATTCCTCTTACTTTTTCCTCACAGTTTCTGATGTTCTTAATCTCTATTCTTCTCTCCAGTACACACAAGCATCACATCCATAGGGAAATGATAAGCAAGGATCTGACTTAATTTCTGAATATCAGTCACCAGTCAGTGCCTCTTACTGGCTCCATGCAATTGTCCTTGCTTTGTGGATTATTTCTGCCCTGCTGTCTTCAAAGAATCTGACAAATGTTGGTTGTTTTACATAGGAATTAATTATGATATTTAGTAGACCCAAGTGTTTTTTTTTTCCATCATCAGAGAAAAATAGAATTTAGTTTAAAAAGATATTTAGCACAGCAGACATTAAAATGGAGATTATGAGTTTTGTGTAAATAATTAATCAAGGGAAACACTGTGACTACTGAGCTATAGAGAGACTAAGATCATGGTCTGTGCTGGAGTGGCTTAATGTATTTCAGGTCATTGACCAAGCTTTTACTACTGACCCATAAATTTGAATGCTTTTTGGGTTGTTTTGGATGGCTCTTCCTCGATCCCTAATGTTTAGGTTCATTTCTCTATGTCACTAGGAAAGCTCCAGGAATTGCTCCAAAAGAGATTGCAGAGCAGCTTTTGCCCCTGCCTTCAGTCAGCCAGAGCTGCAGTTTGGTTGATATTTATTTAAAAGTAGCTAAAGGTTTAATGATATCAATATATAATGTGGCTCCTCTGGGGCACTGCAGCAGCTCTTTTTTTTCCTGTTAGTTATGGCCCTGCTGTTTTTATAATTGGACAGAAAAGAATGTGAAGAAGCACATCATGTATGTTGTTCTCCAAAGAAAATCCCTGTAGGGGCTGACACCAGTGCTCAGGCAGGTTCCTTGCTCTCTTTCCATTTCCTTGAGTGACATGGGATTGATTAAGAAAGCCAGTCAACATCCACATGTGATAAAAAAAGCAATTTAGAGTTAAGGGTTACATGAGTAAATTATAGTTGTCCTGAGCGTATTCTGTATTTTCTTCAATTTTTGTTTGCACCCTTTCCACATTTTTTGTTTAGAAAACAGTTTTTCTTCTTTTTCATAATAAACAATCGCAAAAGTGGTGTGGAAAACTAAGTTTTTTCATTGTCTGCAGAGCTGAACTTCAGCATTTCTTTAATAAAGGGTATGAAAGATGCCTGTTCTTCATCACAGCCATCATCATAATCATCATCATAACAACAACAATAAACCCAAAAAATAGCCAGGAGCACTTGTCTTTTGGCCCTATGAATAGACAGTTAAGGTGAGCTGTTGGCTTCTCACAGATTTATTTGTAAGTTTAGTGAGATCACCAGATAATGGAAAATCTGAAGAATTTTGTCAGCCTGAGCAATATTACAGAGGAGTTGCCAATCTCTGAAACAGACTGCAAAGAGGCTACAGAGGCTTGTGCAAATTTGGCTTTACCTCCAAGGCTTGCTTGCAGTTATGTCATTTTATTTGTATCATGATCTATGCCTAATGCATTTCCTCCACTGTTTGTAGTATTGGTTCAGGGGTGCACACAGCCCACTATACCTTTGCCATTAACAAGCCTTCAGTGTTAAAAAAGTATAACCAAGAGAAAAAAAAAGAGTGAGAGACTGTATCTGCACTAACATTCTAGAAATGGCCTTGTTCTTTCTTGCCAAGTTCAGTTAGACCTTATTATTCGTGGTAGTGCATAGGTACTATACACAAGTATATTTGTCTAATTACCAGTCTGGGTCAATAAAGCAGCTATGTGAGGGAGGATTTAGATAAATCTGTGGTTTTTCATCTCAGTTGTCAATCCAGGGATGTCTGCTTTTTCAAGCAGCTCATTTAAAAGGAACTGAGAACTGTGATATTATAGCTGCTGGCATTTTCATTCACTGAATGTTATCATAAGGATTTGTGAAAAAGACTTGGCCAACTTCTGCACCAGAGCTGGCTGAGACTGAGGGGATGGCAGACAACAGTTCAAGCATTAGCAATATAGAAGTACCCTCACCTTGACAGCTAATCTGCATGAGAGCTTAATTGTTCTACATGTTTTCTGGTACTTGATATAGAGTTGTTTGCCATTTTACACAACACTGAAAATTACTGTGACAATTTCTGAATTGTCAAAAATGGAAATCTGTGCAGGAATTCTGAAATTTTTTCATTTTCACAAAACTGTTTATAGTAGAAGTAAAACTCGATTGTTTATTTTAATTTTTATGGAGCTCATTAATATTTCAGTGCAAATTGTGCAGAAGAACTGGAAGTAAATGGGAGATTTAGAAAATAGTTGGTTTCTTTCCTTCAACCTCTGCCCAAATTGCCACGCCCATGGCAGAAACAATGCAATAGCCTAATGTCTGCAACTTAGTTACTGCAGTTCTCAGATAGATACTTTCATTCCAATTCATTTTGGTTCATTTGACTTCATTTTTGAATTTAACCTGAACTAGCACAGAGCAGGGAGCTGCAGCAGCCCAGTGCACAGTAAATGAGGTGATCACAGATTCCAACACAAGTGAGTATCTCTGCAAATAAGCAGGAGAGGTGGTGAAAGAGGTAAAGACAGGTTAAAGTGCCTCAGCAAACTTGTATGCCTACATGCAATCTTTAGAGCTGAGCAGAATGCTGAATATTGCACTAGGAATTTGGAAATTATAAGAAAATAAAGTGAAAAGTGTAACAGACATTGCCAATCTATATATATTTCTTTTAGAGATCATGGAAATCAAACAATTTTCATTAAGAAAAGTGAAAGCAGTATTTGCTTTGAACTCCAGGGATATTTTCTTGACTATATCATTGGAAGCCATTAACTCTTTGATGAGCTACTGGGACACCAAATATCCTGGAAATTCAGAAAGCCAGAGCAGATTGTTTACAAGATATTTGTCTTCATGCCTCCCAGGACACTCATAAGCTTTCAGCAGCCTGTGGGAATCAGTGCATGATAGTTTACTTGGAAGGTGGAATAGAAATTGTACCTTTCTGCCAAGCTGCAATTCAGTGTGAAGAGCTCTGCTGCATCAGGTTTGCTCCAGCTGTGAAGTTGGTAAACCAGCCAAGGAAATTAACTCCTTCTCTAGGCTAAGAGTTCACATGGTGATTGACAGCACTGGATAGGCTTGACTTTACTGGTTTTTGGGATTTTTTTTGTTTGGGTTTTTTTGTGTGTGATTTTTTGTTGGTTTTTTTTTTGGTTTTTTTGGGGTTTTTTTTTGTTTTTTGTTTTTTGTTTTTGTTTTTGGTTTTTTTATTTCCAAAGAACACAGTTCTGTGATTGTTTTTTACATGCAGGTATAATTTTAAGTAAAGTAAATTTATTTTACTATTTTACTGACTCCTTAGCCTGCAGATATACTGTAAAAGACACAGGCAAAGCAGAGGTGAGCCTCCCACTGCAGTCTTGCTGAGCAGTAAATGTGTGCTCACTCCTACTCATCAGCATTACTCTTTCTCCATATTGTAGTTGGTACCCATGTGTTCAGACTTGCTTATATGGGGGAAAAATACCCGCTGATTAAAACCCATCTCTGTGTGAGCTTCCACTGACAGGACATTTTTCTTTTAATCATGCATTAAATCCACAGCCTAGCTCTTCCATTAAAATTTGTTGCCTGAATGTGACCTGACTGCAGAAAGAATTCTTCTTTTCTCTCAAATGCAGTCCCCAGTGATGTGCAATGCTCTCTGTTTTTTCCTATACAAATAGGAGAAGCCAGGGGAGGGATTTCACTAAACAAGCAACCCATGCTCCTCAAGATTTGAGGAAATGATTTGATTTTCACTGAGGAAGAAAGTCAAGGTGCATATGTGCTCATAGAACTACTTGTTCTCAGAACTACTCACAGAAAGACAGATGAGATTTTCTAGGAAAATGTATTTATACAGGAAGGTTGCAGTGGAGAGTAAGTTTTAAAAGCCTAGTGTTCTGCAAATGTTGTCTTCATAGACAACTAGCTAAGTCTTCTTGCCCAAATTCTGTAATAAATCTGCTCATCTTGTGACCATTCTTTGTTTGCTATCTAGTATTATGGAAACTGTTAAAAATGTAACTTTTTCCTTTATATTCTTCAAAGCAGAGCAGGAATCCCACCAGAAGGTGTGAGGTCTAGCCCAGGATTTCCCGTGTTGCACCCATGTTGGTGACAGCTTTGACTGCAGGGTGTAGTGGACTTGTTAAGGGGCTGTTCCATCCTTTGCCATAAATGCTTTTCTCCTCTGAGCTCTCCTGTGGAAGGTGCTGGGCATGGAGAGAGCCCAGTTCATGCAAAATCCTCGGACACATTGTGTAGGGAAAGGCACTGAGCTGCAGCAGTGATGCTGGTGCTGTTCTTCTGCAGCTTCTGAGCCTGCCAAAGGAGATGGCTGCCACAGCACTCCTCATTCACAGATTAGGTGTGTGAATAGCTCCGTGGGGGAGGAAGGAAAGCAGGGAGGGATTATAGCCTAAAGACAAGGTGCAGGCAGCAGAATTTGGGTGCCACTGCAATATACCATGGGGGACTAATAAAAAGTTTGTCCATGAGTGCAGTCAAGAAGCATCTTGATAAAAACCTAAGAAGTGATGCTTTACAATACCACAGCAGTAAGTTACATAGAGTTACCTAGTGAATTTGCCTTTCTTTGAGTTTTTCAGTGGTTGTCTAACTTGCCTAAGTTAGACACTTTTAATACACTTTAATGGAACAAAAGAAGTGAGTCTTGTCTTCAAAAGAAAAGCAACAAACAGATGAGAAGGACAGATTGTGTGAGGGTATATCTAGGAATAAGTAACTATAAGGATTTTTGTGTTCTCTGAAAGTTCAGAATAGGTAGACACTGAGTGAAATGGATGCTTGAGGCATCCATCCATTTTGATATCTAAATAGGTAAAATTGCTTGTGGTCTTGAAAGGGAGACTGATGTAAATTGCTTTAAGTTTGTAAGTTTTTATGTGGTGCCAGTAACTGTTCCAAAAGGACAAAATCGTCTTAAAGTAGAAGCCTGAGAAGCAAATTTCTTTTCAACAATATAGAAGCCAAAGTTGAAGCAGTTGTCCCCAGGGAAGGAGAAGAATGATGAATAATGGTGTTGCTCCATAATGCTGATGTTAGTATGAAAATGATAATTGAATAAATCAGGTGTTGTGAAAGACATCTGCTGGATCTGTCTGAATCTATGCTATAAGTAAAGATTTTTCAAAAAATCATTCCCAGTCATGTGAGACTTTCTAGCTTCACTTTCCATTACCTCCTATGTAAATTAATGCTATGTAGATTAATTGATAATCATTGTGAATGACAGTAAAAAGTGATAGGTAATTAAACAGCCTCTTAAAAGAACATATTCGTTTCCATTTTTACTTGTGATTTATTTCATTTATTTTTATCTTGTTACTTAACTTATAATGTACCTGATATCTTCACACACATAGATGTATAATATAAAAATATTCTATTTTAATAGTAAATTAAAATATAAAGATCAACATAGAAAACAAAAGTTACATCCTGTTCAATTTTACCAGACAGTTTGAGTGCTTATTCAAGTACTATGTTGATTCTCAGAGACGGTTTTCAAGAGTGAAGTCCCATGGGTTTTTGAAATGTCTTCTTCATTCAAATTTCATCTTCTTGGTAACTCTTATCACTAATGGCCAGGGATTTCCAAGTTCTCCTCCCTGGATACTTGTTTCTACTTAGGCAAGCAGGAGTGAACTGAAGAGTGTTTCATTATTACTCCTTCCTTTCCTCTTCCTGGGACCAGGAATCCTCTTCCTGATTCTACCAGCAACCTCACAGAAAGATGCTCTCCCCAAACCAGCCCACCAAGGAGCTGAGTCTAGAACACAACTGAACTGCAAGCTTTACTTCTCCACTTTATTTTCCTATTTTCACTACCACTTGCACAGTGAGATCTGGCTTAACTATGAAGAGAGACATCTTTTCCTTCCCTGCCATGATTCTGTAGTTGCTTTAGGCAACTGAAATCAACTTTCTGCATGTTTTGTTATGGGTACAAATGACCAAGAGTGGGAGTGAATTACAGAAATCCATGCCATGCTGGGATTTCCCACTACAAATCTCACACATAAGAGGCCATGCTGAAAGGCATAGTTGCATTTTCTTTTGCTCTGCTGTTGATTTCTCTCTTCTTTTGCATGTGCTTATCTTGTATTGCCTGAAAAGGGTCTTAGGCCTAATTAACAATAACAGATACCCCAGACCACCTAACTTACTTTAGAAAGCAACTTTAATGCAATTCCTTAAACTTTCAAATAGAGAAGAGGATTACTTCTTGAGAAAAAGAAAGCACACAAATTTACTAAGGCCATTTACTTCAGCTTCCCCAATAAATATACTTCAAAATTCCCTTTCCCACCCAAAATGCAGGACAGCATCTGGGAGATATGTGTCATGTCCCATGGTCCCTACGTAGAGTCATGGGTTTTTAGGTTCTTGGAGTCATAGAATGGTTTGGGTTGGAAGGGACTTTAAAGGACACCACTGATACCAACATATCAGCCTCATGCCACCAAGCTTTAACAAGTGGTACAATTTATCAATAGACCATCTGGAATAGATGGTTTTTATTCCAAGCAGAAAGCTTAATAGATATAATTTTAAAAATTAGTGATTATCTTGAGAAATATTTCTATTATAAGATTTTTTTTTTTTTGCCTGAGCTTTTTTATTTTCTTGTGCAAATTGTATACAGTGATGTAAAGATGGTATTTTAACCAGGGCTTGTTGTACCAGAGAGTTTGTCTGCTTTTTTTAACCATGGAATTTTTTACTAATGCAAGCTAGAATATTAATAT
>JANRGV010000001.1:114454286-114468723 GCA_024734035.1 Alethe castanea
TAATTACAATACATTTGAAGTCATTAGACACCAAGGAAAAAAGCACAAAAATACTTCAGAATATTTTTAATCTGCACATCTTCCCACTGGCAGCTAAAGTAGATTATGAAAGTCCTGAAAAAACCAGTTTGCCAGTCCCCTCCAGTGCTCTGCTTTCTGTATTGGTCACACTTATTAGAGGATGTCCTCATGCTTAAAACACTCAGTGTGCATTGCAGAATTTCAGTAGCCCTTTCTGGACCAATGAACCCAACAGGGCCAGAAAATGAGTTTGAGCATCATCCTCTCTTTTCCCCATTGTGTGTGTATATTACTATCATGTTTTTCATAGACTCATAGAGTCCAGCTGTGTGCTGGACATTTTATCCAGAAAGATACTGTGATAGAAGATATCAAAAGCTTTACTGAAATCTGAAAAGGCCATGTTGACCACCAGTGGTGAACACGGCACAGGTCAGGGATTATGCCCAGGAGCCTGGGCACAGAAGCCCACCCTGTTTGTCTGTGCTGGGAGAGAGAGGAGGAAAACATAGGTGCTGAGATGTGAGCCAAGGCAGACACGCCTCTTACCCTGGGGTGGCTGGGATTGTGCCTTGGCCCTTTTTATTTGCTCCTGCCACGTCACCCATGGAAGCAAGAGTGCTGTGGAGTTTCTTTGATTGGGTTTTCTGTGATTCCATGTCACAAATGGGACATTTCTATGCTGTTTGTGCCTGATGCAGTCACAAAAGCTGTTTAGGGTTTGGGGCTGTGTTGGTCTTTTCTGATTCCTCTTCCCCTGTTTTCCACACTGCATGTCTGGTTTTCATTCCCAGCATGAAGAGGCTGCATTGGCCAGTTGTGAGATTACACACACCCCCACATTAATGAGAATTCATACTTCACCACCAGAAATTCCTGAGGAAATGTACTCAGTTTCATAGGAACACGACTGCCTGGTACCATGCTCACAATTTCATACAAACTCTGCAGCTCCTTTATCAAACATGGGGGGGATGTCCAATTTACTCGTGTAATAGAGTACTTGAAAGAGTGAGGTGCTTGCTTTTGGTTTTAAGCCTTTCAGAAATTCTTCTTACTTTAATGATTTGTGGGTTTTGTCCACAGGCAGTGGATATGGGACTCCATAGGAGGTCTGTAGGCAAAAATGATAAATAATGTTTTAGTCTCTTAGGGGCTTGTTTCTTCATGATGTGGAATTGGCAGATTCTCATGCCTCCAGGCTAAGAAGTAGTTATTGGTGTTTTCTCCTTTGGTCTGTTAGTTTCAGAGTAGAGGTACTGCTTGAAAATAGCTGATGTGGGATTTTTCTTTTTCATAGGGGAGTAATGCATTTTTATTAAAATATTGTAAACTAACACCACTAAAGCTACCTTTTTCACTGGAAATAATTACAATGTAATAAATGGAAATATACACTTGTAAAGCTGATGTGAGTGAAAAAAAAAGTCCCTAGGGGCTCATTGATAAAGAATTTATGTAGGAAATGATAAATAAGGAGAAGATTGTGTAGACTTTGCAGTTTCCAGGACTCCCACATATTGTCTAGCAATTTTATTGAACCTACAGTACTTGTTGCAATAGACTGTGTTTCTAGACACTCAATTCTTTGTAGGATTTTACAGAGGGAATGAAAAGAGTATTCCCTCTGGTAAGAAGGAGTGAATCCACAAATCAGCTATGTAGGGTGCCAGATGCCATAAAAGACCAAAGGAGTATCATCAGGATATATTTATTTCTAATTACATATTTAACTGCATATCAAGTCATATAAGGAAATAATGTAATCCAGAAAAAGGCTTAATTCACTTGAAGCTCTCCTAACTTGAATATATTTTACTGTTTGAAATTTTTTTAATAGAAATGACATTGAAAAGTTCTTGGTCTTTAAACCCTTCCAAACCAACTCTTTTGCTTTCATATTAATATTCTTGACCTCTTTCTTGGGGTTGAAAGACTTTCAGCAGTAGAACTCTGTCTTTTGGAGTCTCCTTTGGAGCCTGAGCAGAGATCCAAAATTTCAAGGAGGGAATGAAGAAAACTGCCAGATGAAAAGACACCGGACTTCTCTGCTCCCTGTCATCTGGAAATGTTTTTTCATTGAATGAAGGCATTTTACAATTGCAGCTATTTCTTTCCTCCCTTGAGCAAGTCACATCAGGCACCACATCATCCCACAAAGCCTGCAGACAGGTGATATGAGACTGGGGACAGACTGCCTGCTCTCAGCCCCATTTTTCACTCTCAGGGATCAGAACAGGTAAAAACGTCCTGCAGCTTGGGAGCCTGACCTTGCTTTTACTGACACCTGCATTGCAGACTGATTGACAGCTTGTCTCATGACTGATTGTCTCATGCATCAGAAACAATTCCACTACTCTGGCTGCTCCTGCTTCAACACCAACACCTGCTCCACAGATTAGGAGCGCCCTGATCTACAGAGGAAGAATTTTTGGACATGGTGGAGATTGATGACTTTCATCTGGTGAGAAATTGAAGCACTTTATCGTGAAAAGTAAGGGAAGGAGACACAGTAAATAGAAATATCCTCAAATGAGTTGGAATCTTTGTAACTTACCCTGGTTCAGATGAGTTGGGCTGCTGAGGAAGGTTGTACAGAATTTTTTCAGACAAGAAAGTATGAGCTTTGATTTGCCTTTTACTTGACCAAAATTAAATATTCAAACAAGGCAAGTGGGATGTGGGATTATGCGTAGAGCTTTGAAGTGGCAGTTGGAGTGTGTCCATTCTTGTGATCCAACATATTCAAAACAATAAAGATAAAAGTAATGCTTTACATGGAACATCATCTGTGCCTTTAGCATATGCAAAGACTTTGACTTGAAAAGTTTTGCACATTTCCATGGTGAATTAACCCTTTCTTTTTTTTTTTTTTTTTTTTTTTTGTCAGATTGGCTTTCATTTGAGGAAGCAGAGGCTCTTGAAAATGAAAGTACATCTGCACAGTACAGGCTCCCTTTCCCACTGCTTTCATCTCTTATTTTTCAGTTTCTAATTTGTGGCTGAAATCAGCATTTCAATCCCTGGCTCAGTTTATGATTTTCTGATAAAAGAGAACTTTCAACAGCAAATAAGCTGAATACCGGGGAACAAGCAGAAAAAAAATACAAAAAGACAAGACGCATTTAGGGCTGAGCTTGACTGTTTACATCTGTCAGAAATAGCAGACCTTGCCAATTGCACCAGTTATGAGTATGTTAAATTGGAACTCAATGCCTACACCTGAGCCATATTCATTCCGAACATAAAATAGAGTAACAAAAAGCAAATGCAGTATTCCTTTTTTGAAAACGTAGAGTTAAGTTGTTTTTGTGGATTTGCTGTACTTGGTGATAGAATTCCCTACCAGGAGCAAAAATATAGGATGCACATTTATAATATATTGATTTGCCCTTACAGAACACATTTATGTGAATATAAACTATACAGTGTATAGTTTTGTCCTTGAAGAATACAAGCACTTCTAATCTGTATAATGCCAGGTCCCTGGGCATTTGCACTCTTACATTGCCAAGTTCAAATTCTAGGTGCTTTAAGGAGTTCAAGAAGAAATTCGAAAACAAAAAATGTGTTTTGTAATTGTGTTCCATTGGACAGACAATATAAACATAGGAGCTGGGCTGGTTTACATCAGAATACATTTGGTTATTCACTGCACAATGGACTGGATAATCCTTTAAATATTTATGAGTAAACCACAGAGGATTTACTCTTTCTTCCAGCATGTGGTGATTTTATAATGTGCACCATGTTAGTTCAAAGTAAAACCCTAATGTTTTGCTTGCTGCTTAATACTTCTAACAGCATGGCTCTGCATCACATATGCCTATTCTCTGGACAGTTACACACAGACAGTATTTTGGGGTGGAATTCAGGAAGAACTAGGCTATGACCACCTACTTCTCAAAGCCAATACATGCAGCATATATTGGACAGGATGTAAGGTAGGAGCTGCTTTGCAATTCAACCTAAGGCAGAATCAGCTGAGCTCTGTGGATTAGTTTTTAAATGAGTAGTTCACACTGAACAATAATCCTAATGAAAAGTAAAGGAGACAAATAAATTAAATTTAAAAAAAAAATCAAGTTAGTCTTTAATGGTTGAGATTTTTATAGGTACAATGGCTTTAAGAATGCCAACTGGCAAATTTGTGAGCCTTATGATCTTCAAGACTGCCCTGTTCCTGAAGTGGATCTTTCATTTCATTTCTGATATTATCACATGGACTACGCTCAAGTCAAATTTATTAGTAATATCTTTCAACTGAGAGTAATTTCAATGCTTCCCTCACTGACCTTACTATGATTCACTTTTATTCATCAAATAGACTGTAATTTACTCTCTTTGTAGAGCAAGGCATTTGCTCCCTTTCTCACTTTTCTCTTACCTGTCAACTTTAGGACTTTCTTTTTTTCATTTGTCAGTTGTTCTGAGGGCTAAGCCATTGATGTTCCTGTTTTGACATTTCTGCTCATCAATCATGTCACTCTGATAAGTGGACATAGACAAAAATCATTAGCACCAGTTTATGCTGAACCCATGGGAACAGGAAAGCATTTGATGCATAAGCTCCATACAGCTCCTGCACTAATACCCTTAATACTGATACCATGCATTTATGTTCATGTTTCATTGCTGATGAAAGTTGGCTTTTACAAGGCACCTCTCAGCCATGCCAGATTATTGTCCTGGGGTTCACATCAGGGAGACATCTCCATGTAGTTTATGTGGATTCCTTCTGTGTGAATCTGAACTGGAGGGGGAACTCCTGGAGGACACATGAGGCATGAGAGCCTGAAAGAGGCATTCAGCTGATGGGTCAGACCAGAGCCAGTCTATAAGTTAAAGGCAAACCAAACCAGAAGAACCTGGTATGTGTGGAGTTAGGTGTGAGATTCTCAGGTCCAACTGTTTGACTACACAGTTCTGTGCCTGTTGGTCTGCGCTGCTGGCTAGTATAGGCACATCCCTGGTCATCATTGTCCTTAAGGCTGCCTAGCTTTACAAAATATCTTCCACTCTCATATAATTCTTTCAAATTTGAGATATTCTGCATAAAATTTTCCCTGGTATGATAATGTCTGGAGCTTAATTAGCTCAGCTATCAAAACTTTTCTGAGAATGAGACTGAGATAAAATGTCCTCAGTATTTTTGGTCTCTGACTCCACAGAAATATGGTGGAATCCTGTTTCAGTAACTGCTCTTAAGTCATGTTCATTCTCTGATTATCCTTTGATTGTTATTATTATTAGATTGGAGATATTAGAAAAAAAATCTTAATGGTCAAGGATTGGAACAGGATGCCCAGAAAAGTGTTTGAAAAAAAACATGTAGATGTGGTTCTTCAGGAGATGGCTTAGTTGTGGGTCTTGCAGTGCCAAGGCAATGCTTGAACTTGATGATCTTAGAGGCCTTTTCCAACCTTAATGATTCTTTAATTCTGTGTTAATTTAGAGCAGGCTTCATCCCTCAGGGTTGTCTTGCACTGACACCAGAGGTGAGTTGCAAAGTTCACTCAGCTCTTCCAGAAGTGATCAAAAGGCATTGCCTCATGCTTTTCCTGATGGCAGTGAGGAGGCAAGATAAGCAAGAACTCACAGAGAAGGCAGAAAAGTGAAAAATGTATGAAGATGCTTCTGACATCAGGTGTGCTCTTTAGACAAGACATATAAGATGACTCTAAGCAGTACATACACAAAGTTTGTGGAAGTACAGATGCTCTATTTCTTGTACATATTTTGATCCATCCTTCAGAGTTAGTGTTAAGCACCTTTCCATATCAGCACCTGAACTGTCGTGTGTGCCTAATCTAGTCTGACATTTCTAGGTTAACTCTTAGCTCCAGTTACTGTGTCTGAACTCAAGTGAAAGAACATTACTAATTAAGTACCAATTTTGAAATACCCCAATTCTCTTCACTATTCTGTGCATTTATGTAGACAGTAATTGACACTGGGCTATCTCATACCTGTTTATATTTAGAAGTAATTGCTGTTTACTCCTCAAGAAAAAAAAGGATGCAAAGACTAAGAAGAATTGCTAGTTGCTTCTCTGATGACATGTACTGTACAATCTAGGGCAAATTAGACTATCATTCTTTTTTACCTTTGTAGTGTCTTTGGTAATTTTTCTCTTATCTTTCTGATCCTGTAAAAAATACTGAAGATCTTCAGAAGGTGATGAGCATCTCCCAGACTGAATTCTTTGATATAAACATGTTGGCTGAGTGGTTCTGTTTGTACTTGTCCAGGTAAGCACAATTCTGGTGCCTAGCAAAAAGAAACACCCTCATCTGCCAGTGAGTGAAATCAGACAGCCCTGGAAGAAGGGTGCTCCATGCAGCAGTGGCCAGGCTCCTTGTATGCAACACATGATACTGCAAGGTGCTTTTTCCACTCTTTGCTATTGTAATTTCTGCAGTGAGCAATTGCTTGGACACCATGTTTAGGCTTTCTCCAGTGATGTATTTCTGAAATAAGTAGTCAGTTTAAGAGAGGTTGGGTCATTGCTTTCAGCACTCTGCCTGATGATGGGCTATGGTCATGCAGGCACAAGACATGGTCAGTAGTAATCAGAGACTTACTAGATCTTCTTCTGGATAACTTAGTGACAAAACCCCTGCATGGTTTAGATACTGAAATGAATTTATTTTAGAAGTTATTATCCTGAATAAATAACACATTGCATTTGTCATTTCTTAATTGGCATTTTGATTTTCTCCGAACACTCATTCACTCAAGTTTTAGTAGTATCTTGTCTGTGAGTTATGATTTACAGTGAGACACATGGTATGAAGCAGACAGAACAGTGATGCCTGTCACACAGGCGTGTACTACTGCTTTTTAACTACCAAACAAAGATTTAAATGAGCAAGGAGCCTTCAAAGAAAGCATCAATCTCAGTAAGCAATAAAAAACCTACTACCATTAACATAGTTTCAGCTGAGCAGACATGTTCAAATCAGTGCTGAAGATTTTGAAACTGGGCAAGTACAAAGCATCAAAGGAATGCTTTGTACAGTACTGTAGAAATTCCTCATGGCTTTTTGTTAGGAAGTACATCACAAAGAGAGAGGACAACAGTATTCAGCTAAAGAGAATTTTCTGGTTGTTTTCCATCTTTAATATCTATGATTGTGCACTCACAGCCTGAGTCTGTTAAATTGGAGAGAATATTTAGAAGGCCCAACTACTAGCAGTAAGTAATTGCAAATCATTTTTTCTCACATTCATTTAAAAACGTGAATTGACTTTGATCTTTATGCTTTTAGTATAGAAAGTTGTTCAGGAAATCTTTCACATAAATATATTTTAGACACAACTTTTTGACTGTACAAACTGTAGTTATTAGCTGGAAATGGGTTATTCAGCCATGCACTTTAAGCCCAGTTTTCTGGTTATACGAAAAAGACTGTAATAGACAAGAGGACTATTAAAATCAAATGGCAAAACCCTTGATTCTCTCCGGGACTCAAGAGGAAAATTTCTTGTGGGAATAAAGATGTGTCAAAATTTCAGATTTCCTGTTGATGAGCTAGGATTTATTTTCATTGACATGTCTTTCTTTCATAAATAATTTCTGTATCTGGGTACAGTATGTCATTTCTATGACCACTGTCACACTTGCTTTGAAAGCTGCAGGTTTCCCCTTCTTGTTAGCAAGCCTTGGTGGGTCCCAGCCCAGAAGTGAGGTGCAGTGAGCATACCTTCTCATGGGTGCCCCACAACACCTGGCTTGTCATTCTGCCTGGGTTGAAGGCCCAAAGACAAGAGGAGACTAAACTCAATCAGCACAGTGTGATGTTGACATGGTTGTATGAAAGGCTAAAAGAGATAGTTGGTGAGCACTATGGCATCAGCACCATTCTAATTGTCTTCCTGTCCTCCTGAGCTCTCAGACTCTTTTCTCCCACCCTGCTACCACCCACTACTGCTCAAAATGGGACAGGTATGGAAAAATATACAAATACCTAGAACTTCCCTAAGCAGACAACACAGCCTTGTTGGCTGCAGCACTTGTCTTCTCAACCACTACCTAGGATTTTTTGTTTCGTTCCTTCTTTTTCTCCATGTCCAGGGTTAGGGGACTTCATGGGCTGCCCAGGTTAACATTCAAGAAAAAAAGAACACTTATGGCAACAGAAAGAAAAGAAAAACTAGAAGAGGGTTGTCTTGTGGTTGCATGTAAGGACTCTACTTTGACCAGATATGAAGTATTAAAAGATGAGTTGTCCAACTTGTAATTTTTTGTAGTCTGAAGCTCCCCATGTGTTGGTTTGCAGGAATGAGAATGAACACCATGGTGTCCTGGCTTGTCTCTACATGGAGCCCTCCCTGCCAGGCCCAGCCATGCAGCTCTCCTCATCCTGTTGCCATTTTTCTGTACCTTCCTCTTCTATACTAGCTCTGGAGTTAATAATGACAACCACCTTTGCCCTGTTTTCTTGTTGCCTTTCTGCAAAGTCCTTTGGTGCCTTTTTTGAAAGACACCTCCAAAGAAACAACAACTTGGAGGAATGGACAAGAATTATTTGCTTTGCTTAGAACCTTTCCACCACTGGAATCAACCAACCCATCAATAGGTCATGGAGACATACAGGCAGTAATTAGCACCTGCAGCCTAGGAGGAATTCCTTAGGTCTTTCCTCCTGTTGTCATACACCATATACACATTTTGCTTTTAGCTTCCTAACACACTTCATGCATTTCACAAAAAGACGTGTGTGAAAACACTGCTCAAGCTCCTAAAACTTTAGAAAGCCTTTGGAATATGTATTTATGAAATATCCAAGACAAAGCATTAACTTCTTTGTATCTTCTTACTATGAGAAAGTAGTCTATGGGCTTAATTTACAGCAGGCATAGCTGTGGGGAAAAAAGGTAAATAAACAACTGACCTTGACATATGGCCATGGAAACACAAATCTGCTCTCAGTTTATCCTCTTCTAGTCTGCAATGTTTATAAGTGTGGTTCAGCACTACATATGTTAGCTGGAAAAAAAATTATGCTGCTAGCAATGCTTCCTTTGGTAATTTAATATTTGTTTATTTAACATATTTGTTTAATAAGACATTACTGAATAAGGGAAAAATGTTCTGTGGTATTTCAAAGAGATCACGGGGTCTTGCTTTCTTACTGAGGCAAGATCAAGTAATGTTTGCCATCTTTTATAGTTGTTCATGCAATCTGTTCTGCAAAGTCTGGCTATGCCAGCATTTCCAGTCTTCCTAGTTAAAAATTCTTATAGATAGAAAGTTTTCCAACCTGAATGGTCTTTACTAAAACTGAAGAACACTTTCCCACTTTTTTCATTCAATGGACCAGGGAAATTTTTTTTAGATTTCTCTCTAATTTTTTTCCCACATATTTAAAACTACTATTGTATGTACAATAGTCTTTTCTTCTCCAGTTTACCTGTACTCATTCTTCCAATTTTGACTTTTCAATCACTATTGCCAAGTCTTTGATCACTGCCATTGTGCTCTGGGTCCTCTACAATATTTCCTGAGGAGTGATGCCCAGCAGAAAAAATAAAGCAGTCTTCAACCACTGATGTCATACTTGTGTTGAATTCCCAAAATGCATCATTTAAAAATTTCACCCACTATATGGTGAGTTGAGTTCAGCCTCATTGATATCATGGATAAAGTGACCTTCCTTCTTTATGGATTGCTTCTGCTGTTATGGTATGACTGCAGAGTGGCCCTCTTCTGTCTTCCCAGTCTAATCTTTGGTCACATCTTTGTGCTGGCACCTGTGAGGCACCTGCAAAGGTTGTACAAAACAGAGGAAACTGATATCAGACCAAATATTGTATATCAGACCAATTCATGTCTAGTAGCTGATTTGATAACAGGTGTTACCTTGTTATCTCATGTATATTATTTTGCTACTGAAGTAATTGCTAAAAGTCACTTTCCCCATTTAGAGACTCCTTAATATGAAAGGAGCATTGTGTAGCAATCCTAAAAAATGCCATTTCCCGTATTATACACAGCAGAGAGACACAAAATTACTTTTCCTGTAAATGAAACGTGCAGAAGGTATAGATTCTTTCTTAAGGAGGCCAGTGTGGGAATACAAACAGATGTGAGCCAGTAAGAGATATGTAAATACTATCACCTTAGTCATGCCTTAGTAAATATTTGTGTGAAATGTGTTATGCACCATCTAACATAGCCTGGAATTACCGTGTGGATTAGAAGCAGGAGTATTCCCTCTTCAGGCAGACCATGGTTTGCCTCCTACCTCACACCCTCGCTCCATGAGGCTGTGCTTTTCTGTCTGAGCAGCACCCGAGTGCAGAGGGAACCCAGTAACTTCCCTGAAGGAGCTGTGCAGCAAATTAATCAGCAGATGTGCACAGAGACAATGAGGTCTCTCCCATGGGCATCTTTTGGGCTTTTCTTCCCTGTCGAGGCACTGCCAGGATCATCCCTTCCCAGACCTGCATTGTGCTGCCAGTATTGTGTTAGTTAGGGCTCAGTCCTACGACCTCTGTCTGGTGCTGACATAACTTGTCACACAGTATGTCAACATGCTCACAGTGTCAGTCACAGATCAATGCCCTCCCTGGCTCACTGCTGAGTTACAGGTGGTTGTGAGAAAGGTAGACACGAAAAGAAAAGGCAAGTAGCAGTAGGGTTAATAGTGAACAAAAGCAAGGATGTGAGTCAGAGGCATAGGACTCACAGATGTGTTTCATGCAAGCTGTCAGTCTGATTGGAAGTAATTGAGGTTCCCTTTGAAGATGAGTGCTTGAGAGAAACGGCAAATAAAATAAAAATCTCCAAGCAGCTTCCAGGCTGCTGAAAACTTGCAGCAGGCTCCAGCAGCCTTGCAAAGCAGCAGCAGCAGAGAGAACTGTGAGCGAGTTAAGGAAATCAAGTCAAGCTGGCTGTTTCTGAGATGAGAGCCAAGCATGCTGTCAGGGCTGCAGCACAAAGGTGTGCTGATCTTACTGCCTGGAGGACTGCTCATGTTCCTAAGGGGGCACTCATCTTGCCTTGGTTGCCTTCAGTCCTATGTCCCATTGATTAAGCTGTTACTGAAAAGGAGATGAAAGCATGGGCACAGCTGGCAGGGCCTTTAATTCTCTGTATTAGGATGAGGCATTGCAGCGGCACCAAGTGTGTGTGGTGGCAGGCAATTAAAATCAGCTTGATTCAGAAAACGTGAACAAGCTTCCCAACCTCTGCTTTTGCAATCAAGCTTGCTCACCATTATAACACCCTGCTAATGAGTGCTTCACAGGATTGAGCAGAGAACACCTTGTATAATTTAACGGGCATGATAAAAACATCTAATTGAGCACCCACATGCTTCAAATGAGCCTGTGCACCAGAGTCTGAGGAAGACCTGCAGGTGGAAATGAGCCTGGGAAGTGATCCCAGTTGGAACTTGTCTCATTATATTGGTGCTATCTGGAAGTGTGATTCACGTGCATGCAGGCACTTTTTTTTTTTTACATTTATGGTCTTTTCTGCCTTATTACCTTTTTGTAAAATGCTTTTACAAGCAGAAAATGGGAGAGGGGCATTGCACTTTGCCGACCTGTGTCTTAGCTTGTAATGTTCAAACTACTCACAGGATTATACAACCTGCATATATTGCAAGGTGATATATGTCTCCAGGAAGGAAGAATCAATGTAAATAAATGAAGGGTTTCATAAGACACTAATTTTGTTGCAACGTTACATTAATAAATATTGTCCTCCTCAGAAAAGCAAAATTCTGCAGGAATATTTTTGGAGGTATTATAAAATGCCACCCTTTCTCAGGGTTTGTTTCAATGGTTAATCCAGTTGGCTTCATAGACCAACTGCATCCTGCTCCCAAAGTGTTCAAAGAAAGAATTTATATCAGCCTAAGTGGTTCATATAAATAAGAACATATGTTCTCAAAAATTCTAGTATTTCTTTCTTCTGGGTTTTGGTTTTGTGGTTGAATTATACAGATATGAGCCCTTAGAAGGGCAATGCACAAAAATATTATTATAATAATAAAATATAAGTACATAAATATTGTACATAGTATAGATATATTCATAAATATATACATTTGTACAATTACTTCAGAATTCTAGGCTTGTGGAAAGATATTTAAAAGTGGAAGATCATTTTCTTAAAATTATTACAAACTGTGCTTTGCTGCAACAGTAAGTAATCACAATTTAGATACTTGTTTTGCGCCAGGGCATAATGTGGCTTTGTTGGCCAATTTGTCCTCCTTTTTCTGTCTAAAATAGTGAAGTTTTAGAATAATTAGGACCTATAGTTTTATTGTTGTGTAGAATAAAATGGAGAAAAAGCCTTACATATATAATATTTTTAGGTAATCTTATTTTCAAAATAATCTTACACATCTTAATTGATTAATATCTATCTAAATGATAAGTAGTTTAAAGGTTATCAGGTTTCTTTTGCTTAACTTTAGATGAGAACTTTTCAAAGGTCAATTTGATAACTTGTTTTCAGGGAAAAAATATATGCTGAAAATGCAATTTCCTATTTAAGATAAGTTAGCAGACTTTTCTGTGCATAGTTCTGTTCGAATAATCACCAGATGTATTTTAAAAGATCTATGTTTTCCATATTGAATCAAGATACACTTTATAGCAGGACCAGCTAGCAGCATCTGCTGCTAAATCTGCAAATTTTCATAAATGTGTGATACATATGCTTAAAACAAAAATATGTTCTTTGCTTTGGTCAGTTTGATAAAAACACCCATTAATTTCACCTAAAAGAAAAATTTAAAAAGTAAATTCTGAGGCCCAGCCTCTGACCTTAACCTCAAGAGATGTTTGACAGTGCATTCCAAATGGAATTGAATCACATCCTGGTTCAGCTGTGCACCTTCCCCAGTGTCCCAGGGCTGGCACAAGACTTGACCTGCCTGCTGGCATCTCCTCCCACCAGTCCTCCCCATCCTTTGACTTACTGTCACGTCTATTACTGTGCTCTTTTTCCATTCTAGCCATGCTTTCCCAAGGGCAGCACCATTCCCTGATTGTTGCAGCTCCATTTAGAAGATAAAGATCTGTAAGCATGAAATTGTAAAGATAGAAAACAGGCAAGCACCAAAAGTTTCTCGTTACACAAATCCTTAAGAGAAACTCAGTGGGTGTATAGGTCAGTCCAGGCAATGCCTTGTGGTGAAATTTAAGAGGTTGCTGACCAAACCAAACCGACAAAAGAATTGTCTGCAGGAATTTTTTTGTGAAGAGGCTGACTAAAACACCCCTGAATCACAGGGATAAAGATACCCCTGAGTGTTGAGCATCTCTGCATCCTCAAAAACATTGCTCTTATTTCCATAAAACATATTTTCTGTGACATCATTCAAGTTCGTCTCACAAGACTTCTTTTTCCAAGTTGGATATCTTTGTTCGTGTCACAACAATCAAAAAAAGTATCAAATTCAACATGTGATGGCCTTGAAAATCTACCAGAATTTGATTTAGAAAAGCCTTTGAAGTGACCCTTGCTTCTGGCTTTTTAAGGGGTAGATCTCTCATCAGCTAATTAACTTGCCTCAAAAGTCAGTATCACTAAAAAAATCTCCAGAAGGAGTCTAGGATGAAAATTAAACACCTGCTCTTTTCATCAGTAATCCACACTTATTTCTTCAAGATATCAAGCAGTTTATTTTCATGTATTTATCCAAGTCACAGATACTTACATATGTTACCTGCATTTTAGAGCACACAATTTTTTGCCATTAAAATTAAGGTCTGTATAAGCTCAATATCAATCATACTATTTTTTCCTTGGGCAGCTTTTTTAACTGGACCGACTTTGCCTAGTTGATGTTTTCTTTCATATGAAAAAGAAACAGCAATAAAGACCTAGGGCACTCCCTGAAAATGCCTCCTGAGTTACTTCTATGAAACCAAGGCACTGGTCTATAGCCTAACATTTGGTTAAAACCATCTGACATTTTGTTCTGGTCATGGCTATAAATTGTAGCAAATCTCTCAGCTTTAGGAAAGAAAAATGCTTGGGGAAACCAGAGAACCCCCTGTCTTTCTGTCCTTGACAAAGAGTCATCAGAGGAATCTGGGGCTGTCAGGAAATACTAGGCAACCCTCATTTCTCTTCATGACCTCACTGATTTTCATGTTGAAAAAGGTGAATCTGGGCAATTTTTCTCTGTGTCCTACCCTGAGCAGAGGCTGGGTTGGTTCTGACCTCCTGCCCTCTTCCTGTCACTGTCCTTACAAGAGAAGGTAAAAATCAACAGTCAATTTAAATGACAGATGAAAAAAACCTCCCAGTTCTTCTGTTCAACATCCATACAGGATGCATAAAGAAGTCTGCTTCAAAGCAAATCCATTTTTAAATTATGGTTGTAACATTTCCCATTGTTTAATGTATGGGGAAAAAAATCTGATTCTCATTCCATCTCACCAT
>JANRGV010000001.1:114475631-114510853 GCA_024734035.1 Alethe castanea
GGATCACAGCTGGGACAGCTGGCCTGAACTGGCCAAAGGGGTACTCCATACCTTAGAACATCATACTCAACATATAAACTGGGGGAGTTGGCCAGGAGACACCAATCCCTGTTTGGGAATGGGCTGGGTGTTAGTCAGTGGGTGGTGAGCATCTGCGTTGGGCATCACTTCTTTCTCTTGGGTTTTACTGCCTTCCCTCTCCTTTTCATTACTATTATTAACTTTATTACTATCATTAGTATTACTAGTATTACATTAGGGATGTTATTATATCACTACTATTAATTTTATTGCTGTCATTAGTATTATTAGTAGTGTTACATTCTGCTTGTTTTTAACATGTTCTTATCTCAACCAATGAGGTTTACTCTTTTGTTTTTCCCATTCTCCTCCACACCAGGGAAGAGCAAGAAGTGAGCAAGCAGTTGCATGGTACTTAGCTGCTGACTTCAGTCAAACCATATCAATTACTCAGATATAAAGCTTGTTTTGGTTAAATTAGGAGTGTATATAACTAGCCAAGCACTGTAATTTGTTTTCTTTGTAGGCAGATATTAATTTCCTTTTCTAAAACCACATTTGCCTTATTTTCTGTAAATCTGAAATATAGATAACATATATTTTAGTATGTATACACAAAACTGATACTATGTCGATTGAAAGTAAAAAATGTAAGTGACTTATTTCACAGTCTAGCTGATTAAAAATCTCATCTGGAATATGTTACTGAAATCTGATTTTAGAGATAACTCCTATCACCATCCATACAGCCTATTTTATTATATTTGTCTAGGGCAAAAGTGTAATCGATATATTTACTAGCTCTAAGACTATCCATGCATTTACAAGCTTGTAAAGAATAAATCTGATTTTTATGGAACTTGAGAAATTCGAAGCTTTCTTTCATTTGCTATTAACAACAGAAAAATATGTAAATGAGTGAGGGAATAAAGCAGGGTCGATTTGCAAAGAGGAGATATAAAGAAGCTGATTTAAAAGATCTTTTATCTAGTGAAATGCAGCGCTTCTGAAACAAATTGAGCCTTTTAGTCACCATATGGCACTTTTAGAGCTCTATTATTGTCCTTATATCCTAGACCTGTGCTCTAACCAACCAAATTTCCCCTCACACAGTGCCTTATTTACTTCGTTATGTGCCATTCACATTTTGCATTTGACCGCTGGTTCTGATTGGAAGGAAGAAAATGAATCTTCCCATAAGAACAAATGAGGATGTTAGTGGAGACCAGAGCTGTAAAACTAAGCAGCTGTCTCTTGCTTTTCTTTATTGACCAAAAAAGAAAAAAAAAAATCCGAACTGCTTTTATCCTGTAGGTAAAACTAGGAGCAAAGTATGCTTCCTTGCAGAGAGGTACAACATCCATTCTAAGCATGCACCACATGAGATACTAAATTGTTGTAGTTGAGTCTCCATCCCTGGAGGCATCTCCAGCTTGTGTAGATGTGGCTCTCAGGACATGGCTTAGTGGTGAATTTGGCCGTGCTGGATTAGTGGTTGGACTAGAGATCTTTCCCGACATAAGCAATATTATGATTCTAGAGGTCTAAGCATTAATCTATTGGATTAAAAATAATCACTGTAAGTAGCATGATGTAAGTATTTAGAGAGTTAATGAAGAGAGAGGAAAAATAGAGCCTGATCTGGGGAACACTGAAATAAATGTGTCTGTTCCTTTCTACCTGAAAATAGACTCTCAATCAAATCGATAAAGACATAACTTATGAAGACATTTTCATTTTCTGAATAACTGTTGGAAAATGAACACAATCATTTATTTCCAGGGGAAGTTTCACACTCATTCAAAGTCATGATGAAAGAGCATCAGACAAAAATGTGATTTTAATCCATATTTTAGTAGAGAAAAAGCGAAAGAATGGAAAGCATGAAGGTTGAAAACTGTTTGAGGTCATAGGTCATTTATTTCAAAGGAAAGCTCTATTAAAAGAACTTATATACCCTTTACATAAGGACTTCCAGAGGTTCTGTGTGCTTTCTGAAAGTCATCAATTCAAAGTAAAGATATTTAGGTTTCTTTACTCTGCAGGTTAACAGAGTAATAATGGATAGGAAAATAAGTGGGGGAGAAAATGGTGCTATTTTTTGGATTGGTAAATATGCTATGGATTTGACCAAAAAAAAATAGTCAAGCGTCAAAATCCATCCAAAGCTTCAATTCAGTTAATATTTCCCATAAAGAAATAATGTGATAGGGTCATGACTAACAAGGAATGAAAATCCCAGATGAGTGCTCTGCATGGCTGATCACTGCTTGTGCAGTGCAGAGACCCTCAACCTTCACACACCAGGAGAGTTTTCCAAGTGGGAGCAATCCCTTCATGCATAGCATTGGCAATCAGCTTTCAGAGTGGGAAAGCCAGTTTTGGAGTGTTCTGACCCAGTATGCTTCAACTTCTTTATTGATGGAAATTCTTGTGCTGACATGCTTTAAATATTCTTCTTTGCTGTTTATTCAAGATTTTTTGTCACCTGTTTCAAAAGCTCAGAAATCCCAAAAGATTGGATATTAGGAAAAATTTTTCATCAAAAAGGGTTGTCAGGCATTGGAATAGACTGCCCAGGGAAGTGCTTGAGTCACCATTCCTGGAGGTGTTTAGAAGGCAGGTAGATGTGGTGCTTAGTACATGGTTTGGTGGTGGACTTGAAAGTGCTAGGTGAGTGGTTGGACTTGACCTTGAAGGTCTTTAACCTTATCTTTACCTTGATCATAAAGGTCTTTTCCAACTTAAACTGTTCTGTGACTGAGTTTCTGCCATCAGTCTTTCATCCTGTGTGCCCAAAGGTGAGAGGAGAGCAGCAGATCATGCCACAGGCACACTTGGAGGATTTGCGGATTCAGGGTGAGGAGTTCACTTTGCTGGTGATGGAAGTGGCTGTGTAATTTCAGCCTCCATTGCTAAATACTCTGGGTGCTGAAAAGCAAAATGTTTTGCTTTTTTTTCTGTATAAATGAAGACAACCAAAGTCTTCAAATCACTCCTCTTTTTCCCTTGTCAGATAAAAGAAACAGAAGCAGTTAGCAAGAAAAGGAGAGTTAGCTGCTTCTGAAGATGGGAAATTATTTTTAGAAATCACTTTTGTTAGCAAAACAAAAAGGAGGAATCTGAGAGAAGTTAGGAGTGTGGATGAAAGCCTGGCCCTGGTGCAATGAATCTCAAAACTCCCTCTGAAGTTTAAATAAGAAGGGAAATTTTTTTTAACAGATTTACCAGATATACAAAATACACTCTGCAATACTATTTAAAAATCAACAATGTTGAGAGTTTAAGCTAAAAGAGGAGTTTTGATTAAGTACAACACCAAATGAAAAGGAAATAGCGCATCAGTCTGCAATAAATTTTCAGGTGCCATTTCCTTTCAACAGAATAATAACTATAATAATGATAAAGGTAGAGAAGCTCTTCACTCAGTTCATCTGTCTGCTGCCAGGAGCGTGGCAATCAGTACTGAACACCATATTCTGCTCACTTTCATATCAATTCAGCCTCCTCACAGAGTGTCTTGTGTTATTCCCATCCCCAAATTGTTCTTTCCCTTTTGTGCCTGTTCTTTGGCTGTTAGTCCTCCTTTCGTGGCCAGCATCAATGAGGCCACGCAAAATCTGAAAGGCAGCTTTGGCACACTATCAACTTGAGAGGCTTTTCAGCAGAGCAGGCAATGTCTATTGCAGGGACATAAGATTTTACAAAATACATATAAATCTTCTTAAATATGTAATTATTTACTGATTTGACTGCTATGTCTAATAGTATCTGTCAAAACCTCTAGACAAAGATGAGTTTCCAATCTGAATCAGCTTTGAAATACAAAACAAACAAACAATTCAAGAATTAAACAGAGCAAAAAAGTGCAAAATAGTTTAGGAAAGTGCCCTGGGACCCTCTCAGACTGTTTGACCTTTTGGATTCCTAGACATGAAGTTGAAGACTTTGTTCTGGATTTCCATGGATAAGTTTGCATGTGAAATACCATATTGTTTAGCTCCATTGCAGTGAAGCTATGAGGACTAAAAATATGAAAACAGGCTTTATTAAAGAAAAACAGCTCCAGTCTTTAAAGACTGAGAATAATTCCTCCACACAAACACACTATTTAGTGATATTCTGAAAACCCACTTGCTAATTCTGTTAACACTCTATGAGATAATCCTTAGGGAAACAAAACATAATGAACAGAAAAAGTATTAAAAAACAGAGTGACTGGACTACAGGAAAAAAAAAAAAACAGAAGAAAAGTTCATTGGAATCTTGGGAATTTCAGAGACCCTAGATTTGCCTGGTATTGAGTTTTAAAGTTTCAGCACTATTTGCAAGTACTGTTTAAAAGCTGTTATTTTTGCATTTTTCTCTATTATGTTGTGAATCATCCTCAGATCATATTTCCTCGGCTAAGGGGGTGGAAACCAGGGAGATAATAGAAAGATGTAGGGTCTGAAAGGCAGAAGAATTCCTGCAGCATGGCTGGCTAAATGGTCAATGAAAAAGCAGCTTGGGGAGGTTTTTTCTGTTACTGTGAATTATGACTGAGTTTCTAAATGCAGAGGCAGCCAACAGTGCATCTGCACGTTGGCATTTGTGAAGTAATTTGTTCTAAAAATGCAGTATTGATTTCTTAGAAGAACACAGCATATACCTTCAGAAATTTTTCCCCATGTGTTTAGATTTTGTCTTTTTGCTTTTCCTTTCCTTTCAAAGGGCTCCACAACTTGAAATAGGCTCCCTGGCTACACTCATTACAATATAGTTCTGTTCTTTTCTTACCCTTTAACTTGACCTTTCTAGATGTAGTCTAATAATTTTCTGTCCCATAATGTTAATTAGGAATTGAACATTTCCACCTGTTAATGCAGTAAAATGCAGTTGTTCTTTTGCTAGAGCATATTAATAATGTCACTAATTGAGACAATAATTGTCATGACTTGAGATCCCTCATTTTGCACTGAATGAGTTTTATGTATGGGAGAATTAGGCTGTGACCTGACATGGGAGTTGTAAAATCTAATAATGAGAGAACAGGTTATAATCACCCTGAGAAGCCAGAGTACCCACAGCAGAAATAATTACCAGTGGGCAGGAGAGCTTCTGTGGGCTTTAGCATCTGTGTGCTGTTATTAGGTACTTTGATATGTCAATTTGGCCAGTATTAGCTGTGGGTGAATCCTTCCTCACCTGCATGCCTGTGGAGGATTGCTGTGGCTCCGATTCCTGCACTGAGATGATTTTCCTCTGGGGAGCTGGGATAGGTGAGTGGTGTGGAACCACCTCAAATCAGCTCTGGAAAGCCATAGAAATGCTGCTAAGAGCCTTTGGGTGGGAGTGGTTCTTAGACAAGGTTTTCAGAGCTGGATGAGTTGCTATGCTCAGAAGAATGGCACTTCCAGGGAGTAACTGAGAGATACAGATGTTTTTAAAGCCTCAGATGGTCATGGGATGATACAACCTTAAGAGAGAGGTAAACCCTTTCATTTGGTTTTGCTGATGCAATGGATGAAACATAAAGGGCACAGTGGGATGATTTAGCAGATTTGGGCAGAGAAACCAAGTTTCTTTGATGTCAGAATAGCTTCTTATTCTCTATATCTCAAAACCACTCAGAAACACTACTTGAAGTGTCTTTATTAGTCATGACATTAGATTGTCATTTGCTTCTCTTTGGAAAAATTCGGTGTGAAGTGTTGGGAAGGATGAATCAGAAAAACCTTACAAATATGAATGCTTAGTACGATCAAAAGTATTTTAAAGTAGAGGAAAACAGATGAGACCTGATTTTTACCTGGAAGTTTTCTTTACCCCGTTTGTGTTAACAAGGGGTTTGGGATGTTGGCTAGTATGTGACATGGAATCAGGATTATGTTTCTCTCATTCTACTATGCTTTAATTGAACTCCAGTATCTAAGTTTTTTTAATGTGACTTTAAGACCTCATGTCTCTTTGGGCCTTTATCACAAAAGCTCTAAAGTATGCTCATGAGTTGTCATTATTTGACTTGATACTGTTTCACGCACTGTGTGCTTTTTAACAGCTGAGACAAGGTCTAAGTGGTTTGCTGCTGGAAATGAATAGGCTGCTAGGTCTTGGTCCTTATTCAGTGTGACACTTGGTGGCGGGAGGGAATAACTGAGTAGTTGAACTTCCATATGCTTCTTAACACAGTGGGTCATGACAGGTTGCCCAAAGGGACCTGTGGATGCCCCATCTCTGGAACTGTTCACAGCCAGATTGGATGGGGCTTTGAGCAACCTGGTCTAGTGGAAGATGTCCCTGCCCAAGGGATGATGATCTTTAAGGTCCTGTCCAACCCAAAACTCTATGGCTCTATAACCATTCTGATTCTATAGCTGTTAAACTAATATTTCACTATGTAGCTATATACCTCATATGAGGGTTAATTGGCAGTGTGATTATAGAAGTAAGCATGATTTTTGCATTTCTGTGAAAGGAAGGGAGTGGCAAAGTATCTGCTCTGGACTTAATCTAGTTTGATGAGCTTCTGCCCATAGCAAAACAGGGACAGACATTTGCTATATTCTATCAGTAGTCAAATGTTAGAGACAGTGATTACTGTGATCTTTGTCTAAAGGTGTTGCTCAAAGTATTAAAATAAGTATTTGCTAATCCTTTGTAGATGTGTCTTCCTTTTCAAGACTTGAAGTCTCAGCCAGGTGGGAAAATCAAAAGCACAGCTTCCTGTCTTAGAAATGCATTATTCTTGGCTACAGTTGCTTTGCTTTTATGTGCTGTTACTTTTTGGCTGCATTTAGTGCACTCAAGCATTCTCTTGATGTTCATAATGGCTGCTGCCTGTTATTCAGATATCTTCATCAATCTCTTCATGATTGTTCCTAAGGATTTTTCCTCCCCAAGACTCCAGGCTGTTCAAAGCCCATCGGTTTGTTCAAAGTCTGATTAAACTTTCGGTATATCTGACAGGCCCATCTGCAGGGATTCCAGATTAACCATCTGGAATCATTTGATCTCAAACTGTATTAAAATAGCATTTCAATGAACCCATGTTTGAATGCTGCCATGTTTATCCAATAAATACTATCTCAGTATTGGCTTTTATTCACTGAAGAAATTAATACTCTTTCAGCTGCCTCATCTGCAATATCTAGTCAGGTTTGGTTTTTGGGGTTTTTTTTAATTTAGCTTAGATACTCTGTCGAATAGGGTGCTGTATTAAGCACTTGCTTATAATATACTATAAAAGTAAGAGCTCAAACAGGTTATGGTCAGGCATTGTAAACCGTTTTTAAGAATATGTAAACCATTTCTTAGTAAGAGTTTTTCCTGTATTATGTGAAAACAATTTCTGTGATCACCAATTCTTCTGTTAATAAATCAACCACTAGAGCAGTGCAGCTGGATTCACCTGAGATTTTTTGTGCTCCCCATCAGTCCCAGGTGTGCCTCCCCTAAGAGTTGCCAAGCTGATCTACCCCTAGAGTGAGGCATCTTTTCAACACAGAGAAATTGCTTTCCATAAGTGCTTTTCTTTGAATTTAGCTGAGCTTTGGCTGCCAGGTGATCTAGATAAATAAATCCTGAGCCCTGGGTTCTCTCTTTTTCTGATCTTAACTTGCTGCTCTGACTACAAACTATCTTTGTGAGAGCTGAGGACAGAAAATTGCTAAGCACCATGATGGAGTATGTCCTTGAGCTCTGCAGCTGGAAACACTAACCATAATATCCAAAACTTGCCATCTATATGCAATATAAATAAATAACTTTCCAGTAGATCCTTCTTTGAAGGGTAAAATAAGCAAGGCAATAGTATTAGAAAGCACAGTTAGTCTGAAATCCTTGCTAAACTGCAGATTATCCACAGCTATTTCCATAGCCCTTTGTGGAATCAGCTGGCCTCCTGCAAGCAAGGAATGAGAAAATATAATGAAGGATTTTGCTCTGGTTTAGGCAGACATTTTCCCCCCACACAACCTCTGGTTCACTTTTCGTATCTCTTCTTTCCCATGGCATTTAATGTTTTAATATTTCTTCTTTTCATATACCTCTCTTTTCTGTCAATTTTCATCATGCATATAAAATCTTTAGGAAACAAGGTGAGTTAAGCTGTTAATGCATATTGTGTATTAGTCATGTTAAACTAACTAAGCTGGACAGAAGACCAAACTGCAGCCACTTACCTAAAAGAAAGTTATATTTTCACATGCACTGCACTTACCATAATTCTTTATTCTTGCTAGTTCAACCCTCTAAAAAATACATTTTGAATAGATGGAACTTGGTCTGTGAAGCACTTGATTAGCATGAAGGATACATTATGCTACAAGATGTTATTAAAAATGTAGGAAATGCATGGTAGAAAAGTTGCTTACCTAACTGCCCATATGACAATATATTTTGTATCTGTTTCTGTTTGTAGCTTAATACCTAAAATGATTTTCAGACACATTAAATCTCTCTTTGAATTAAATGTGTCCCACAGGTAGGAATTCATCTTCAATAGGAATTAGTTTTTATACAGTAATATAATGATTGGTTTCCTGTGCAACTCATCTAAGGAAGTTTCAGAAGAAGTAAACATATTTAGAAAGTATTTGAGAGATATGTAATTTTACAGCTAACAGTAAAAGAAACTACAAATACCTGTCAAAATATCTAATTTCCCAGGGTTTTGTACAGACAAATAAGCAGAGAAAATTCTTCCCGTCTGGGTTATTTCCCTTCTGTAATGCAGATAGGACACAGCATGGGTACAAAACAGGTGGAAGAAGCATATAGTGAAAAGGGAAAATAAGAAAATGGAGAAAACATACTATGGGAATTGCATTCACTGTTGTTTACTACAAAAATGACAATTTCCTGACAAAAAGATAAAACAGTATTTATTTTGCTGGTGTAACCTCTTGATCCATTGTAGAAATCTGAGATGGATACAGCTTTCAGAAACTTCTGTGTTGAAATGTTGCAAGTATAAAATATTACCATTCTGTGTAATATTATTTTTTTTCAGCTTTGTTTCTTTGTTTGTTTGTGTGTTTGTTTCAGTAGTTTTTCATTTTCTGCAGTTGGGAAAATATCTTGTGGCTTCTAAATGAAAGCATTTGGTGTCATTGTCCTATCCCACCAAGATTTCAGCTGGCTACTTCGAATGCCTTAGATATCTGTGTATGGTAAGGGGGTGTGAAGTTAGACCTACAAGGTATCAGCCTCCTGGAGTGGCAGCTGGAAGCTTGGCAGAGTGCTTTATGATTCCTAAATTTATAGTAGATGCATATGTTAGGCATCTATTTACCTTCTGGGCGAGTGTGGACATTTGGACATCTATCTGGCAATGTTCCAAAGGTGTTTCTGAGAAAGAATTACAGACTTATTCTCATGTACAGCCCAGCACACAGGAGTAATTATTTTTTTTCTCCCATGTTGAAGATGTTTACTGTTTCATGGTGATGTTTTATTTAGCCAGTTGGGAAGGTAATATCCCATCTTGAATAGTATCTCTTCACCATCAGAGAATAATACACCCACACACAACTTGTTTCTGTTTTCAGCTTTGGACAGATTTCCTGTGTGTCATATTTTTTTCATAATAATTGAATCCTGCCCACATAGTAGCCAACACAAAACCTGAAGCAATCAGATTCTGCTTTGCATCTCATCTGCTCTCGTTACAGCTGTCAGACAAGGTTATACCTTGTCTGGATTCATAACGACTTTAATGATGTTTTTCATATATTGCTCTGAAAAAAGACAGTTCAACTGTCTTAACATTCTCCCTTACAATGGGTACTCAGCAAGAAGTATGAATCATTATTGACACACTCGAAATAATCTGTCATGCTGCTTTAAAATATTAACGAGAAAAGCCTTGAGTCTTTTGATATTAGTAATTGTTTCATGTTGTAATTGAATTTGAAAAGCTCTGTTAAGATTTTTATCCTCTGACAGTAACTTATTATTTCTAGACTAAAATTGTTTGATAAGTGGTTTAGGTGCCAGCATTCTGAAGAAGCCCTTTGCACTTCATTTTTCTATGAACAATGAAAACTAACAAAACCCTGTAAATGCAGACTCCCAGGTCCAGAAGTTTTAAGAGTGTTTAATTTAGTATCATAAGATTTCCAAAGAGGTCATGTTTTCCAGATGCTTGATCATCCCTATAATTCTCATCTGAAATCTCTTTGATTGGTTCTCCTCTTTGCTGAAGGGAAATCTACAAAATATGCATAACCTGTCATCTGATGCCACACTGCTGCTGTGTCCCAAGGCATTTCTGATTCAACTGGAAATTCAGTTCTGCATCCCAGCATGATGTCTGGGTTTTTTCCCCAACACTATGATATTATGCAGTCACAGCCTGGGTATGGTTCATTATTCTGTGGAACTGCTATGTAGCCTGTTGTTCACCCTATTTTGTCTTCAGGTCGTTGGTTATTCCTTATTCCTACTCAAATACAATAATTCGCACTTGGACTATATTTTTCCCCAAGCCCATTGTCCATTTGCCATATTATTTTAGTTGTGTTCTTGTCCACCATGGGGTTTGCAACCACTGCCAGCTTACTCCATTTGGAATTGTGAAAGGCACAGTATCTCTGCAGATAACGCAGTGACTGCTGAAAATCCTGGGTAGCACTGGGCCCAGGTGGAATTCCACAGAGTCCAATCAATTTGATGTCTCTCAATTTGATGGAGGACAATGAGTAGCTATTTCTGAGTGCAGTTTTCAAGCCAGTTGTTCAGTCTATACAACAGTACTTTGGTGTAAGCAATATTTTCATCGTTTGCTTATAAGAATGTCAAGCAGTATCAAAATACTTACTAAAATCAAGATTTGTCACATCTGATTCTTTTTCCCTAACTATAAAGCCCATTATCTCTTCTAAGAAGGAGCAGACTCTATATAACATAATTCAGTACTTAGCACCTTGTCTTCATACTAGTGTGTTTATTTACAAACTAATAATTTGATTCTTTTTTTTTTAAGAAGTTTATAGTAAATGAAGTTAGGGATACAATTCTGTGTGTTCTCTTTCCCTTCTTTTTTTCTATCTTGTGTAAAGAGATGGGTACAATCTTTGATTTCCTGATCTTCAGTCTCTCCTGTTCTCATTAAATTGTTACAAAAATGTTCTAACATGCTTGAGATTGCTTTAGCCAGACTTCTACAAGCTTTGAAGTGAATTTACCAGGACTGGTACATCTGAGTTTTTTCAGCTTTCTGCTTCAGGTAGATGATCAATAACACACTCTTCCTTATTCTCACCTGATGCTTTCATGAGTGTCAGTTCCATTACTTCACCAACCACAGGGAATCTTTCTACTGAAGAAGCGAATAAAGAGAAAACACATCGGGGGTTTTTTGCCACCTTAAGGTCTGTAGTCCCCATGGAGCATAGCCAAACCTTACATCCACCTCTCAAACCCATGCCTCCAGTCCTGGAGGAGATGTTTCCATCTGGAATATAATTAGTGCTGCCACATGAACCTGAAGCCTCAGGCAGGGTTGCATCACTGAGGAATGTGACAGCTCATTACTTGAGCTTGCCCTTTATTAGTTTATGCCACTGACTATTTTTTTATTATGCTCTATTCTCTTTTTAGTTGTATCTTGTCATGACCTTTCTGAGCTCATCCCTATACACTTCTGGTGTTATTTTACATTTTTCTCTGCTAATCTGTATGCAGGTCCAGAAGACCATTGTTGAGCCAAATCCATCATTTTCTATGTTTCTGCTTGGGAAAGTTTGTACTTGTTCAGTATGTGTTCTTCCAGTCAGTCTGATCACTTTCCTGAACTTCTCTTTTTCATAGACCTCTTTGCCCCTGGAAGTCAAGTTCCATCTTAGGCCACTGCAGTCTGGTTCCTGGGTGTTTAATGTCCTTGTTCCACTGTTCTCCTCCCAGCATTATCATCTCTAGTAGTTCAGGGCTGCTGTAGTGCAAGCTGTTTTCCCATTCAATGTTATTTCTTACAGATATTATTTGGTTTATGTATTACAACATCAGAAGGAAATCTCATCCCTCTGTCAGGACTTTCTTCATGAAAGTGAGTAAGATCATACAAATTTTAAAGTTTTTGTAGTAGCACTTCTTACCTCTAGAGAAATATAAGAAATACTTCATTTTTTTCTTCACAGTGATGCAGATTTTTAGAGAAGCCATGCATAAGACAAAATGACTGATGTTCTGAAACAAATAACAATATTTATCTATGAATATTGAAATTTGCAAAAAAAAAACCAGCTATTGGGTTTGCACTGGGTTCCCCAAATTGCCAAGTTGAATAATTACAAAAAGCTATATAAGGATTTGATAAACTGAAGGGTACATGCTATCATTTCATCCAGGTCATTGATAAACAAACTAAGAGTGGATCCAGTACTGATCCCTGGGGAATGCACTGACTGCAGGGCTCCAACTGGGCTCTGCTCTGCTGATCACAACCCTCTGAACTCAGCCATTCACATTCACACTCACACCTCTGTGTCCCTTCATCTGACCCACACCTCCTGCGCTTACCTGTGAGGATGTTGTGGGACACAGTGTCAAAAGCCTTGCTACGTATTGAAACATTGACAACGTTTCAGTGTTACTGACAATGGATGAAAAATCTGAAAAGTACAGAGAGCTCATAGGTTAGTACTTGCCAGACTGACATCAGTTTTAGAGATGGTTGTGAAAATGGATCCCACAGTGAGCTGAGTAGTATTTTAGAAATGTAACAATTAATGTAAGACATAATTTTTTTCATTTGAGCAGTCCTTTTTAAACTTGTGCTTGTTTTTGCTCTTAACTATTAATTTTCTTATTACTGCAAAGACTGCCTGATTAATGTCACTTTTTGACTTTTTAAAGTCTTCAGAATGAAATCTATAAAGTATTTTGACATTTTGTAATAGCCAATTTAGTCTTAATTAAAAAAGTTTTCCTGGCCCAGCTCCAATCACAACTCTTGTTTTTCACAATGAATGAGGCTGCAAGGAAATTTTAGATTATGAACTCCTGAGAGTAATCCTAGAAATCTAACATGTAGCTGATCAGCACTCATATCTATTCTCAATATTTTATGTGGAAGCATCAACAGCACATCTTCCCTTTCATCTGGAATAGGCAGCATACCTAACTAAACCATTCCATATGAATTTCAAAACCTGATTCCAAGGGACTTCAATTTATTCATTTCAAT
The DNA here is from genome assembly GCA_024734035.1 of Alethe castanea. Lineage (NCBI taxonomy): Eukaryota > Metazoa > Chordata > Aves > Passeriformes > Muscicapidae > Alethe > Alethe castanea. The sequence goes on from JANRGV010000001.1 coordinate 114,488,821, forward strand.
TCAACAAATATTGTGCTGAAATTATAATGTGTACATTAAGCCTAGAGTTAATATTTTAATCTCTTTCCCATTGTATGCATTAGATTTCCATGCTCTTAATTTTCGAACTATAAAATTTACAGCTGAATTTAGCAAATGTAAATAGTAATAAATTGACATGTTCAATGCAGCAAAGATGAGGGCTTAACATCTCCTGGCTACATTGGCTGGGACTTCCCTGTCATATGGGAAGTCTGGTTTCTCATAGCCTTTGATGATCATTTTTCCCTCAAAAGAACAGCTTTTGATCCATCTGTAGGACTGATCTGTCCAGCATGTTCAGAGCATTGGGTTCCATAATTTATTTCTGATTTGTGTGGAAAGTGTCCTTTCTTCAGTTTGTGATGAAAGACAACATCTTAGTCTGTGATTTGATAATTTGGTTTGATTTTTCATTGTCCTCATGTAATGAAGACAGGGATTAATTATTTCGTGTTTGTCATTTCCAAGCCATTCATGATTTTATTTTTCCTATGATTCTGTCATTAATTGTCTCCTTTGCAAAGGTGAATTTGTCTAATCTCTCCCTTTTCTAAACCCACACATATCTTTGATTATCTTTGACACCTTTTTCTGTAATTGTTCTGATTCAACTATTTTCTTTCTGAGATGAACAGAAAGAACTGTGTGCAGCATTGAGGTTGCAGGACACAAGGGATTTGTATGGTGGCATAATGATGTATTCTACTTTCTTTTCTATTGCTTTTCTACTATTTGATTCTCCTTTCTGACTGCTGCTGAGCACTGAGCTGAGGTTTATAATGAACTATTCACAAGTTTCCTGAGAGCTAATACCAAATTTAGAGCCTATTACTCTATACGTGTAGTTACAGCTGGTTTTCCTTATGTGCATTACTTTGCATTTATTGACATAGAATTTCAGCTCTAATTTTGTCACCCAGCCACTCAATGCTGTGAGATCCATCTACAACTTTTTGCAGTGGACTTTCTTTTGCTTTGCTGCGTGTGTAACTCCTACATGGTTTATATATCCTTATACTTTTTGGGGTGCTGGTTGGCAGCAGGCTCAGGAACAGTCTGCAGTGTGGCCTGGCAGGCAAGAAGGCAAACTCCACCCTTGGGTGCATCAAATACAGCATCACCAGCCAGTCAAAATAGGTGATTATACTGATGTCTAGAGAGGCTGGTCTGGAACAGGGACAGTTAAAAGGCAGTTAAAAGAATAAAATAGGTATTTCTTGAAAGGCCTTAAAAGGATACACCTAGGGCAGTACAAGAGCCTGGCCAGGGCTACACCCAGGATGGACCGAAGATGGATCCCAGTTACAAGTTTTTACACTTTTAAAAGTTTGGGTTTATTTACATATTGGAGTTCATTGTCCAGTTACAGCTTCAAGTTATGAAGTCTCAACCTCCTGGCTTGCCCCTTTCCCTTTGCCATTGTTTTTGTTTTTTGGTTGCTGGTTGTCCTTGATTCTCTAGCTGGGAAGGGATTGTTTTGTCTAACTACTCTGTGGAGAGAACTTACTTACACCTAATGTGAAATTTCAGAGTTACATACCAGGCAGAAGAGAATCTGAAAAATATAAAAGCTAAAACTTAAGTCATCAATACCACTGTGTTTTGCATCAATGTGGCCCCACCTGGAGTGCTGTGGGCAGTTCTGGGCCCCGTGGTTTAAGAAGGATGTGAAGGTCCTTGAATGCATGCAGAGGAGGGCAGCAGAGCTGGTGAGAGGGTTGGAAGACATCCTGAGATGAGCAGCTGAGGACATTCAGCTTGTTAGGAGAAAAGAAAGCTGAGGGGTGACCTCATTACTCTCTCCAGCTTTCTGGGGAGGGCAAGTGTACAGGCAAGCGCTGATCTTTTCTTCAGTTTTCATATCCTGTGATAGGACATGTGGGAATGGTTCAAAGCTGCACCAGGGGAGGTTTAGACTTGACATTAGGAAGCATTTCCTGACTAAAGAGCTGGGCAATGCTACCAGTCTCTCAGTGTGTAAGAGGCATTTGGACAATGCCCCTAACAATACACATTAGCCTTTGTCAAAAGTGAAATGGTCAGGCACTTGGACTGCATGACCACTGTAGGTCCCTTGCATTTGAAGCAGCCCAGTCCTGTTCTCTTCTCATCTATAAGGTTAAGAGACTAACAGTTTTTATTCCATGACAGCATGTAATTACTGAGAAGCTGTGGTTAAGGATCTGGTCAAAGAAATTTCTGGAGGTGTAAGTGTTCTGTGTCACTTAAATTATCCCCCAAAGGGCTTTAATATGGGACATGGCTTTCCCTTTCCATTATTTTTCATTACACCATTCTGTCATGTTTGTCCCCATGTCCTCATATTGAATAATTACAGTTTGTGCCAATTTGCTTATTACAGAAGCCAGACTGCCTCTCTTTTCTTTTCCTTTTGGTCTAAACTGGCTTTTGTAAAAGTTAACATTTCAAAGAACTGTGAGAGTTGCCATTAAAATAGACCTACCTGAGTTTCCTTTAAATGAACCAGCTCTACTTCTGCTCACAATATGAGGGAATTTTTTCAGCAGGGGAAAGAGTAACATAAAATTTAACCTCACAGGTATTTATTCAGCTAGTCTGAGCTGCACAGCATGGTTTAGTGGGCTTAAACTTATTTGTACCTGAAAGAAAATAAAGGGAGTTCAAACATCCTTTCCAAGAGCACAGGAATCCTAGAAACATATTACAGGTGTCTAAAGGTGCATGTTTTGGTGATACTTTCAGCTTCCCTCATGTATAATAAGGCTTTTTCCAAGGGCTAAGGAAATGCTCTTGAGGCTCTGGTGCCCCTCAAGTACAAGGGAAGATTTCTTGACAAAGATCCATCCCAGTTCTGGATTCAAGGAGAAGGAGGAGAAGTAGTTTAACATTTTCTCTGCCTGACATAATCTCCTTCAGGCTGGGTAATTCAGAGTTTCTCTCCATGCCAGAACATGACACGAATAGGCACCATCACCTCTGTCCTAGATTAAATCTGAGCTTGTTTCCCAGAAAGAAACTACCTGCTGTAACAAGAAGCTCAGCCTAGATGAGCCAGAGTCAGGGAGTCCAAAGACACTTCCAGGTGAAACCTGTCTCCAGTCAGGACATACTCTCAGTGCAGCAGGTGCAGTCTCTCTTGCTGCATTTGCATTTCTTTGCAGGAGTAGTCTCATGGCAGGAGTTAGGGCCAAAGCTGCCTCCCATATGCTAAAACATCCTGACACTTGGCTCTAGGGCAAGACAAGGAAATGCCTCCCATACACCCAAAATGTGGGGAATGTGGGGACAGACTCACTGGCCATGAAAGGATGCTTGTGGTGGTTTTGTACTGGTAGTCAGAGAAAAGTCCTTTCTAGAACGGCTCCAGCATAGCTTGTGTATTTGCATCTGCCTGATTACAGGCTGAGCTTAGATACCTTGGAAAGGAAATACTGCTTTGGGATGCACCTTGGGCTTCAGGCTGCAGAATCAGACCCAGATGAAGGCAAAGGGAGCAGTGGGGTGCAGTGTGAAGTGAAAGCTGAAGTGAAAGTAAGAAACAGGGGTGAAATAGGACATTGAAGCCACAAAATATATACAACAAATACCATCTACTGCAATCAAATAAACTGTGCCAGGGACATGTGATATAAGAGATCACACTGGGTCAGACACGACGGGAGAAGCGGCTTTGGAAATTCATTAGGCACTGATAGAAAGCAAAGCTTCACTGCAATTCTTGATAGCTTTTCTGCCCAGTGGGAATCCAGCACAAAAGCCTTTTAGCACACAGTTTAACTGGGAATACCTGAGCAAACTGATAACATTGCAGCTTTTATGGTATTCTTGTTTCTCACATATCACAGCAGACCACTCCACAAAGGATTATAAGGACGGGTGTGGGTATGGGTGTCTGTGTTTATTTAAATCCCTCTCCACATTCAGGTAGCAACTGGAATGAATTAAAAATGTTATCCATAGTGAGAACTACAGTGGGAAGGATCAAACAAGGACATTGCTTTCCCATTCCACCATCTTTCATCCTACACCATTCTGTCATGTTTGTCCCCATGTCCTCATATTGAATAATTACAGTTTGTGCTGAGTGAAGAGGCTGCTATATTAGCTGCCAAGAACATAAATTCTGCCATTCTTCTAATTATAGTATTGTTCCTTGCAAAGACAAAAAAAACCCCAGTACAACTGTGGCTCAAAATTAAATCATTTGTTCAGTGGTTTAAATATGGCATATTCATACACAAGCGAAAGCACACAGGGGGCAGATCATCTACTAAATATGCTGTTAGATGAAAATTGATTAGGAAAAAACAAAGGGATGATCAAGAAAGATCATCTTGTTGCCACCTCTTCTATCTGTCATCTGCTATTGTTCATCACCCTAGTATTTCAACAAGCATACACAAAAAGGCAAAAAAGTCAGAGTCTGGTAGACAGAGAAAGAGGTTTTTGGTGTGATTTTCCTTGCATATGTTAAACAAAATAGTAATAGAAAAAGAACACTGAACTATGCAATGTCCAAAAATATTTTGGAATTGATACCCACAGAGAGAAATACTGAATGCTACTTTTCCATTCTGCCCTGCAAACCATGTTATAAGAAAAATTTTCAGACAGCCTGTGCTCATTCATGCTGCCTTATATGAATTTCTACACTCTTGTGAATTTTAACCAGCTCTTGGTTATTATTCAAAGCTTTTATTTCTGTGTGATGTGAATTAGTGGCTAGTGTAAGGTACTGCATGTCATTCAGGCTTTGGAGATTACTTCTGAGGTGCATTTCTATGTCAGTCACTCCTGCAAGTCCTCTCAGAAAGTTCTGCTTGGGTCAATAGTATGAGCAGGCTGGTAAGGATAGAGGTTAGACTCTTACTTTCCATTCATTGGGTCATACAGAATTTCCTGCATGAGATGATGTGATGGATTTGGGTCTATCTTTTTGGGTTGCTTTTTCTTTTTCTGTTATTCTCTGCTGTGGTATCACAGAATTGTTTGGATTAGAAGGGACCTTAAAGATCACCAGATCCAACAACCCCTGCCAAGGGCATGGACACCTCCTGCTAGACCAGGTTGCTCAAAGCCACATCCAGCCTGGCCTTGAACACTTCCATCCACAACTTCTCCTCTGGGCAGCCTGTTCCCCTGCCTCAACACTCTCACACAGGCTCCTTGTCCTATCACTTGTAAGAAGTCCCTCTGCATCTTTCTTCTGCATCCAGTCCTCAGCTGCTGAAGGTGCTCTGAAGTCTCCCCAGAGCCTCCTCTTTTCCAGGCTGAACAGCCCCAGCTGTTCAGCCTGTCTTCACAGGGGAGGCTCTGACCATCTTCGTGCCCCCTGGCATCACTCCAGCAGGTCCACGTCCTTCTTATGTTGGGTGCCCCAGAGCTGGACACAGCTCTCCAGGTGGGGTCTTGCAACAACAGAGGAAGAGAATCACCTTACTCAACTTACTGCTGTGGCATAACTGTTGTTACTGAAAGCTTTGCAATTTTTTTCATATGACTTTTAAGCCATCTTTATGAATTTAAAGGAGCCAGAGTAAAATGCTCAGTCCTAGCTGTTATTACTTAGGTATCTAAGATATATCTATAAAGGTTTTTAGCTAATAGTGGGGATCAGACTGTCATAACTCACCAAAATCTTGAACTAGATATTTTTGTTTTGATGTCACAGTTTGTTTGTCTTTAAATGAGAACTGCCTCATGGTAATAGAATTGTATCATGCATGTGTTATCTACATTGTGCATGAAGAGAAAGAAATGATTCAGCAGAAAAGAAGTCATTCTTACATATCTCAATGCATTGTTGGAATTAAAATGCATTCTCTGTGTCTGCTGTTAGAAGTAAGTGGAAATAATACTCTCATTATGTGCCTTCGGATCTTATAAAGAGGGAAAAAATATCTTTTGGCATTCTGTCAACAAAGAACATCTTTCATAATTGCAGTATAAGCAGTGAAAAAATTTTGAAAATTTTAAAAGGAGTATTAGTATAAAAAATGGCCAAGATTTGCAATATTCTTCTGTTCTGAAAGCAGTTTGCTTTTGTGCCCCCTGCATTCATAATCAGTTTCCCTGGGATTCAAAAACCTTCCCAAGTACCTTGTCACATGCCAAAGAGATTTACATTGGCTTTAGTCACTAGCAGGCATTTCTTTGATTCTTTTTTCTGATTTCATTGTCAGCTCCCAAAGTGGCTCAGTGCAACTTTACTTGGTGGAGGTAAACTCATGACCTGATGACTACTTAGGAAATACTTTGGGTTACAAGACACCGTCAAATCTGAATTTCTTTTGTTATATCAAAAGATGTGGACTACAGTGTGATCTGCAAGTAGCTCTGAAATTATCCTTAAAACTGATAAGTAAAGGTGAAAGCGAATAAAAGCAGGTATTTAGAAAATACAAAAACAAGTAACACAAAATCAGTTTGCCAGAAATGAAGGAAGGTCATCTTTTAGCCTGCTTACTGTAAAACTAGATGTAAAAGGTTTTCTCAGTTCCTGTTATTCAGCTGACAAACTAATTAGTCATTAAATTAAATATGAGAACTTTGACTCTGTTCTTAGCAAGATTTTTATTTTCTTTACACATTGGAGAAAAGCTAGATCTAAAGTCTCAATTGTTTATCCGGTTCTTTTTTGGTGATTTCATTGTCTGCTCAGGTGTAGATCCCCTTTCTCTTCCTTCTTACCACCCTCATCCCCTTCACTTTCTGTTGTTTCACTCAAACTTTCAACTTTTAAGGTTGGCTTTATTTTACACTTTTGACTTTTACTATATCCAGTTGTACCATTAACAAGCCATTAATATATTTCAAGATAAAACACTGTTCTGACCAGTCATGTTTAAATACAATGTTCAGTGTTCTTACGTATTGAGACTTCCTTTGCATTCCAAATAGGAAACTGAGATCTCTATCACACAGTAGACAAACAAATAGATACAAATTAACGCTTGGGGTTTATTTCTAATCTCTTCTCTGAGTAAAGGACAAAGGTTCCCAAATCATTTCTGTGGCCATAACTCATCTTGAAGCACCCCAACCTAGTCTGTGAGTGTTGCTCTGACATTATCATACAGAGTACCTCGGTGAAATTCTGTGATTTATGGAATTATACACGAGATTGGATTACACAGTTTGTTCAAAATCCTCCATCTTTCAGATCTCAGAACACAAAATATTATTTCTAAGGACTTGCAGCAAAAACAAAGAAGGGAGAATCACCCATAGCTAAGCTAAAGAGCAAGAGGCGAGAGAGAAGACACTAAGTTTTCCCTTCTTGCTCTCAGCCCTAATAAAGCTGGGACACATCTTGGCAACGTAACACATCAGTCTTCCCTCTTAACTGGTAAAGTCTTTTTGAGCAACTGGGTAGTAGGGGTAATTATACGTTTATGCTGCTGGAGAGAGAAATTCCCAGACCAAGTGCAGGCAACAAAGTTTCTGGCCTTGGCTGGGGAAAATTAGATTGTCAATACAATTTTTAATTTAAAGCCAGAGACACAGTGAGAACAAGGACTTGAGAACAGCAAATACAGGGTAGAACTTCAAAAAGCACAGTAGCTAACAGGTGTGGTAGTATTTTCCAGCATGTTGCTGGGCTCCCACTGCTAGCTAGGTGGTATTCTAGAGGAATTATCTCCTACAGTATTAGCCAACAACCTCTATGTATTTTAAGAACAGACATTTTAGTATCTGCTCAATTGTTTCTCCGCAGTAAATATACAGCAAAAGTACCTGCAAGCTCCTGTCACCCATTTTTAGAGTCCTTAGTACATTTTAAGGGCTGTCAGAGTTGTAGTCTCTAGGAGCTCTCCACTACAGCTGCAAATGGCACAGCTGGACCTGACCAGCTCTTTGCTGTGCTGATTAAATTGATAGACAATACCCCTACAGCCTGAATTTTATTCAACTCAAATCAAATAGATTTCAGGAAGCTGAATGAGAGGGAAAAAAAAATCAGATAACTTAGGGTACTTCAGCTATTGCTACTACCTTTTCCTGCTATGTTTTCAGGACATTTTTGCAGTTGTTTGTGTGCTTTTATGGGTTTAGATTTCTAAGTACTTCCTGGTTGAGCCTCTCTCTGCTACCAGTGTAAAATGCTATGCATTTCATCATACAATTCTGGAAAATGCAGACATACCTTTGAGGCTGTTCTTTAAACCAAAAAAATGCACTCAGTTTTGAAATTATCTATAAGGATGCAGTTTTACTCTATCTAATATGTTTCTAGTAAAATGTTTATATCAAGCAGATACAATGCATGATTGTATAGAGTCATGTAATTGGATAACTATATACTATAGTAGTAAATGGTTATTATTATGCTCCAGCTATATACTGCTGTTACTCTGGATCGTTTTCCTTTGTCATTATCTTGAAATATGTAGATTTATGATTTCTTTGTGCCTGATAATCTTAGTCATATTTCTATCTTGCTGAATCGTGTATACACACAGATACTGGGATAATACCCTGTTTCCCTTGTGTATCTCCCATTCTGATTTAGCACTTTTCTAGGCTTTAATGGAGGAAAAGGGCTTTATGGTCCTCTCTGCAGAGTAATAAAAGTGTTAGTGGGAAGTAGGTAGCTAAGAAGATTAACTACTCATATTTCAGCTTTTCCTCAGTAGTTGTTAGCTCTTCTGAAAATGCTAATCAGATGACAGTAATAGTCAGGATGCTTTGTAATTTAATGCATTTTTACCTTTTTGCTCAGTAAATTCACTCTTGCTACACAGTTTCCATTTTATAAGTTAAATTTAAGACACCTTGTCAAGCTTTGTATCCTACAAAATTTTTATGCACAAAGATTCCATTTTAAAAGTTTCTTCTCCTTTCATACTTCTTCAGTCCTTGTCGAAAATTGGGTAATAGTGAAGGACCTTGCAGAAAAAAAAGGAATTGTTTGTCAAGTTACAGTTTTAAAGAACCCCAGAGATAAATAATAAATAATGATTTTCAGTTCTCATCAAAAAAGAAGTCAAAAAAAAGCCGTATTCAGTGAGATGAAAATCTAGGTGGATTAGATGTGTAAAAGAAAGAGTGTGAAGCACAGTTTCTATTTTGATGAAAGAAATATTCCAAACCTAGTTTACCTACAATGTCACATCCTCTTGGAGCCAGAAGTACTGTACATTTATTTTGTTTGTGTGGATGGTTCTATGCTGTTGCAACAAGATCTCTACAAAACTCTGTGTAGTTGTTTGACAGTGGTAAGTGACCTGTTGTACACCTGACCTTGAAGATTAACCTGATAGCCCAGGGCACTGCTTCATGTAATCTTAAATACTTAGGGATATATCTACTTTGAACCAGTGGAGCTGCAGTATGTGAAGCTGATAGGAAAATAGTCTTATGCTGTGAGATGTATTTAAAGGCCACAGCTGATGATCACAAAGCAAAGCAGGAAAATTTAAATCAAAATTATCCAAAACATCAATTTTAATAAAAAGTGTTTCAGTCTGCAGAAAATGGCCTTGATTTAAATCATCGCTCTAGTTTTATTTTGCATTTGTCCTTGCTTTCCTAAGGAAAGGTTAATCCACATTAAGTAGTAACTATTAAAATACATTAATTAGCAAGTAAACATACATTTTTGCACTCAGTTTGATTCTTGTTTTTAATAGGATATATTCTAGTAATATGCATTTATTAAAGCAATTATATCTCACAGCATATATTTGCGCAAATGATTAGTTTTTTAATTTCTTCCATGTTTTGATAGATTCTCTCAGTTTAATGATGGACAATTATATAATCTAATTTCACTTCTATTAAACTAGGCATTTACATTTCATGCAGATGTCCATAGCTTAAGCCTGGAGATTTTAGTTAGACTAAAGCATTAAGGTCCTCTTGAGACTCTGCTGCCTGTACAGGAGAAAAACAACAGAGACTACTACTATTTTATTTCTATCTAAGGATATCAGCAGAAAATAAATGATACATCAAAAGCCTTGATAATAACATCATATCAATGTAGCCATGTTCCCCTAATAGAAATCCCTCTGTGGATTCTTCTCAGCAGGCTTCCCTGCTGAGAAGTACTTGGGGATCATGGTGGGTGGCAGACTTAACAGAAGTCAGCAAAGTGCACTTGCAGTCCAGAAAGCCAATTGTACCCTTGGCTGCATCACAAGAAGTGCAGCCAGCAGGTCAAGGGAAGTGATTGTATCCCTCTACTCTGCTTTCATGATGCTCCAACTGGAGGGCCATGAGAATATTTGGAGGGCTGAGAGAGTTGGGGGCTATTTAAATTTTATTTTTGCCTTTCAGTTTATAAAAGGGCTTATAAGAAAGATGGAAAGAGGCTTTTTACCGTGATCTGTGGTGAGAGACCAAATGGTAAGAGATGTAAACTGAAGGAGCACTGATGAAGATTGAACATAAAGATGACGTTTTTTTACAATGAGGGTGGTGAGGCACTTGAACAGGTTGCCTAGAGCAACTGTGGATACCCCATACCTGAAAGTGCTCAAGGACAGGCTGGATGAAATTTGAGAAACTTGATCTAGTGAAAGATGTTCCTACCCATGGCAGGGATTTTGAACCAGAAGAGGTTTAAACTCCCTTCCAGCCAAAATCATTCTGTGGTTCCCTGAAATAGCTGAGTATTTTATGTATTCCTTGTTCTCTCTAGAGAAAGGTGTGTACCCTAACCATTGTGTAGGTGGGTGAAGGCTGGGGACAGCAGCCTCTACCCACAATTAAATCCTGATTTTCTGCAGAACAGCACTGACAGGTGTCTTCTGAGACACTTCACTAGACTGGGCTCTCCAGGTCAGACAGGCAGTCTTGTATAGTGCAGGGATCCCAGGTTTCCACGCCTTGAGCTCAATGTTGTCAAGACAAGGCCTCCTGGCCATCTGTATTTCTCTCTGGATCAGGCCAGAGACTCCTATTTGTACTTTCAGGTGCTAGGGATCTTTGATGCTTTGGACATCCTGTTCCAACCGCTTCACTGGTCCCTTTGAATGATTACTGCAACTCAAGAGGACCAAATTAAGAATCTCCCAGCTCATAAGCATCATATTTACTGTAGATAGACTTTTAAGTCTATCACTTGATGCCAAGCCAATAGTCAACATTTCCAGTACCAAGACTGACAATTAAATGGGTTCACATGAGCATAACACTACTAATTATACAGCAGCTGTGTTAATCAAGATAACAAAAGTAATTTATTGGAATAAATATTTTATTAGCATATCCATCAATAACACAAAATAAGAGATCTCAATTAATTCATTTACAAAAATACTCACACAGTGGTGGCTATAACTCTCTTTGAGGACCTAGAAACAGGTCTCATCTGTCAAAGGGTATATTCCCACTTTATCACTTCTTGTTAAGGGTGCTGTAGATATCAGTTACCCAGCCATAACTACATGTTTGTTAGTTACAAGCCAGGCATTGCTGACCCCTCAAGAAGAAATACCTGACAATTGATGCTAAAGGGCTCTTTTTTCTCCTTGTTGCTTTATTCTTTCAGAAACATGCATTATGTCATTTAACTATAGAAAGATATTGTTGGATTATGGAGGATTATGGTTAGTCACCTCATTTTTTTTTTCCCTTGAAACCACCATGAAATTGAAAGAGGGTGAACATATATATATTTTTTTTATTTTCTCCTGATGTTAATAACTCAACAGATGGGGTAAATGGTGTGTTTTAAACAAATATACATCATAAATACAACATCTAGCAGTGATTTCTAATGCTGAGGAATATAAAGAAATATATTTCTGAGAAGTAGAGAAAGGCTGCTGATTTTGCAAGAAGGTCATAGATTAGGCAAAGTCTGTTTCAAACATTTAAGAGTGGGAAAAGATTAAGGAGAAGGTCTGCTGAAAGAGCAAGATGTAAACTCTTAGGACTGTTTAACTCAGGCTTGTCACGACCCACGTTTTTTGCAAGACTTTTTTTGAACATTTTCTCTATTGCTTTCTCTGTGTCAGGTCATTTATTACTCATTGGAGTGGAAGTTTTGCTGTGCTTTACCCACTTGTCCAACATCTTAGATATTTGAGAAATCTGCTTAAGCACTTACAGAGATATGTTTTATATAATATGAACTGATACAGAGCACACACGAACATGTAAAGAAGGAATTGCATTTATAAAAATAAAGTTAATTTAGTACAGAATACTACTAATAAGAAGAAATAAATACAGGATGTGGAAAGAGTAAAAAATTCTAATATTTGACCTTCCTTCACAAACACTTGATCCACAGCCTGTACTACAATTAATTTCTATCATGTTCATTATTTGTTCAACAGTTTTACTCTTCAAAATATTTTAGTCATGTTTAGGAAAAAGAAACAAACCCAAGTGACTTATGCAGTCAAATTGCACGACACAAATGGTGATCAGGAAACATTGTAAATAAACCGGTGATATCCCGTTATGAAAAATCACCCGTGTTCTGGTTTTTCCATGGTACTAGTGCAATATTTTTTTAATTATATGCAACCTTCAGATGGCACAAGCACTGCATCTCAGGTATGATTTGTCTTTTGATCTCTTGGAAGCCTTCATATCGTATTGTTTTAGTTGTCATGCCTGAAAGGTGCTCTAAACTGTGAAGTTTAGGGAAAAAATATGCTTGGTCTGTCAAGGAGTTTGTAAGCCAATACTGGCCCTGGATGTGCTGGCAGCAGAACCATAAGGTCCCACTGTCATTAATAGCAGGAGCTGCACTGCTCCCAGTCACCGCCACAATTCTCAGAAGTAAATGAGCACATGGGGATGTGCAGCTCAGCCATGGACCCATCCCAGCCACCTCCAGTGAACGCCTCCTCCAGAGCTGGATTGCATTTAGCTGGCTCAGAGCATCAGTGCAGCAAAGCGCTGTTCACCTGAGAGAGGCTGTGGCAATACCACACAGCAAACTGGACACAAAAAGCAGTCAGGGAAGCTGCTGATAGCAGAGTCTGCTCAGAATGAGAGAAAAGTTGGATTAAAGTCACTTTGTCAAACCACCATGAGGTGAATGCCCTGAGAGGAAGCTCTGGCAGGACTGTGCCACAGTGCTGTGACAGCCCTCATTCACAAGCAGCTCATATTCAGCGTACTGTAGCTTCATGCTCCACGGGAAGATTAATCCCTTGGAGAAGGATTAAGATGCAGTGAACTGGGGCCACTTTATTTCTGAATGGGGAAGGCCACACAGGGATTTAATGTACTTTATCTTATGTGCATTGATTTCACAGCTTTAGTTAATTCATCTTAACTTGCCTGAATTCCCTTGTGTGGACAAGCTTTTGTCTGCAGCGAGGCTTTTGGAGCTGCTTGTAAAGCTCCTCGTGCAGCCCAACCAGAAAGCAAGTTGGTATGATTTCTCTGCTTCTGAAGGAGCTTATACCTGTCTAGATACTATTAAATTACCTCTTTCTCAGATGGTTGATCCGTGACATCCTTAGAATAACTATTTTAATTAGATTTTTTGAATGGACCAGAGAAAAAGGAGTGTTCTTAAAACTAATCTCTGGGCTATTTTTGAAATCTCTCATGAAGTGTTTTTTCAAGGCTTTCAGATAGCATGAATTGTGTACAGCTGCACTAACAGTATTTTCTCAAGATTGGACATGTCTGGCCATGCAGTTTAATAGGTTTCCTTGCTCAGTGGGATTTTCTTCATCTTTGGTCGTGATCATAAGAAAACATTTTGTCTATATGGATAATGAGTGAGTGGAGATTCTATTTCTTGACCCTAAAGACCTTAATCCCTTCCTCTTGGTGGCACAAGTGACACAGATCTGGGTTAAGAAGGATGTTTTCGTGGGTGCTGCTGTTAAAACAATGGCATGGTTTGACTGTTGTTGTTTTTTGGGGAAATGACACTGTTCATTTCCTGCACAGTTAATGTGAATTACCAATAAGGTGTTTCCTGATGTCAGTGAATCATAACTCAATTTTACTGTTCAGTTACATCATGACAATTCACCTATCAATTTAAAATTTTGCCTAACAGTTCTTCACTGGGACTTTATCCAGCACCAAAAGACATCTCTTGGTAGATTCCATAAAAGTGTTACTATTACTTAATTCTGTACCAGTCCATAAATATTTTGGCATTTTAGTAAGCACATGAGGTGCATAGGGGGCCCACATTCATGTAGGAAAAGCCATGTCAGAACAGGTATTGAAGAACAAAGAAATGTAAATAATAGCCGAACATTAGGGTACAGATGTTTTCTACCAGTATTACTCAATAGCAGTATTCATCAATACTGATCCCAGTGGAACTAGGAGAATATTTTAAACTATCAAATGCATATCTATATATAAAATATGTGTTATGCAACATGAGCAAAAGAGAGGAAATTAATTTAGCTGTTTGGGACCATTTGCACAGAAATGCAGGAAATAGAAGTAAATATCTTTAAAACTTAGCTGTATATACCATTGTAGTAAAAGCTTATAAGTGTTCGAAGTGTTCTAATGATGGCTTTTCCTCTTTTTTTCACCCAGCTTATTGGATTTGTGTACGCCTGTTATGTGATCAGTATTTTCATGGAGGAGGAGGACAGCTGTAAGTACTGATACACACCTCACCATCTCTGGAGCCAAGGTACCTGGGCTGAGACTTAGTCTTGCATTGAACTACCAAGGCAAAGAACAAAGCTTGAAAAATGGCAGAATCTGGCATTCATGAACACAACCAATTATGCTTAGAGACATACTTACTTAGGTACTAACAGGTTACCAAGGTGCACTTTCTGAACTTCTTCATAGAGATTTGTGAACCTCTTACATGAGCCAGTCACAGTGATGAAAATTATGTGATCCAGGTTGCATACATACAGATATATATGTATGTCTTTGTGTGTGTACATTTATATTTGAATCAAAGCTCCTGAAGCCTCTTAATCTGTTTTTCCAAATGATTGCTTTAAAATTAATGCAGAGGACAGACCAAGCTGTTTACAGTGTGGAGTATCACTCTGATCAATAATTAGGTAAACCTGATCTATGCTTACAGGCACCTAGGCCATGTATTTAAAATGCTGACCCCATATTCTTAACTTGCTTTTGTCAATGAAATCCTTATATACATACTCATACTGTTCCTAAAGTTTGAAAATGTGCACACCTTTAGAAAGCATTTCTCAAAAAGTCATTAAGTATTGGAAAAATCCGAATATGCTGAATATTTTGGTGGGATGCTGTGTGAAAAGTGGTTGTGAGAATTGCCTGAGGATGTCACCATACCCACATGTCTAGGATGGCCATGGGTAAAAGCAGTAGAGAAAATGGAAAAATATTGGATGAGCAGAGGAGCAAATACAAGAACAAATTTAAAAAGGAACAATGTGAGATCATTTAAATTACTTCCTCTCTTTTTTAAGGAGGTAAACAGTAAACAGCAAACAGCTCTCTCTAGGGGAAAAAAAATGAATGTCAGTAGCATTTTATGGTTATAGGATAAATAACATGCAACCAAATATTTATTTATAACCTTTAATTCATAAATATTTATACAATTGTTTTGTTTCTTCACAGAATAGGTCTAGTGGGTGAATATCATAGGAAAAATTATTTTCATTTGTAGGAAAGTATTTGATAATACCTGGGAAATTTTATTGAAAACATAATTTGAGTAATCTATGTCTGTGATGGAAAAGCAGATTGTTTCACACTGAAAACAGTGTGAAGGACTATAAACAAAATATTTTTCCATTGCTACAAATGGCACAATGTTCAGTTCTCTATAATGCAACAGACATTAGTATCAAATCTATTTTAACACTTTCATGTAAAGGTTTTTCTTAGGAAGAAAATATATCAAAGAGATTCTCAGATAAAATTGAGTGGTAAGGGGCCATAAGCATGTTATGCACATTGTGTACTGTGGAAAGGCAAAAGGAGCCTGGATAAAGACAGATGCTGTAAAGGAGAAATACAAACACTTGGAGAAGAAACATGAAATGTAGGGCTCGAGAAAAAGCCCAGAAAATGCTTCCTGGGAAAGCTGGAAACCGGCAGCTGGTCAGGAGCTGGTAACACAGGGTATCAGCTGATGGCTGCAGGATTGGGGATGTATAAACACAGTCTTTGCTCAGTGAAATCCGGACACTACTCCTTTCCTTATGGCTGTGATGAGTCAGGGCAGTAGCCAAGGCTCCACAGGGACAGCTGGAAACTTTATGAGACAGATACTACCTACATGCCTGGAACAGGGAGGCTGCATCAGGTGTTGGGGGAGGCCTGCACACTGATGAGGAAGAGACAAACTATGGTGGCTTTGAAGAATAATTGTGTGTGCACATGCACACCCTCATGCAAACACAGATGCATCTGTACCTGGAGAGACAGGGTCTTCCCTTTTTACACAAATAACACTAGTATAACATAAAATATGTTATATAGCTGTAGGGCTTGCTTAGCTTTCTATAGTGTGCTTCACACACCCTGTTTTAGGCATGTGTGAAAGGCAAAACTCCCAGCAAAGAATACATGTTCATGGAAGCTGCAGTCATGTGCTACAGAATGTTTGTGGTTTGCATATTCAGGGCCTCATGAGAGGGTTTTTGTCAAGTTAAGGGTTCTGTTTGCTTTGAAATCATGTCTGTTTCAGAAGAGGTAGGGGCTGATTCATTTTCCTCTGACAGTGAGCCCACCTAATTGTCTTCTGAGAGTTTTGAGCCATACAATATAGGTGGAAATTTAAATCACTGAGAATGGAGAACAGGTAACATATTTATCAACCAATAAAACACATCAAGTGCTAAGGTGATCCAGTATGTAGAACTAACCCACTTCCCATTCTCCTCAAATGACTCAGGGGTCTGCATTTAATTTCTGCTTGTCTTTCAGTGGTGTCAATGACAATTTGTTCTTCTATTACAAGTGAAAATCACCTCACTTATCTGGGAAAATATGTTGAAATGTCCTTTGTTAGGAGTGGACAATTTTCCCATTTCACTTGTATCTTTACACTTGATCTTGTACTCTTGTGTGAATAGGTTTTTTTGGTTGGCAGAGAATGGCCTGGGGCCGGGGCAAGAGCAGTGCACAAAGGAAGGAAAAAGAGGAGCAAAGAAGTGTAATAGATGCAGCTGGGAGATTTTACAGCCATTGGAAAGAAGTAATTTTTGATTTGCTACTTTTTTATTGCCTTCTAAGATTCTGAATTGGATCAAAAGCAAATAAACAGCCCTTTAATATCTCACTTTGTGTCTTTGTGCCCGTTTGTGTTTTAGAGCCCTCTGCGCTTATAGATAAATACATTATAGACAAATGTTAACCCCTTCATAGGAATCCCACAGATATGTTTTGAATAAAAAAATGTCTGTTTAAGGCACAGTGAGAAAATGACTTGGTTTGATCATTAGCTGAGAAGAACAGGACTTATTCTGGGGAAGTTCACATTGCTAACTTGCAGCATAATGGACAGAAAATTATTCTAGATGTAAGCACAATGGTGCTTTGAAGCAGGTTGAAAGTAGACAGTTTACATTAGGATAAAAGTCAAAAACCCTGCAACTAAGACCAATTTTATGCATTTTAATATGATGCAGCAGATCTTTTTCTTAGGTAGATGCATCTATTCCTTCATATTTTAGCAGTAGTTTGCACAGAATAAATCCTCAGCCATCTGAGTGTCAAAGCCTCCCTAATTAAATATACTCTGCAATATTCAGTGCATTGAGTTAACCCCAGTTCTTGGTCTAAAACCCATCAGGCAGACTTAAAAATTAATAATAGCTGCCTGTTTAGCCTCTGTGCAGTGCTTAAATGGATTTTGAGCCTGACATTTCAGCTGATGGACATTTTTCTGAACAGTAATAATGCTTGAGGAAACATTTATTTCCAGCTATTGCTCACCTTACCTACATTTCATACTGTAGTTAACTTTTACTTCGAAGGAAGATGGTAGCAGGTCAAAAGGAATGAAAAAGAAAAGGGACATATAAAAGGCACACCACAGTAGAGGGGTTAACACCTTCCATCATTCATCCTAATGAAAAAGCCTATTTATATCTCTTCCTTTCATTTTTTCATTTCTTTTTTTGTAGATCTATCAATCTCTATAAGCCCTTTTGAAGGAGTAGAATATGTGAAATCTGTAATCATAAAAGCCTGTCACTATCCTGTTTGTGAATCATTTTCTCCTAAAAATGAACTCAGAAACTGATTTCCACCATGTCAAAGTTACTGTTTTAATTCAGTGGAGTCTGGAGACTAGGCAAAATACATTGCTAAAATCATGATTAAATTTCTAAAGAATTTCTGGACTTTTTTGAGAAACAGTTGATAGCACTACTGCTAAATACCAGTTCATAAATATGACACTGGCACACGTCAGAAGTGATAGTTCTGTAATGTACTGGATTTTGTGGATGGGAAACTGATTTGTAAACAAATTGCATAAGCAAATAACAGTGAAATCAGAGGGGAAGATTTGCCACAAAACTACAGCTGTGATTTCAGCATTTTTATAAAAATGAGGCTGAAACGCCAAAAGGCAAATCCAGTGTAACATAAACCTCTTTTGTGCATGGGCAAAAATAAAGGAAAGCGCTTCCATTCACTGTGAGGATTTATCCCCTAAATGAAAACACAAGAACAAAATTATTGAAGAAAAAAAGGATACCTTTTTGTCTGTCCTCTATGCTGGCTGTGTTCAGAGCACAGCTGTACTTTCAGAACAGAGAGGAAGATGAACTTGTTTTTACAAATTACAAGTTTCCCCATATTGTGGTACCAATATGACCCTCCATATGCTACCATTAGAAAGATATTAAATAAAGCAAGATACATTATTACTTCCTCTGCAAAACTACTGCATTGCCTTATCTGACACATGGCATTACATTCATACACACCATTGAGCATCTGTTGGCAGTAATCAAACAAGAAAGAAAGAATTTTATATCACATTTAATTTAATATTTATAGTTACACAGGAGGTCCAGCAGTGATAAATTTCTTATAAATAGGCTATATTTTTGCAAAGTGAATCAAGAACTAGCTAGTAATAGCTAATATTAAAAATGTTTGATTATTTTTATATGTAAGTATCCAAGTTTCCTTAACTAAGGAGACTTTGGGAACCCATTACTACTATCTTTGCATTAATTGCAATTGTACATGCAGTTGAGTCCATTTACTGTCTGAAACGAGAATTTTTGTTATTAAATGTTTAATATCAAGGATCACCAAGCAGGAGGATTCTGCACTACTCTCTGTTGGACAATACAAGAATCAGACATCCCCAGTCAACAAGTGTCCTAAATTACCTCCTTGAAAATGAGGACTTAATGAAACAGCAGCACAGGGCTTTAGCATTCACCACTCTCACCTTTAAACCACAATGACTTGAAACGAAATGTATTGCTCCTCTCCAGTGGATGAGTATGCTTGACATAGACTTGTAAAATGATAGTAAGTTTTACTGCTTGGCAGTGAAACAGCACTATAAGCTGCCATGTTGACAGTATTCTCCTGACTGTAGCATTTCTGGAAAACAGGAGTGACTACCAGTATTTTTGGAAGGCTTGAAAGCAGTTTGCATCTTTCTATTCATCTGAGCAAGAAATCCAAACTCCCAGAATTTTGATTCACCTGTTTTGGAAAAACAGCAGAGTCAGGTATTTTTTGGAAAAACAGCAGAGCCATGTATTTTTTGGAAAAACAGCAGAGCCAGGTATTTTTTGCCAGGTATACATATTGAAGAAATACTTCAGGGATGTTATACTATTTAAATTATCTCTACATACTGTTTCAATTTATTTTTGCTTCTTTTTTCTTTTTCTTTTTTTTTACATTCAGTTATCATACATTGCCTGAGAAAGCATTTGTTCTAGTTCCTATGGAAACATGCATAGATATAATGCACACAACCAAGGGTAAAATCTTTGAAGTGATGTAAAATAAAAACAATTAAACAATATAAATAGAAATACTAGGGGAAAAAAAATCTTGATTCTAGATAGGTTATTGTCAAAATATTGCAGCAAAAGCATTATATCTCTTCTTTTTTTTCTTGTTAAAAAACCGTGGATGAATAATCTGTCACAGGACAGTAAATCTAAAAAAAATATATATATATACTCATGGAACTGTCTGCTTTTACATTCCCCTAGCAAAATGTACAAAATGGTCTTCATTTCCAGTTGTATTCTCCATTGACTGTTGCAGAACACTGTCCTAAGAGATTGTCTTTAAATAAAAGATGGTGCATAGTACACAGAAAGGGGAGTCTTAACTGTGGAGTATTTCTAGCAGCAGCAGAAGTTACCTTCTGGAAAGTACCATATGTTTCATGTGGAATGCCACATGTAAGATTTGTCCAGATAGGTTGCAAAGAGTGAGGAAATGGCATCATCTAAATGAAGTGTAAGCTAATTCAAATTTTTCATTTGTTGATCATAGCTTACTCTAAAGGTGTGAATCAAATAACTTGAGGAAATCCCCCTTGAGTTTCTAAACCACTTCAGAAAATATTTTAGTCTCTCTTCAGTAAAGAATTAATTTCTTAATGTTGGCTTGCTTGAATATGTATGAAGATAATATCAAGACACCATTTCCATGCAAGCCAGGAGCTCATTGATTTTTCATTAAGGAAGGGGATAAATCACTCAAATAGTAAGAGTACCTCCAGTGCATTCCCACAATTCCTCCCTTAAGCACAAGTCAGAAATTTCTTCCTCAGATTCAGTAGAAAAGAATCACCTCAATCACTTTAGCAAACATAATATTATTGGATATTCTCCAGAATATTAGTGAGTCACAGCAGTAGTGATTAACTCACAGTGCAGTTTTGAAATGTTCTTTAGTGGGTGAGGAAATCCCAAGTGCCCAGAGCCAGCTGTATCTGGCACTACAGACATCTTAGTGGGTGAGCCATTTTCTCCTCTGCTTCATACATTGAAATGATGCTTGGTCATTTTGATCAAGTTGGAGTTCTCCAATAATTTTTTTTCTTTTTTGGAAAAAGTTGAGGAAGAGCTCAGGAGAAAGTAAAATTTACTATTTTTTAAAGATCTCTGTTATACCAATGAATTGTGTGAGTGTTCAGCTGCCAAAAGATGCAGAGCAGCAATCACTGGCATCCATCCACTGTTCTGGATTCTGACTCTAGAAATATGCACTTATATTATATGTAGTCATGTAAATGAGGCTTCAGGAGCACAAGTACAGTATTTAGAAAGATCTGTAAGGAAAGCAAAATAGATTTTATGTATTATTTTCAGAAAGCACTAACAGTTTTCTGAGCAGAGATATGTGTCAGAACAGCATTATATCATCATGAGACAGTTTTACCTGTTTTGATAAATATGTACATGTATATGTATGTGTATATGTGTGTAGGTGGATATGTGCATCCATATGGATGGGTATGTAATTGAATATATACATATTTTGGTTCAAACTCAGGTATATACAGACTCCCCTTGACTTTGAATTGATTTCCAGACTGATAGCTAGAGAGTTTTCTTGTTCACTACTTGTTCACTACTGCCTGATCAATTTCTGTTTTACAAATACAATTAATGTTAAGCATTTCCACCATTAATTCAGCACATTCAGACTACATATATGGAAGAATTTTTTACAATGAGGATGGTGAAATACTGGAAGAGGTTGTGCAGAGAAGTGCCAGGTGCCCCATCACTAGAAACAAAACTGAAGATCAGCAGACTGATCTAGATGAAGATGTTCGTGCTCAGTCCAGGGGGATTGCACTAGATGGCCTTTAAAGATTCCTCTGAAACTAAATTATGCTATGATTCAGTGATTCTATGAATACTATATGCAATATCACATATTAAAAAAATATGAAAAATATATATATACACACATACGCATACACACATTTGTGCACCTATGTACAAATTCAACAAGGGCAAGGGCCAGATCCTGTACCTGGGGAAGGGTAACCTGCTGCACCAGCATGGGCTGGGGGACAGTCTGCTGGGAAACAGCTCTGCAGAGAAGGACCTGGGGTCCTGCTGGACAACATCTGTCCATGGGCCAGCAGTGCCCTGGTGGCCAAGAAGGCCAGTGGTGT
>JANRGV010000001.1:114511196-114523203 GCA_024734035.1 Alethe castanea
TCTGTTCTGAGCTCCTCAGGACTGGAAAGAAAAGGCACTACTGGCATTGGGTTACAGAGATCATTGGGGAACAGGAGCATCTCTCTTATGAGGAAAGGCCGTGGGAGCTGGGCCTGTTCAGTCTGGAGAAGAGATGAATGAGAGGAGAACTTATCAATGCATGCATTACATTATAATACATTGGGTGGGTGTCAAGAGGATGGAGCCAGACTCTTCTTGGTGATCCCCAGTGACAGGACATGGGGTAATGGGTACAAACCCAAAGACAGGCAGCTCCACCTGAGTATGAGGGGGAAAATGTCTTTACTTTAAAGGAGGCAGAGCACTGGAACAGGCTGCCCAGAGAGGCCTTAGAGTCTCTTTCTGTAGCTATTCACTAATAGCAACCTGCTGTAGGTGAATCTGCTTTAGCAGGTGGGTTGGACTACACAGTCTTCAGAGGTCACTTCCAGCCCCAAGAAGTCTAATTTTGTGATAGAAGAGAATTATCTTCAAATATGAATATACTTACAATCGTGCAGTTTTCTTTAAACTGGATATTGTACCTTCCCTTAAGGTTTTTTTGTTTTCTACTCTAATCAATAGTATTCTTATTGAAATGGCATAATAATTTTGATTTTAGGGGTTATATCATTTAATGAGTGTTCCTCAATAGTTCTTAGATCCATGCATTGCTTCCCTACTCCCAAATACTCAGTATGCCCTTTTTTCAACTGGCTCATTTTATTCTAGCTTCTACTAACCTAACTTAATATTGATTTTGTTTTAGTCTCCACCTTCCACCTCCTTGGCCTTTCTGTTTAAATTAAATCTGTCTTTAAATGGATGCTATCCCAACCCCCAGTTGCCAGCACCTTAGCCTTTTCACTTAAATTGCATCTATTGTTAAATCAATCTTACTCCAGCATCCAGCGTTGCTCTCTGGAGCTTTCCACTCAACATCACATACAGGCCTAAGTGGTGCCCATTCCTGCCTGTGCCTTTCATCCAGCTGCTCTATTAAAATGAAACCTCTTTACAAATCCATTTTCCACTTCCAGTAGCAATCCTCTTACTTCTTCATTTCTGAATGGCAGCAGTCTTGTGTCTGTTTTAGTTTGTGGAGCTTAAAAAGAAACTTTTCAGACTTCCACTCTCCTGTGTAAATGCCATCTCTCCCAAATCTTAACTGTCATGCAGACAGGTTAGCCTAATTTCTGGGTCTCAGCTGAAGTAACATCCATTTCATTGTTGCTGCTGCCTGAGTGGTAATTTCCCAGTTAGCAAATCATGTCTAAGAGCTCTGCCTTGTAAGAACTGCTGCCTTTGGTGTGGGAAGTGAAAGCCTGGAGCAAATCATGTGCCCCTGTAATGAAGGAGTGTGCTGAGCCAAGGGATTAGCCAGGCTCTATACTGGGCTGTAAACTGTCTTTATGATGTGCTGATAAGGAATCTGGGAATTCAGTGTACAGTTACAGCTGGGACAACCATACCCACAGCTTCCCTGATATGATACATAACTCAAGCTGTTTGGCAGACCCAACAGACTTGCAGATGAATTAGCAGTTTCAGTGGTCAGAGTTCTCAATGCCTTTTCCTCTATGCCCATGCCTGACCTGATAGAGAGATGGTGAGGCTTCATCTCAGAAGAAAGTCCTCACTTCTTCTTTACAGATAATAGCCTCAAAAACTGAAACAGATCCATGCAGGCCACCTGAGCTGAGAGGCTGCCACTGATTTTCCCTGAAGATAAGGTTTGTTCACAATTCTGATAGCTAAGCTTTGAAATAAAGCAGTAGAAAAGCCAAAGCTGCTTGTTTCTTATTTTAATGGAGTATCCATGACAAAAATCATACGATATGGTTCCCTTTTTATTTAATGTATGTAATCATATACTGTAGCCTTAGAGGATATTCAAACTACCTAGAAAAGCGGGTACTATAAATTCAAAAAGAGATGGCTAACCAGCACAAGTCAGTGAAGTACATTGAACCAAGCCCTGAATTTCAGGTCATAGTTGGGTAAATTTTGAAGATAATTTTGTTTGGTAACGGAAACTTTCTCTACATGTGGCAAAATTAAAAAAAAAAAAAAAAAAAGAAGAAGTTGAATAGAAGTTGAATAAACATTAACTTTATACATCTTTGAAAATCTCAGGTCTGAATGTCATAAACCTAAAGGCAAGCAGCATCTTCCACAAAGAAAAATTGCCAGTTTTGTTTGGAAGAGAAAGTGATAACCAATGATTACTGTGAAGGTCAAAGCAAGAGAAAGACCCTTGCAAATAAAGTATCACAAGAATTTCTTAGAAGAACCACAGTCACAGAGCAAGAGAAAGGAGAAGTTATTAAGTCAGCTGGTCAGAGCATGGTGCTAATTAACACCAGGGTTGTAGGTTTGATCCCTGTATTGGCCTCTGACTTAAGAGCTGGACACAATGATTCTTGTGGGTGCCTTCCAACAGGTGATGGTTGCTAAACACTTTTCTTTATCCTGTGAAATTCTTACCTCTTCTTTAGTTCTCTTTACTGTGTTTCTGATGTCATCACAACTTCAGCCTTTCATAAAGTAACCTTTTTAAATTCCTCCTGTTTTAAACTTTGACTTGCTGTCTATATATTGTGCTTTCTAGATTTTCTATCTGTGCTATTTCAACAGCGTTAATGGTTTCTGTATATAAGATAAGCAAGATTTATGGCAAGAGGTGTTGTCTTAATAAATCAGGAGATGTTGTGGTTTTCCAGCTGGGCCAGTTGGTCAAATAAAATATATTACCTGTTCCTAGAAAAGCTGTTTTTCAAAAAGGCTACATTATATTTATTGCATTTGTCTGTATTGCTGATGTGCTTTATTAACTCTGTATCATAACAAGTCTCTCTCTACCAGTGCTCTGTGGTTTGGGTCATAGATGGACTCACTTTAAACTTCATTTAACATTTTTTTGCCTTGAATCAGTAAATATACAGTTGGTTTTGCTAGCAGAAACTTAATCTCAGTTTATCTGTGTTTTTCTCAATATCACAGACTAGATACAGCAAAATTAAACAGTACTGTGTGACTCTCACCATTTATATGATGGCTCTTATTTCTTGGCATTGATTTCTACTCATTCTCTTTTCCTTCTTAATCACAACAATGTGTTATTTTGGGGGACAGAAATTCTTGAGTTACAAGATTTTTTTGAATAGTGTCTTTTTACTTCATCTTTCTTCAGGGAGAGTTTTTTTATGGATGAGGGCAGTATTGTATTATCTTTCTTTTTCATTAGCGGATTGATTCACTAGTGGCTTCAAAGTGAGTATTAATCCTGTTACAGACTCTACTCCAGACATTCATCTTTCTCCTAATATGAAATGATTTTATAATACTCTACCTTCTCAGCTCTATTTTCAAAGCTGAAGAAATACTTATTTTATGTTTTGGGGTGTTGAGGAGCTAATTTGAATTGGTGACAGAGACGGCAATACCAAAAGCAATATTAAGAGATGAGAAAGTTAACTTGAATGTGAAGATAGAGCAGGGAAAAAAGCAATAAAAATACGAGGAGCAATCAATCATCATTTGCAGAGAAACACTCACAGAGACAGAGGGGTACTCATGGATGCACTTGGAAGTGATTAAGTAATAAACTTAGCAGATATACCCACAATAGCTCTGAAATGCTGCATGGTCATATATTTTGGGGTGCATTTACTGGGCCTGGAAAAGGCCCACATGATACTGATAAACAAAAGATTATTTTGCTGGCTTCCTCACCTTGAAAAACTAAAAGCAAGAAGAACCAGAAGATTAGAGCTTGTTGATTTGTACTCATTCCCAGAGATAAAAAATTGAAAGGAAGATCCTGAGAATCTGGAGATCACCAAAGATTTATCCACTTCTGTTTCCTATCTGTAGATTTTGATTCAGAGAAGGCACAGTAGGACCACAGGCTTCTGCTGGGAGGGATGTTCTGCTGGGATGAGAGGAGGGCTCCATCAGTGCTGGGGGAAACATTGCCTGCTTAGCAGAGGAAAAAGGTAGTTTGGATCTAAATACACTAAAACTCTGGGAGGTTTGTGGTAGAAAACTTTGGGGTCTGCCACCTCGAGGATTGAAGCAGACCACCCCTAAGGGAGGTGTAGCTGTGAGTGCAGTGTAGGTGCAGGGTGGGGAATGCATACAATGCCCCACACAAAGGAGTAAATGTCATGTGGTGAAGCAGGATTTCTAGTCAGAATGTCACTCGTAGTCATGAGGGCAAAGGCAGGATGATAAATGAAAAGGAGGATGAGGAAATGGAAACAGCTTTATCTGAAATGGAAAGAAAATGTTAAATAGTGCAGATCAGTACTCTTTTGAAAAAGTTGACATCTGACCTCTCAGGCTACTGGAAGTACAAGCTTAAGCATCCGTAGCAAGTTCAAGATAGCAAGTATTTTCAAGATGTAGCAAGTTCTTTTGAGGTAAAGATGGTAGTTCTGTACCTGACTCCCAGCAAATTCAGCTACTAATAAGGGAAGGACCAGGGAAGAAGGAGGTTTCCCTGACTGACAGCAAAAGACATTAACAGGCAGGTATGTTAAGTAGATCTTAAAGCAAATAAAAGAGAGTTATAAAGGAAAGAAATACTGCAACATAGGCTGAATGTGACAGAGTTTTAGTCAGCCAGACCTTTGAAGTGGATGTGTATGATTCCCTTTATAGAAAACTTCCCCAAAATACTGCAACACAAAACAGCAAAACATAAAAGGCAGGATTAATTGCATTATAAACTAGCACACTTTTAAAATGGAAAATTCCAAGTTACTGGATCATACAGAACAGAAATGAGAGGCTTATAGCATTTCCTTCAGCTGGAGGACCATTTGAGTCTCAGCCAATTCTCTGGCTTCTTGATTTGCAGGTATTCTGCTTGGTCTCCCAAGTTTTTCCATGGTCTCTTAGGCCTGCATGGTTTGCTGCTCCCCACTGCAGTCTCTGCTTGAGGAGCAGGCTGGCAGCTCCTTCCCTCTCTGACTTGCACCCTGTGTTGTGCCATGAGCACAGACACTCTCCTGAAGGTCCTCGGCTCACTTCACTTTTTATGAGACAAGATACAAACCCATGAAGCAAATGTCATGTCATAGAGGATGATAGTAGCAAATTTCAGAACCAGTCTTTCATCCCTAGGAAGGTGGGAAGTTGGGAAAATCCAGAATGACTCAGTGATAACTAAAATCCCTCCAGTCCTGTAGCCTACTTTTATAAAATAAAATTGATGTTCTGTTGTGAATGGATGATGTGAACTTTCTTCAATACATAGAAATCCTTTCCTTCAAATGTCACCCGTGTTCTAATATGTCATGTATTTGATCTTGCAAATACTTTTCTCTGGGAATTTTATCTTTAATTATTCATTAGAGTTGAAAAGGTTCAGCATTAATTTTAAAAACAGGGAACATTCATTTCTCATACTAAAACATCAGGGGCTTGTAGTTAAGGTTAAAAAAAGCAGCTGTGATATTCTTGAGTATATAATAACAAGTCAATTGTAAATACTTAGGTGTTGCCTCAAAAATAAATAATTGGATCATACTGACAAATAACTGAAGCCAAAAGAAATTCTATGGATACAAAGAAAGGACAGGAACAGCAACTCATGGGACTCAACTGATAGGGGAGAAAACCTTAACAACTTGAAAGAACAAAGCTACTAGCCTGCAACCCAGCAATGTACTGTAAGTGGAATAGATCAATTCCAATTGGTCTCAGCATCTGCACTGAATGTTTTTGGAAGAACGCTGTCGTTTATGGCATCAAACTCAGCAGTAATATAAAGGCACACTAATACATAGCGTGTATTCCTGAATCAGAATACCAAAAAAAGATCAAAGCATAACTTCAAAAAGCAGATTCAGAGTTCTGTCGCTTTTGAAGTCAACTTGGACAGATTTACTGTGAAGATCACATCTCTGGAGGTGTGACTGAGGCTGTAACAGCCTTCTGTACAATAGTCTTGGGACTATTGGAGTTGCCATTTTAGTGGATAGATTGGATGATTAGTGGATAAAACTCAATGGATTGTTGCTCTCCCATTATCATGTGAATATAATTGATAGATGTTTTTTCTGGGTATTTCATGTCTTTTATGCATGGTTTGTTTTTCCTTCGCAGGCTTAATTTATACATAAGCAGTACAGTAACTTAAAGAGGGAATCACAGAATATTCTGCATCAAAAGGGAATAGATAAAAAAGAGTGCCAGAAAAGGAAAAAGAAGTAATTAGTGAAGACTAATTTTTACCAATTTTACATCTCTAATTTTCTCACTGTATTAAAAATTTTCTAGGAAGTTTTAATTAGAATTGTTTACAATTTACTTTGGTCATATGCAGGAAGAAAACTGCCCTTCACTATATTTAAAATCTCAGACTAGAACTAGCAATAGCACCTTTAAATACAAGCATCAGAAAAAAATACAAAAAACAAAAAACAAAACATCTTTATTTGTTTGAAATGTTTTTAAATGCAACTTCTATATATTAGTATTCTCACTAAGATGTCAGCATTTTCATTAAAATGAGGAACAGAAAAATATAGAGACCTATAAAGGAAGAAGATGTATAATCAGACATACTTAGTTTGAATTGCATTGCTGAGGAATTACATAAGTCACAGCCAGCTATGCTGAGATGTATGGGGTGGTTGATGCCCAAGCTGATAAGTATTTAGAGAGAGTACAGTATAACATTTTAAAGCAAAATGAAAAACTACTTCTCATCAACTTAAATTTTGAATGTGGGAAAAATGGATGTTTTCTAAAGTCTAAAGGAAACAATTTATGCATTAGTGGAGCATAAGGTATATTTTTTTATAAAATACTAAATTAGTGATAGCAAACTTTTAGTGAATATTACTTGATAGTAAACATTTTCCTACACACCTTATGTGCAATAACCATACTTTTCTAGGGACTTTTACCATGTAGTGGCCAGGAGTCCTTAATGACTTGAAAGTGACTGAAAAATACTTACTTTTAGGGGGAAAAAAACCAGCAAAACACCGTAATCAGGCAGGCTATCACTTAATTTCACTAATGGAATGGTATTGCTGTAAATAGCTTTCAAAGACATGGCGCAAAGATTTTTGAAAGACACTTTCAGATTTGGAATGACTGGGGAAGTCTGGGTTAAGAAGGTTTAATTTTCACTTCCTAACATTTTAGATCTTCTTCATACTTCCTTCATCCTACTGGGCAGTCATATCCTTGGAGAATAAATGATATTGGTATCTTGCATGTCACATCACTGGTAAAATGAGGGGAGAGTTCAGTAGCAAAGATCATAATAAAGATAAAATTTCTGTGCCAGTGCCCTTTCTAAGGCAGCTTCTGAGGGGATCCTTCCTTCAGTGCAGCCCTGTAAAGAAGTGTGGTACTTACATGTTACAAGGTAGAGCAGTTTTTAAAATTCTGATCTATCCCACTGGTGAAGACTAAGAAGAAAATCTGGTGCAAATATCTTAATAATTACTGTGGAACATTGAAATACTCCCCTTCTAGCTTCCAGTAATAAAAATTTAAGTAAAAGGTTGTCTCTTAGTAATTTTCTACCACTTTATCCTGTTTTAACCTGATTACCATCTGCCAGTACTTTATAGAGACAGAGCAGCAATCAGAGTGCCACAAATGATTACTGATGTCCCTTCTTCTCACTTCCTTAATTGTCCTGCACACATTTTCCCTCTTTTGGTCCTCTACATAAGTGAGAAGCAATTCCTGTGATCCTGCAATGGAATGTGTGATTCTTCTGCTACATGACTTGAGACTCATGTGCTCAGGCTTAGTATGAGGAGGGGGAAATGGGTAGTGCTGGCTCCAGACAGACAGGTGGGTCAGTCTGGCTCGTGCAGAGAAGGGTGTAAGGGCAGTGGATCTCTTGAGGATGGAAGACAACTGAAAAAGCAATTTTTTTCAGGAGAAAACATGCTTATCTGGAAAGTTTGTGTAAGCTACAAATGCAAATATTGGAAAGTCCAAAGTTTGGACTTTATGCCGCAGCACTGACTTAACATCAATCCCCCTGTTTTGCTTCCTCTTTCTAAATGATTTTGGTTCCTTTTCTGCTTGTTGCACCCTCCTCGGTTGCATACCTTTTCTTAATGAATGTAATTGCATTGGTATATTGCCATTCAAAAAAAATCTCAGTGCAAGGAAAACAATTCAGTGCGAAATAGTATTTGGCACCCCATAGGTTAAGAAAATCTTTTGTACATAAAACTGCAAGTTTGAGCAGCTGCTAGTCTGCCTCTGTCTTGGAAAGGGGACAGCTGGAGGTGCCAACCATTTGAGCCATCAGCTTTGGGGATTACTTCCATTTATAAAATGGAGAGACAAGTATCAATAGGATCTAAGGTGTTCCAGGCCAAGAAATGGCAGGATTTACTAAGAATTGTGCTATTGCCATATTGCTGCTCTCTTCATACCCTGCACCTCCAGACATGCTTAGAATTTTCCAACTTTGAAAGAAGAAATTAGTAATATACCAATGAGCTGACAAGCTCTGACAGCTGTTTGCACAAGACCTGCCAGCAGGTCAATGGGATAGTGCCAGAGAAGCTGAATTCCAGATGAGAGGGTGGAAACGGAGAAAGGATTTTTTTTTTCCTGAGCTCTGATTCTTTTACCCTAACTTCAAAGGAAAGCAAATTTTAACTTGCATATGGGTGAATACGCTGGATAAACAGCAGTAAGGCAACCCGAAATGTCATCTGTCTAGCAAAGAATAACCCTCAAAATTACTGATGGCAGTGGATGCACTTTCTTCAGCCAGCAGCATACTGCACTTTTCTCACTCAGGCAGATTATGACAACGTTCCTCTGATATGGCCCGTGAATGAATGAACATCACTTTAATGGACTGCCTGCGGTGGACAGCCAGCACAGATTTGCACTTCCAAGCACAGCAGGTAGTGAACTCTAAAGGAACGCTTCACACTGGCCATTAAGCATCCAGCATGACCACAAAACTGAGGTGACACAAGGAGAGAGCAATTCCCTGGGAATAGGGATCATGTTTTGCAGCCAGCTGCAGATAAAATAACCAGCTTCTGCTGTAACCTGCTATTATCTGTGGGATGCTAAAAATTCCTCTCCCTAGGATTTTAAGTTTCTCTCTGCATGACTGTAGTTAATGACTGGACTACATGGGGTGTTCATTATTTAGTGACTGAATATCCCTACTGCTGACAAGTTGTGGTTGTTGGTTCGGTTTGTTTTTATTTTTTAATTTAAAGCATAGTACTACAGAAGTGTATAGAACACTTTTAAAATTGAACTTTTTTCCAGACTTACACAACTTTCTGAAACTAATTAATGTAGTTCTGTGAATCTATGGCAGAAATTATCCATAATCCATTAACCAGGTAGAAATAAACAAAAACAATTATTTTATATCATCCTTAAACCATTATTTTCCTCCTAGAAAACCTACATAAATGTTGCTTTTACTTACTGTTGGCCAATTAAATAGAGGTATGGATGCATCCAAAAGTTCATTCAGTGTAAGGTTTTAAGATATTTGATGCCCGCTTACACTGAAATGTATGTAATAATGTCATTGCCTCCAACGAAAATAAAAATTCAATTTACTGTGTTTTTGAATGGCTACTTGTGGTCTTAGTCCTGGAAGACTACTAATTATAAGGGATGAAAATATCAGGTAAAATCAAAATGAATTTTTAAAAATAGAAGTAATTTATAATTCAAATAATTGATAATGAATCTTCATAATAAAGAGCTATAAGCCTTAAAATAGAGTGCATAATGAAAAATAGCACATTCCATTGCCTTGTGTGATGGAACAGCTTCTTGCCTTGAGAATGAGCTTCACATAAATTTTAAGGTGAGCTTCTGCTTTAATACTGCATAAGATATCTTGGATTGCAAATAGAAAGCCTTGGCTAAACAGGTTTGAGCAGCTCATCTCAACACTTGCTGGATGGTGCTATTAAATATATTCTCCTTGTCAGAACAAAGAAACGTCTATGTTGTCAATCATTAATACATTTCAACTTCATTTCTTGCTTTAAAAGATTTGTTGGTTGAAGGGCTAGTTACTTTAAATTCTCTCCCTGATTACGATTGCAGATAATGCTTGTGATTGCTGAGTGGAATGACATGTGGTTCTGAAGTGGTGAATTGCCTAAAAAGCATTCTTTTAGTTCCTTGTGTTAACATATGCTCAATCTAAAAAAAAACAAAAACAAAACAAAAAACAAACAAAAAAAACCTCCTCCAAACCACTGGAAATTGGGGAAAACTAAAGAGCATTGAAAAACACCCAAACAAACAAACAAACAAACTAAAAAACTACCACAAAGGGGAAAAGCACCACCAAAACAAATAAACAGACAAAAATCACTGTGGACATGATTTATTCTAAAAAATTATTCAGTAAATATGTAATGTATTAGACATCTAGCATGTAGCTCTGAGGTTCCCAGCACATGAAGGAGATCAATCTGTTAAAGCACATCCAGTGGAGGGACATCAGGTAAATTAGAGGGATGGAGCACCTGAGAGAATTGGGATTGTTCAGCCTGGAGGAGAGAAGGCTTCAGGGTGACCTAACTGTGGCCTTCCAGTACCTGAAGGGAGCCTAAAAGAAAGATGGAGAGGGACTCCTTACAAGAGCATGTCGTGACAGGATGAGGAGGAATGGCTTCAAACTGAAAGAGAGTAGGTTTAGATTAGATTTTAAGAAGAAATTCTTTATTGTGAAACTGAGGAGACACAAGCAGATTGCCCAGAGAGGTTGGATGCCTCATCCCTGGAAGTGTTCAAGGCCAGGTTGGCTGAGTAGGCTGCTCTAGTGGAAGACGTCCCTGCCTATGGCAGGGGGGTTGGAACTAGATGATCTTTAAGAGCTTTCCCAACTCAAACCATTCTGTGATTCTGTGGTATAAAAATCAACTTTTGCAACAGTTCATCTGCAACTATTTCCTCTGTAAGGATTTGATCCCACTAGTGCTGAAGTAAATTTTGATGCATGTTATGGCATATAGCGATAACATTCTGAAGGAGAGCTGCAACATGAAAGAAATACAGTAGAAAGAGGAGGTGCAGATAGGCTGGGGCAGGCACTTGGGCTGGGCAAGCTCTTCAGCACATTATTCCTGCTCAGACAGTTTTGAGTCTTGGGGAAGAGGTGATGCTGTAGGATTGAAGTACGTCAAGTTCAATTTTCAGCCACTGAACTCAACAGGAGCATTTCCACAGATTTCAGTGGGTATTTCATTAGTCTGTCAATCTCTAAGCCTCATTTTCCAGTCACTTCACCCTGGATAAGCACTCTTTGTTGGTCTACCTAGTGCACACATTGACTGGGAAAAACCTGCTTTTTTTCATTCATTGCTCATACAGCAATTAGCACAATGAGTATCAAAATTCTGCTTAGGACTTTTGTATATATGTATATGCATATGTATACAAACAAGTGAAGGAGGTTGCCTTCCATGCAACCAAAGAACCTTACTGTACTGTGAATTTGTCAGCTCTGGACATGTCTGCAAAAGGCCCTTTGAAATCAATAGAATAGTCTTTTCCACAAACCTGCTTCTAAGATTTCTAACATAGCTTGAAATTGTGGCCTCTTGGAGCTGCTTAAAATCTTACCAAAATAACAAAATACAAGACTCAGACTAAAACATCTTTTTTAAAAATCATTATCACCATAGAAGGAACTAAAAATTTCTCAAGAGCACATTATTTCTGACATAGAAAGTAGGATTCTGAAAAGGTATCCTGACCCCACAAGTTCATCCAGAGAATATGCTGCTGGTTTTCCATATTTAGTGATCACTTGTTTATTCTTAACTCAGCTCTCATGCCTTCAGTTTTCATTGATGCTTTTCTACAAGTCCATTGAGCCTGAAGAGTTTAGGTGAAATTAGATTCACAAGCTAAACTGTTTCCATTGCCTAAATTTCTAAACACTTATAAAGGAGTTTAAGGGGAATTATTAAATAAATTCTATATATATAATTTATATAAATCTATATATATTGTG
>JANRGV010000001.1:114523248-114551869 GCA_024734035.1 Alethe castanea
ATATCTGAGATTGCCTTGAAGACAATCAGCTATTTTACCCCATAGTGGTTTCTCTTTACACACTCTGCAGATCTGTGAACGCTCATTTTGCACACACACTGGCAGGAGTGTGTATTTCTGCTCATCCAACTGCTGCTTGTCTTTCCAGGCATGGGGTTAAAGAGACCCCAAGGAAGACAGAGCATGGAGCCTTCTGTAAGCAGTTTCCACAGCATCTTTATCTACTTGGTTTATTTATTGTATGAAGAGCTGTGCATGCACTTACTTTTTTCTTTTTTTAAGCATAATTTGTCCACATTACTTTTTCAGTTGACATATTTTCATTTCCATTTGTTCATTTCTGGAACTGTTGTATTTTCAGTTGATTTCATAGGTGGACTTGACACATACTCCTACCGACAGCCCCCCCAGGAACATGTTGAGTTAAAGCCTGTAAAGCCTGTAGGTAAGGTTCTGGTCCCACGGACCACATTAATCCTTCTAACTGAACTGAACTGAAAGCTAACCTTCTCCTAAAATAATTTGGGAATCAGATTACTGATAATTTAATTATATTTTAATTAGAAGTTAATTAAAAATTAATCCACATAGAACATTCGAGTAAGGACACTTTGTCATTGGTGGCATATCTGCTAAAGCAAGGATTAGGAGATATCACCACGTCTGCCATGTCGTGCCTCAACGCAAGGAGAGGCTCTCACTGAAGGATGGAATTGCTTTCTTGCTGAATTTTTAGCAAGAAAAGAGCTGGTTTATAGCTTCTGTGGCTGCAGAAACCTTAATGAGATTAACACATTTATTAAAAAAAAGCAGTAGTTTTTACATTTGTCTAGCTACTGGAAGAAAAAGTTGTGCTGAAAAACTGCTTGTCAGCTTAAAATCTATCTGTAGAGTTTCACTGGAAGTTCATTATCTCTTTGTCATCACTTATTTGCTTGCACCATGAAAATCACATTTTCATAGACTTTTCCTGCTTTGCTACCTTATGAATAAGTTTGAATGCATAAGTATTCTTTTTATTTGGAAAAAATTAGGATATGGGGAGACATTGCTAGTATGTGTTTTTTTGCAGAACCTCATATAACTTGAAGTATATGATTTTTTGAAGTATTACTGGTAAACCAGAAGTTGTTAATTTGGAAGTTCTTTAAGGCTGGAATATGTGATGCTGCTCTCTGTCTTTAAATTTACCTTTGGGCCTTTTATGCCTCTTAAATGCAGCATGAAACGCACACAGAGCTAATTGACTGAAACTAATTTAATGACTTACGCTATTTTACTTATCAGTTAACAGAATTAGAATGGGTTGAAGGTTTTTCCTGGTGTATGCATGTGTATATGTGCTAGGAGTTTTAATTTAAAATGGACAATTGCTAAAAAATTGTTTGGGGTTGGAACTTGACATCTGAACTTCGTGACTTTATTAATTTTTGCAAGTTTTTAAAATGCATTTTATTCATGATGCAGCTTTTAGTTTGTAGAAATAAACAGAGACAAAATTTTACTAAAAATTTATGGAAACATAGAATTATGAAGGCCCAAAATTATGGTGTATACTAGAGTAGGAACAAATAACACATTAAGACAACTAAATAAAATTATGAACCTTCTGACTTTTGACTAAGTACATGCACTATATTGAAGTTTACTTTTGTTTAGTAATTTTTCATTAAATGTCTATTTTGCTGCATTTTCTGTCAGGAAGATGACTGCAAAATGGGAGTTTGAACCTTCTTAATAAGCTGCTAAAATATGGAGTTAAATTGATATTCAGGAGCAAGAAGGCCATGTCTGCAACATTTACACCTCTGCATAAAAGATTTTAATCTCTAAACCTGCATTCACATTAGTTGTAAGCATCGAGTGCATAGATGTTTAGTACTTTCTTAGCAAACTTACTATAATTAAAGAAGAAAATAAAAGACATATTCATGAAATGATTACAAATACATTCCTGCAAAATACATTCATTTGTTTTGCAGCAGAAAAGTCGCAGCATCTGATAATTTGTTCTTTGATAGGAGATTTTCGCTAAGTAGCTCAAGGGATTTGGGGGTTGTTGGTGATGTTACAGTACTGGAGAATAGGAGTTATCTTCCTATTTCCTATGAATGTGTGTCCTTGTATTGCTGAGAGAGCCCTCTCTGGCCTCTTTATTGCTTCAAGAAGTACAAAACTGGGACAGAAATTATATTGGGTTTCCTTCTTTATTGAGCTTTTGGTTGCATGTACTGAAAGATACAGAGGACCTTTATCTAAGCTGGGAGGGGAATTACTGTTAGTG
This sequence comes from Alethe castanea, assembly GCA_024734035.1. Classification (NCBI taxonomy): domain Eukaryota; kingdom Metazoa; phylum Chordata; class Aves; order Passeriformes; family Muscicapidae; genus Alethe; species Alethe castanea. Next base: position 114,525,533 of record JANRGV010000001.1, read on the forward strand.
ATCAAAGTCTGAATTAAAAGCCAAATTGCTGGAAATAATTTGGTCAGTGGATTGTGCCAGAACTTTGCAGATGTTTATCTCTCTGCAGCACATTAGCCTTCTTGGTTTCTTTTGGTAAGTTAATTGCTAACTGTATCAGTTATATACAGTCTGAAAATTCTTAGTATCTCTCAAAAGTTACTCCTGGTGTCCAGGCTGTGCAAAACTCCATTTCTGATAGTAGGTATTCTCTTAGAACTGAACATGAATAATGCTTATAAAAGCACATTAAAAGCCTTTATAAACGTTACTTTATAGATGAAAGCTTGGCTATGTTTCCCTTTTCCTCATCCCTTTTATTTCCCTTGTTTCATTCATAAATTAACTAAACATAGCCCATAGAAAATACAAGGCTCTGTGGTCTCATCCAAACTAAGCAGAAGACAGTCTGCTTTTATCAAGTGCTCACGTTCAGTGTAATGTCTGCTCAGTGCTACCATAATTATTAATGATTTGCAAGACTAAGATTAGTTTTCCTTCTCACCTCTGAGAAGAAGTTAAATTTGAACTTGTTCCCGTGAGGAACAGTTTTTAATCCAGCTATGAATGATCATGGCTTGCCTGTTTGCTCTTTGTTCTGCCTGTAACTCCATCGGGCTACAGGACAAGGAGAAACAGGATCTTTGCTCTCAGATCTTTGCCATGCAGTTTCAATTAAGATGTGTGTAAGGCAGGAGACAACAGGGGGAGTAGAAAAAGAATGGTTGTGCTCTCTTTGGGACTAAAGCATATGGATTATAAAGAAGACTGTTGTGCCTTTTTGAATCAAAGTATCAACAGCCAGGTCACTCAGTAATATTAGGAAACACTTCATGTACTGATATGTGGAAATGAGAGGAGCAGGGAGGTTAGAAGGAAAAAATAAGAAGCTACATTTTGGCTTGCATTAGAGGTTATTATGATTAATAATAATTGTATGAGGTTTTTATTATTAATAATAATTATATTATAATATATGTTAATAGTATAATATCATAATCATGCTGTAATAAGAACAATGTACTAATATAATAATGAAAATTTTAATTATAATTGTTATAGTAGTAATAATGATAATAAAATAAAATAAAACTACTACAGCTTTGAGCAACTCCATTTGGACAGACACTGAATCCCTAATTCCAGTGAGGGATGTCCTTAGCTTTTTTAAGAACATTACTGATTTGTGCTTGTGGAACTGATCCACTGTATGAGAAACTGTGCCAAGGGAGAGGTCACCACTCCGTGATGTATCTGTGTTATCCTGTCCTGTTTGTATCTTCTCCTGAGACTTTACTCATCATTAAATTGCTCTGAAAGACCAACATAGATTTCCAAGATTACACAAGTGAAAATGGTTAAAGGGAGTCGTGTGAGAATGCATAGATTCAGCAGGTGTGTCACTGTGGTGAGGACTATAAATAGTGTGAGTCCAGCTCAAATGCTCATGTTTGTGATCAGAATTTTATAACTGGGTGAAATATATCTCATGCTGTTGAAATATACTATGCTGAAATGAATCTATTGTTGTATTATTGAGCTTCAGATATGCTTTACCAACTATAGGACTTCTCCCAAATGTTTTTTTGCTTTTGTGGTGTGCCTTTCATTCTTGACCATATAGGTGAGTCCCACAGCTGATGAAATTAGTAACCACATGAGATTTATCCACTTGTTCATTAGTTACTAATCTCTCATGAATTAATGAGAATGTATGAATTTACATCTTACTAATTAGAAGATTTAAAAAATAGATTTTCATTTGTAAGTAATTCTTATCTCCTGTTTTTTAGGTCGAAGTAAGTAATGAGCATGGACTCAAGACTTCTGCTGTAGCTGAAGAAACAGATTTTAGAAAAGAAGACCAACCTTGTGACTCATTGTTCTGGAAGAAACCCACCACATCTGCTCCTCACGGCATGTGGATTGTTCTTCCCACAGGCTCAGTGTCATTATCAGCGTTGTAATTTCGTAGATCCTTGTAGATGATCTTGAATTTTTAAATAATTTACTTATATGGACACTTGTAAATTGTAAATTCTTTTCTTTTTTAATTTCAATATTTTTACAATGTTTAGTGTTGAGGCATGAAGACAAAACAACCTGTGAAAACTAGCAGGAGGGTGGATCTTTATCAAAAAATCAGTATTTTTTGACTGAGAGGGTCATACTGTGCCTGGTCAAGATTGTGTCAGTAAACAGTAATTTTGACTCAAAAATATGCATCAGGAGTCAAACCCTAACAGTGTTCAAGAGATCATTTCAATGCTGTCTTTAGAATTCACAATGTCCACTCCTTGCATTTTTTGAACTGCAGAATGCAGTAGGGATTACTCTTCTTACCCAAGCACTAATGTACTGAACCTAATTATTGCAATTCATATATGACTCCTCCTTTCCTAATCTCTTTTGCCCCAAGTCCATGTTGAGTAGCTGTCTCTGATTTGAAGAGAAGTAGGACAACTGCCTAATGGATGTCCATCTCTAGGAACTCTTACACCCAGGGCTGTTTAGATGTCTGTGATTTGCACATTTTTAAACTCCTTTCCTCCCTTCTCCCAGGAAGAAGCCAAGCATGAATGTACAGTACAAGGCACCAACTGAAGCCTTAGAAGCCTCTGGGGACTAATTTTTCTCTTAATTTAAAAGTAAACAAGCAAAACTGAAAAATGTGTGTAAAAATTTGTAAAGTTATTTGTAAATACTTCTAGACAAAGAACACGTATGTAACTGTGGTATTTTGTTTTCTATTCTGTCACCACTAGCATAAAGTGATACACACAGCTATTTTCTCTGGAGAGCTGGCAGTCTTTTTAACAGAACACTTTGTTTCTTTCATCTTAATTACAGTATAAAGTGCTGTGTAGATTTGTATGCCCCAGAGAGTCTCGTCTCTCTACAGATATGTGTGCCTCGACATTGAGCAGAAACATCATGGGGTTTTTGAGTCTGTTTGTGGTTTTGCACTTTTCTCACTTAAACATTTCATTGGTGGGACAGCCAGGAAGGCTGTTCCTTCTGATTCTGTTTCTCTACCTCTGCACCAGAGGCTGAACAGATGTCGACAAAGTTCCTCCATAGATACTCTGAGAAATCTTTACCTGATCTAAATAACATTTAGGTCCTAAATTTGCAGTCTTCTGTATTTTCAAGTCTGAGCAGGTGAGAGCTAGAAGAAAGCTTGTCTTGATTCTTTCCCTCCTAAAATCTTTCATTTACCAAATATGAACCTATTGGGGATGCTAGAAAATACAATGGAAATAGAGTCTAATATTTTCAGGTGACCAGGGTCTTGTGGCACATCCACTTGCTTTCCAGCTGGTTATCTTAAAGACCCCACCCACTTCAGAGAAAACACAACCTGAACTTTGGTTAACCTTCCCTGAAACTGAGTATAGTGTATTAAGACAAAGTCAACAAGAAATGGCAACTAAAAAGAAAGAAAAAACAAAACAACCTTCTTTAGTGTTCCTGGGGCTGGATGTACCTCAAATAAAACCCTTCAGCTGAACGCAGTGCTACCCTCAGGACCAAGTGGGAAGATCAGGAATGAGTGCTACACTCGCCTTGATGGCACAGGTTCAATTAACAGTTCTGGCAGGGGTTTGGAAGTGTGTGTTTGATTTTCTGCCAAGGCATGTCTGCTGGACCGTGTTTCACAGATTTGTCTGAATGTGTCTAAAGCCTGTCTTTCTGTAGGTCCTTCAGAACTGTGTACATGTACATGTCAGAAAAATTCTGCAAAGACAGAACCTGAGTTCTCTTCCATTTGAAATATCAATCATTGTTTAGCTAGGGAACACAAATCAGTATATCCCAAATCAGAATCATTACCAATACAGTTAGTGTGCCATCTGTCTCACTTAACAAACAGAACAATCCTGATTGGGAAGAATTTGTCTTCATTAGAACCAGCCAAAATGCAGACTGAAATGCCAAAGGAAACTGTTGTTCTCTTCTAAACTGAGACACTCAAAATAGTATCAATCAACTTGTACATGTTGGGGTAAAAAAATCTTGAGAATAATAAATGCATTTGACTGTTAATTGCCATGTCCTGTAATATAGGAGGACATTTTTGTAGGAAGCCTTGAGCAGTAGTTCCTTAATTTTTGCAAAACATACTTTCAGTGAGGTGTTAGGTGAGTCCCAGATCAGCCAGCTATATAGGAAATAAATGTTGACTCTCTAAATAAACTTGGAAAGTTTTCTTAAGCTTAACTGAACCATGCAATTTCAGGAAATGACTAGGTTTGTACTGCAAAACAGAATTTGCTGACAATCTTAAAACCTCGGAGGTTATCAGTTGCTACAAACTGTTCTGGTGGCATTAATAAGTCATACTGTTACACTTTAGGGCAGCTGAAGATTCATCCTTCAAATTATTGTTCTTTTCCTGAGTTTCTGTTTAATTCTAGTGTTTTAGAGAATCAGATTTGCCAGAATACTTTAGCTGACAATAAAAATGGTGATGAGACTGCAGAAATATGGCATTACATGTTCACTAAGGACTGAGCCAGGTACCACCAGTTTCTTAAAAGAGCAGATGATGTCTTGAGGATCTGAAAATAAAAACCGTAGCAAGAAATTAACAGATTTTTGCCTGGTGCAGTGACATACGGTGATTATATATTACAGTTTGTGGGATTATTGGTTGGACTCTTTCATATCCATAGAGATTTTTTTTACATAAAATTTGAAGTTTTTTGAAATTTAATTTTGGTCTGAAGGAACTCTCTAAAATGAAAGACTTCACAGCTTGGATTGGCTGAAGGGGTTTTTTTAGTGCTAAGATATGATATTATAGATTATTTATATTATTATAAGATATAATATTAACTATTATAGATAATTTTCAATGGAGCTCTATCAGTTAAATCCATGGGAATTGATGCCTGGTTTTATCTAATAACTTCTTCCAGTAGTGCAGGTGACATTGTCCAGAGAAAAGCAACAAAGCTGGTGAAGGGTTTGGAGCACAAGTCTTTGAGGAGCTGCTGAGAGAGCTGTGGTTGTTTAGGCTGAAGAACAGGAGTCTCAGGGGGTCATCTTATGACTCTCTACAACTGCTTAAAAGGAGGTTGTAGCCAAATGGAGTTCAGCATCTTCTTCCAGGCAGCTAGTGATAGGATGAGAGGATATAATCTTAAACTGCACCAGGGGAGGTTTAGATTGGACATTAGGAACAATTTCTTTACAGTAAGGGGAAAACACATTGGAATGGGCTGCCCAGGGACGTGGTGGAGTCACCATTCCTGGAAGTGTTTGAGAAAGGGCTGGATGTGGCACTCAGTGCCCTGGTCAATTTCACATGGTGGTATTTGGTCACAGGCTGGACTCAATGATCTAAAAGGTCTGTTCCAACCTATTTGATTTTATGATTCTGTGATTAAAACAATGGTATTTATTTATAATGATATATTATTAACTGGAGTTTGAAGCTAGGGGTCTGGTTGCTGGTTAGCATGGGACAATACTAACTTTTCTTATTTAAAACCTGAGAACACATAGTTGGGTCACTAAAAACCTATAGCTCTGCTCCACAAAAATGACAGATTTTAGCCCAAAAAACTTCAAGTGCAGGCTTTCTTCATTCATAGCTGCCATGCAAGACTCTTCTCCATGTTTGGATCCTGCAACGTGCTTCTCTGCACCCAGCTGCCTGCCTGTCTTTCATGTGGGGATTAGCAGGTTGAAAAAGCCAACCCAGCAATCTATCAAGGTCCTTTAACAGATTTTGACAGTGGAAAACAAAAATTGGCATCCCAAACTAATTGGCTTGCCTCCTTCCAGTATCAGCCTCATCTTGTTTAATTAAAACAAATTACAACCTGGCAGCTCTTTTAGACAAAAAATTTCAGGTTGGGAAAATGTACCTTCCACGTTAAAGCTTCAATATCAGCAGGATGTTTTTCACAAAAGGGTTCATCTCTTACCTGGTATTCTGGGCGTTTTGAGAGAAACCTTCTCCTTGGCGCCCAACACAGTGATGGGGTTATGTTGTCACATGCCACAATAGCACTTTGACAGCAGGGTGGCCAGGTTGCATCCTGAGGTCATGTCAGGTGGGTTGGGGTTGCATAAGGTGGAGGGTGCCCTCATCAATGCAGCCCTGAAGAAGTGGCCTCTCTTCTGACTCTGCCCAGAGAGCTGATTATCCCTGCAACCATAACTGGGGATCAGCCTGAAAGATTCAGTAGTTTGCAGAGGCTTTGTGAGCAAACATGTGTTACAGATAATCAGGGAATTCAGATCTGTGAAAATGGGCCCATAAAGAAGATATTTTATATCAAGACTACTGCTGCAGTGTTTGCCCCTTAGAGCTATGTCTGCATTGCCTGCTGGCAGTGTGCTCCCAGCATGTCAACTCTCTGATCACCCAGCATTACCAGCAGCACTCTGCTTCACTGTAAGGGGACTCAAGGCTGTTCAGGACCCTAAATAATTATTTAGCAACTAAGGACACAGCTCTAGCCTGTACTGCTTGCTGTTTTACTGCTACATATAAGTTGTACCATTTCCCCCAGGCTGAAAAACCATCTTTATTTATCTGCTGATAAATGACGGTTTCTTGACATAATTTCCACTTCCTTCACAGAAGTCACAGTTTGAATGATTCTCTTTGATTTTAAACAAATTAAACATCTGGATTTAATCCCTGCTTCCACATGAGTACCTGCTCATCAGTCACACAACACAGTCCTGGATGTGACAGCTTTGTGGAATAGCTGCCCTTGCATGGTCCGTTGCGTCTCAAAACCAGCAACAGACTGAAGATAGTCTCACTGAGCAGCAGCCATGCATAAATAATCCCAGGAATGCAAAAAAGATTCTCCTTGTTTTCCTTATTCCCCTAGGACCCAATATCACTCCTTCAAGCTTCCTGTCCCAGTTTCCTATTTGTTTCACACCGCCCAAATGCAGCCATGCTTTCAAAACACTCTTGTAAGTCAGTGCCAAGCAGACTTGCCAGAGCTTGACTTTTAAGTTGTCTGCATGTGATTCCAAGACTAATCAAATTTCTCATTTTCCACAACATTGCGTACCTGCCAATTAGTGGAGCATCATATACAAGGAGGGGTTACAGCATCTCCCAGCACGTGATGTATTTGGAATAAGAACTGTGCTACACATGAGCAAAGAAATCAGCTTCCTGTCTTGGCCCATACTATTCATAAAATGTCATCAGTGTGTTCTTATCCTGCTTTATCTGCATAGCCAGAACCGGGGTGGCAAGCAGGTGGGGTCCCAAGTGCTGGGGCAAATGCACACCAATAGCTTGTTTAAACAACCTTGGGCTCATATTTATAATCCACACTGCAATTTCTGGGTTTTCTCATGGCAAATAAAGCTGCCTGATTTATAAACTGCAGCCAGACCTTCGGGTGTGTGATAATGAGTAACCTTCTATGCCACTCACACATACACACACAGAGAAAGAGAGACAGAGATTTGTCTGGGCTGCTGCAGGAAGTTTTCCTCCAAGCATTTGAAGGTTTGAAGAATAACACCAGTGGAGATCATTGCCCTTCCATGGAAGCACCCCCAGGACCCATCCTGGTGCCAGCACTGGCTGGCATCTCTGGAGGACACCCAGAGATGTCACACCGAGTTGTGGCTGCCACAGCAGGTCTCACCCCTGGGCTCTGCCCCCTGCAGCAGCCTGCTGGGGAATAGCCCTGGCAAACCTCAGGGGCACCTCTCCTGCTCTGCTCTGAGGCTGCTTTTACCTGCCTTTGAGCCTTGGACTGGGCTGTGGTGCTCACCTGTCCTGTGGTTGTGTCTGTGCCTGGCCAGCAGCCCCCCTGTCCCCAACAAAATACAAAAGCTGATCTCAAAAAATATCTCAATGTGCTTTTGGTAGTGAAATTTAAATTCATGCACTCTGATAAAGATCTAAATTAGGACTTCATCTAAAGTAAGTTGTGTGCTTGGGGAAATACAAAACTCAGGTATATATCTAACAGATGTATAATATGTGTCTGATTTTAAAGGCACTCGTATTTATCTGCCTAGTTAGTAAGAAATTAGACTTGTGGCTAGTTTAATTTGATCAATCCTATTTCACATCACAATAATAAATAAATAAATAAATAAATAGAATAAAAAGAAAAATCAAAGCTGGACAGGCAAGCACTGAAAGGGGCCCTGAAGAAGAGATTTGGAAAAATAAAGAAATGAGACCTACAAAAGATAGCACACTAAAACCAGAACTTTGTAGTGGAAAGTAGCCAAACAAACAAAAAAAAAGAAAAAAACAAAGAAGGAAAAGAACAGTGATCTTTATTTTTAACATAATCTTGTAGCAGAATGCTCAAAATTATTATTTACTAGAATGAAAAGCACTACAAAATATAAGCACACAAATACATATCTCTGTCATTGCTTCTGTAATAGAGCAGGGTTTCTAAAAGCTCAACTAATTTTACAGCCTGTCTTTCCCCATTAAAACCTAATATGCCAAGAAATACGATGTACAAAGGAATATTAAAAGGAAGGTTTGGCCGGGCAGGTTGTGCCCCCTCATGGTTACTGATGGAAATACCACCACAATCAGTGCTGTTTCCGAAATACAACAGAGGAAATAGAGTAGCACATCTCAGTTATTGGGATATATTGCTGAAATGTCAGAAGTCCCACTGGGATCAATCATGGCAGAGTATTAAGATCAAATCTTTGAATAATATATAAAGACAAAGCACAGTAAAACACATCTCCCTTTAACAGCTGAATTTGCTGCTTTACTGCAAATATATTGCTAACATAACACATAATTCAGTATTGACCTGGTACTAGCCCTTAAGTGCCTCCTCCTGTGGAGTTTCTGTGTTTAGCTTGTTTCAGAAGGTTGCCATTATCTGGAAGAGGACACTTATCCACTCCAGGAAGTATCTCTTTGCCTCTTTAACAACAAGACATAATGTTTAGTTACAACTGGATAACTAACATGAAATTCCAGTCTTGGGTGTATATAGTATATATTTGAATTTGGATTTTACCATGACCTAAAAGTGCTAAGATTATAAAACCCCAAAACCTGAGAAGCATATGATTTTCACTTGAGTCAAGAGTTCACTTGCAAAGACTGGGTTACATTTTTCCATTAGAATAAATTATACAAAGTAGAAATGAAAACTGGCTGAATTGATGTGACCTGGATTGGGCAGTCAGTTAGGTGATGGCCAGACTCTTAGGTATACTAAAGTTACTTTGGAGAAAATGTTTGTTAAAACCAAGGGGTAAGACTCAGATGGCTCATGCATGAATAGAAATAATCTTACTTAAGCTTGGGCATTTTTTTATACAAAATATTGAAGTTTAGCACTCCAGTGGCCTGGCATTATCAAAGGAGCAGGAGGAAAGGAGTTGTGTCTCTCTTGCTCTCCTATGAGGTTTGTGATAATCAAGCTCTTCATTTGGGCATCTCAGTCCAACCCAAAGTCAGAGGAATGTGAAACGGATGTACTTCCAAATCCTCTGATTTTACTTTCATCTTTCAATGAATCACACTTGGCTGCAGAAAATTCAGAGTATGGTCAGCTTCTGACGAATGGACTTGAAGTAAAAACATATTTAAAGAAAAATTTATTAATTAGGCACACACACATGACATCTTGAGAAGTGGAAATGAGGTATGAAAAGGTTAGGTTGTCAGAGTTTTTTCTATTACTTGGTTAACTCACAAACCAGATGACCTATCCAGGACACATGAGAAATGACCTCATAGTTTAAAACTCCTCTTCGAGAGAGAACCTCAGTCTTTCATCCTGACAAACCTCACCTGGATTATCTGTCAGCAAGAGATTTATAGGATAACTTTTTGTAAAAGTTAATGTGAAAATCTAGCACTGTTTGCATTTTTAATATTCAGATTCTCTTATTAATGTAGTTGAAAAGAGGTCTGCCTTGTTTTCTGATGCAGAGTCAGAGATAATTAAATACTCTTGATTTATATGTCTAGAAAGGCTATGAATGGATTCTATCCCTCTTGTCCAGGGAGTGCACTTCTTGGAGCAGTAATCTGCAGCACAAAATTACTGATACATTTAGGGACTGTACCCATTTCTCTGTCTTGCCAGAAGGTCTGTATTCTTAAAGAATGACTTACTATGTAAATAAATTAAAATGCCAGCCTCATCAGAAAAAATAAAGTACTAGCTATTTCCTGCTCAGAAGTAATTGTTGGTTACAGCAAAACAAAATACTTTTATTGAATAAAATTTTTGTAGCAGTAGTAATGTTTTTGCTCAAAAATATTATAAGCTTTTAAACTTCCAATGCAGAAGTGTCTAATCACCCTGAAACTTCTTTCTAGAGGTTGCTTAAGCAAGGAGATCATGCACAAAGCAAATGCGACATTGGAGTCAGAATTTTTGGAGAGTTAAGAAAGCTATAAATTATCTCTTTTTCCCTTACTTCCAGCTTCTGGAACTGATTTGGCCGGCCATGAATAATGTATTGCAGGACTTGCTTCCTACCTTTTGAGATTTGTTCTGTTCATCCAGTGTAACCATTATGACTCTCAATCTGCTCTGTGTGACATATAATTTTGCATAACATTAGGCAGCATGTTGGAAGTGGGGACTCTTTAATAAATACAATTTCTGCTTCCAAATTACATACAGATGACTTCTTGGAGCTGACTGGAATGTACACTCCAAGAGTGATCTTCTGAAAGTGCTCACATCCCCTATAATGACATTTAAAATGACTGATGAACACTTGCTTGGGCCATTGCATCCGTAATTAATGGTATGTAGATGTGTCTTTGTCCTTCTGGAGAAGAATGAAGATTGGTAGATGTGGCTATTTATTTTAACACAGCTGTTACTCTGAAGTCCAAGCCTAACTGGAAAACCATGAAGAAAATGCAGACCTTTTCTCTTTGTGCTGGGAAAATGCAAGGTGTTCTGCTAGCCTAGATCTGTCACAGAAACTTTGAGGGAACAGCAGACGCTCTGGGACTTTTCTGAAAAAGCGAGGCTGCTTGCTGAGTGAGACCTCATTGTATTGTGGCTGTGACACTATGGGACTTGCACTGTCATATCTAATCACTTGATATCACACTCTGTGAAAAGAGAAAAATAGGTATTATTTGCTCACAGAAACAGGATGTTACTAAAATTTATTTCATTTAGCAGAACTGCTGACTACCAAGCATGAAAGCCATACTAGCAGTTCCCAGGCCACCTTCTGGGTTCAATGTCCACTGACTCCAGATGGTCAAATTGCTGCCAAGACAAAGGACCAAGGCTGTACCTCAATCCAAAAGCAAGCTTGTGCTGTCATCAAATTCCTTCATCTTTCCCCTGTTCCCCCAGGTCTAGTCAGGAGAGGGGGGCCAGGGTCTGCCCACAGCTGTGGTTGGCAAAGCTGAGGGCACAGCAGATTTTGGGCTCTGCATCACCCAGGTGCAGCACTCCAACCCCTGCCCACCACGGCCGTGGCACTGCACTATCTCCTCACAATGGCTTTCAGTCAGCCTGCCTCAGAGTGCTGGCAAGGCTGGCACAGGCCAGGGACAAGGATTTTGAAAAACACATCAGAGAAGAAAACATAAGAAAGGGAATATTCCGTTGTTGCATTTGAGGCTACCGGAGAGCGGCGAGAAGGATAATGCAACGTAGTTCCTCGTGCAATGGAGAAGCAAAAGAGAGCTTTATTTAAAGAAACACAACACTATATATAGGGTACTTTGTGCAAAACAGAAAAGACTCATTGGTCCAAGAAGGCAACACCTCTTTGAAAACATGCTTTCTGCAAAACATTACGTCTCCAGCAGATGTTTAATCATCATTATAATTTCTTGTCCTTGAGCAGCCTGAGTAACCCAAAGCTTCAAGGCTGCTTTTCCCCTGGTTCCCAGCAGTATCCAGTGACATTCCATATTCAGAGAGAAGAGGCAATTTAGAAAAAAAATATGTCAGTCACAGACAGATTTATTCCCTGGGCTGTGAGAGGAGAAAACACAAGAGACCAGAAAGAGATGTGCAGAAAATCAACAGAGAGGGTGGGATTCCTCTATTGCATTTAGGTTTCTGATCCTTCTTTCCAAGCATGTTATGTGTGTGTGCAGGTTGACAGTGAAGCTGCCCACTTATAAAAAAAAAATATTTGTACTTTTTAAAGTATGAGGATTACATTCAACGGATTTTGCCATTTTCTTCACACACAACTTTAATGTGTGTTCTTTAGAGACAAATGAAGGGATTTAAGATATTAGGTGCTATACATGAACACATATAGCTGTGGGGAGTGGGGTTTTCTTTTTCATTTTCAGCTGCATAAACTAATTAAGTGCAGCAGAGTTCAGGAACTAAAAATAACATATCATTTATAAGACTGGGTTTTACCTATGTCTCTTTTCCCCTCAGGGGAAAGGTGAAGAGATGCTAAAAAAAAAATCCAAACAAAAAGAAAAGAAAACTCCACCAAAACAAACAAACGATACTAAAACCCCAAACAAACAAAAACCTATAATCCACAAAAACACTCATGGTTAAAAGATTCAAGTAAAAACATACTATTCATCCCTGTAGTTCAGAATGTTTTCAAACATTTAAGATTAAAAATACTATAAGGAAATCTGACAGAGTCCTCAGGCTTCCAGACTTTGCATCCACTTCAGTGCTTAGTCAAAAAGTGAACACTAGTACTCTATGTGCCTGCTGCAGATATAGCTCATCACATCCTACTGCCCTTCCCAAAACTCAGTCCTCTGTTGGTTTGCCGATATTATTTTTGCATGACCAAACAAAATCCAGAAGAGTTTATTAAAGGTTTTTACAAAGCAGACAAAAAGAGTTTGCCAAAAACACACTTCAATAAAGAGATACATGAGAAAAATACAATGTAAAGAGTATAATACAGTGAAACAGAATTTAAATTATGGAGATACTTTGTGTAGGGCTACTTCATGGTCATTTCCCCTGTCCAGAAATTTCACCTGCTTGGCACCACTTGGGTTCATTATTAATAGTAGAGTATTAGCTTTGATCCAGCTGCAACCAACCAATGCTTGATTTGTTCAATATGGACATACAGACTATTGGTACAGTAAAAGTAAGACTGGTGCTACAAGGCACGTGTACCTTGGACACAGCATGGTTAATGCTATATAGCATGTGCTTATTTGGGCAACCCTGCAGACAGCTATAGGAAGTTTTCTGTCTTTGAATCCAGCCCTAGTGGCAGTAGTAAAAATCAAGACCTGGACCCAGTAAGACATTTGGGTAATTTCCACAGCTGTTCTTGACACCTGTCAGCTTCTGTAACTCTCATCTGCATCTTCAGATGAGTCTAGCTCACTGTGCTCCACACATCTGCATCAGGTCCTGGCTACTCCTGCACAGTGAGCCTGGTGCAGCTGTAGGTAAAGACAAGCCCAAGTCATATAGGGTTTGATGTGAAAATTGATTTCATACTTCACAAATGAGAAGTTACATGCTCCAGTCCCACCTGTTTGTTTAGTGAAATAGAATTCTTGCTGCATGGCACCAATGACTTCCCCTCCATCAGCTAATGGGTTTGACTGATGGAGTGGAGAAGCTGAGTGGTGACAAGTGCACAGGTAGAGGGGCAATGCCTCAGAGAAAGACATTTCTATGATGTGATGGGGTCTGGTGTGGTGGAATTACACCTCACTCATCAGAGTAGTACCTCCTCACCACTTTTTACCTTAGGGGGCTTGAAGAGGCTCACAGCATTGCTGCTACATAGCAGGCTCACTGCCACATAGTTAAGGAATTATCCTGGAATCTCTACTGATGGAAGGAGCTTATTAACACTGAAGGTCAAATAACAGATAACTATTCCATCCCCATCCTCATCCACAAGGTTGGGATTTACATCTTTCAGACACTGGCAGGCAGGCAGATGACTGAAAGCCACAGGTACATGTTCAAATCAAGAGCAAGGGTCAGCTGGAAATTCCAGTGCCTGTAGTAACACAGTGTTACCAGACTGCAACTGTCATGTCTTGCTTCAACTTCTGTCAGGAGCTAAGGGCCAGTTTCTTTCATGGTGCCGATGTATTTTTTCTCATTTGCATGTTTGCTGCATTACAGCAGCTGTCCCAGCAAAGCTCAGCACGCTCATTGCTGTAGAAGCCTACAGCAGCTTTCAGCAGGCAGAAGGCAAAGGGAGTCAGGAGAGGGTGGCAGCTCACTGCCAGCTGCATGGCAGGTCTGGATGAGCCTGGCCCAGGCTGGGCTCCCTCCCTGTAGCGGTTTTGATTCTCTAATTTGAGGTTTCCCAGCTAATGTGTCAATTTATGTGGTGGGTCTAGTGCTGGCCAAATCGCTGGTGCATCTACTAGAAATATTTACTTATTTCCTGCTGTGAGATAGGATTAGGAGGAAGGCAAAGCAGGCTCAAACTTTACAGGGGTGTATCCTTAGGTCAGTGGTTCCTTTCCTTCCTTACCAAACAAATAAATCAATACAAACCAGCACACTCCCACACCACCCTGCAGCCATGCTTGTGCCCAGGAATGACTGTGGGCTTCCCTTGCCCTTCTGAGAGGGGAAGGGGCAGTGCTAAGGCACGGTTCAGCTTACTGGGGTTGTGATAGGTGTGTGTAGCTGGGAGCCAGCTGGGATCCCTCTCTGGGCTGTCTGACACCAACACCAGGAGTCAAAGCATCCTCCTCCTTCTGAAACTCCTCACAGGCTGTCGTGCTCTCCTGCCCATCCTGGTGCTGTTAGACCACGATGTTCACCACACCGTGATCTAGGTTCCAGGCTGCTCTGTAGTCCTGTGGCTGAGCCAGGGACCTGTCTCCAGGTGGAATCTTCCACACTGAGCTGAGGGAATAACCAGATAAGTAGCCCAAACACTTTGAGAAGGAGCCACCCTGGCTGCTGTCACTTGGGCAGTGTCATTTATCACACCAAAGCAGTCTGCAGCTTAGCTGTAATGATCAAAATGGAGCTGTTGGGGACAAAAGAGGAAAGACTGGGCCATAATCAGAAATGTTTAGAAAGCATCAGCTTTTTCTACTGGAAATTTTCATTCTCAAATTTCCATAGTTAATGGCATCAAATGAAAATGCTTTGCAGATGCATAACATACCAAGGCTCAGAGAATCTGAGAACAGCAGATGGCTTATACACATCTGAGGAGCTTTTTAATAATAAACAGATAAATAAAGATTGGAGAGGAGTGTCAGTCATGCATCTTGTTAGATGTTTAATCAGGCAGCTGAGACATCCCAATTTTTAATTGCCTTTATTTTTTAGAGCTAGTCTATTTTCAAATTGCATAAATTAAGCTTTTTAATTTTTCTTGTCTAGTTTGAAGTCTTGGTATCTAGATGATAATTTATCAGGAAGTTCCACAGGACTCAGAGAACAAGATAACTACCAAAAATTCTGCTACACATGAAAGTATGAGATCATGTTTCATTTTAATTACTTCTCATACTGTTAATCATCCATTGGCATTATATTCTTCAGCATTACGGCCATGAGTTAAAAAAACTTTCACTGAAGTCATGGCAAGCTTACCAGGAGATAAACTGTGCTAAAGAAATAAAAATGATGTGTGATAGTGATTTAGAGGCTGCAGCAAAGCTAGTAAGAAAAACATCAGTCTAGACCTTCATTTACCACATGGGGTCAATCTGTCTTGTATCTGAAAACTGAGTAGGACAATCAAGCTCTGTTCTGAAGACAGTTTTGGTTTGGCTTTGGTTTGTTTGGGTTTTTTTAACAGCATTTTTTTTCTTCCCACACTACACCCAAGCCCTAATGGCACTGTATAAACATACTCCCACTCCTCAACCTGGGGACAACTGATCCCAGTAGACATCTGCTTCATGTCACCCAGAAACCAAATGGGTTGGGAATTCAAAATATACACAGGCTTTGTTAGCAATGCCACTGCATGGATGAGCATTCAGTTTCAGTTAGTTCTCAGAAGGTTTATCATGGTCACCACCATCCTCCTTGGATATAATTTCTACATAGAAGTTGTTTCATTGTGTTATATAGGTATCAATTTTCTCTTATAAAGAATGAATTTTTAAAAAGCATTATTCAGCACCTTATAACCTTTCTGAATGTCACTTTAAGTCCTTTTGAACAGCACAAATACATGGCACAGTTTGTGCACGTCTGCTCTCACTGGTGTGGGAGTGCAGAATGTGAGCCTCAGGCTTGCTCTTCTCTTGGGAAATCAAAACTCTCCTAATTTGTCTAAACATGAGTGACACATGACAGAAATGTTGTGTGTTGTGTCAAACCTCACCTGGCACATGACTTGTACTCCTGTCCCAGGCAGTTCTGTGGCCTGCCACAGACAGTCAAGCCTCAGAGGGAAACTGAGTTTAGCACCGAAGTCCTAGAGTGACCATCAGTATCCATGCTGAGCATTTGCAGGAATGGCTGCCAAAAGGATAGTATATTATACAATATCCTGGGCTCTGCAGTCAAAATGTGCAAGTGAGAAATCTGGGAAAACAAAAGATGCCCAGCAAGCCCTGCTGTTCACACAGATGTTGTTGTCTGGACTGGTATTCTCCACCCTGATGTGATGCAATTCAGCTTCTCTTAAAAGAAAATTAATGTATAAAGATATATACTTCATCTGTACAATAACTTTTTCCCACTCCCTTTTAAGCATAGCTTAACAGCTACAGCATATCTTCATCTCAAGTTTCACTTTTTGCTAGAAGAGTTGGAGATTAATCCAGATGAATTCATTTCATGTGCCTGGCTCCCTGGGTGCAGAAAACAAAAAGAACACAGCTGACAAATTCTGAGCACATTTCTTAGGGAAACCTCGCAAATGCAACTAAGGGAGGGCAAGGGTCTTTCTTGACAGTTAAGAATAAAAGGAAATTAAGGTCATTTATGTTGAAGTATTATCTTGGGCTGTGATGGCTTGAGCTTCAGCTTCACTGACACACACTGGTCAGGGAGCTACTGGGCTTGCTCAGACATCTGGTGTGCTCATGGAGCCAGTTCCCCCATTTGCAAGCATCTGTAGCAGAACAGACACTGATTTGGGAAGACTATGGTAGCTGTTGCTGGAAGAAGTAGTAACTGCTGGCTTGAAGTTCTGGTACAGTAATTAAACTCCTTAAGAAGCCACAAGGTAGCACAGTCTGCAAGAACCAAAGTGGGGAAACTACAGGGATGGGAACAAACTCTTCCTTAGCTTGATGAGAAATTAAGTACAGCTTAAGAGCCAAGGGATAAATAGAGAACTAGCTTCTATTCCTAGTGAGAGGAAAATTTGTTGTGTTCAGTTTAGTGGCATAAAGAACATAGAAAACTGTTTCGGTTTTAAGTCCAGACACAAAAGAATTACTGGTACTTTTTGTTGAAGTGGAAGATTGAGATGCTCATTGCAAATATTAAGGAGAAACAAACAGTACAAATACCTCAAATTAAAGCAAAGCAAATAATAGGTCTCTCAAATTTCTCTCTTTTCCTCAGGAAGTCCAAGACATGTCTAGATCTGCTTTTAGATCCTGCAAATGGCCTCCATCAGTGGTACAACAGTTTAAATGCCAGCAATGGATTTAGAAGCCTACAAGGATGGAAAGGATTAACTTAATCCAGGGTGAGAATGGGTTTGGCCAAAAACTTTGGAGTACTTCCTTTCTGATATTGCTCCTTTGAAAAAAATCCCAGAAATTGTCTGTAGCCTCTTCACTTTACTTTGTGTCTCCTCTATAATGCTAACAACATAATTACTAATAAAATCTAGTAATATATTAAACATTAGTAATTAATACAATAATAATCGAGTAATTAGTCACTGTTTGAAAAAGCAGGTCCTTAGGAGTTATTAGTACAAGACCTGCTGAGTAAATCCTGGTCAAGTATAGTGAAGTTCAAATTTCCCCTTCTGCAGCTGAATTAAGGTCACTATAACCAGTTTATATTGGTGCCTCAAGAAGTCACAGGGAGAAACTAATTTCCTAATGTGCTTCTAGCTAGAAAATTGCTATTTTAGTCTTTCTAGTCTTGCTGATCTATTCTTCAGGAAGATTGCAAGAATCTACACACATATAACATCAGGTCTTGACCTTGTATACATGCAGTGAAAGAGATTATCAAAGACAGCTTGGGCGCTGCACAGTCACAACCTGCTGAGATTTAACCCCAAAGCCCCACACAACCACAAACTTACTCCTCCCACAGAGGGGTAGGGGGGACAATCAGAGGAGTAAAACTGAGAAAACTCATAGGTTGAGATAAAGACTGTTTAATAGGTAAAGCAAAATCTGCACATATTAGCAAAGCAACCCAAGGAATTAATTTGCCTTCCCCAGGAGCAGGCAAGGGTTCAGCCATCTCCAGAAAAGCCAGGCTCCATCATCCCTAACCTGGGAAGGCAAATGCTGTCACTCCAAATGTCATCTCCTTCCTTCCTTCTTCCCCTCATCTATATGCTGAGCATGATGTCATATGGTATGGAAGGAATATCCCTGTGGTCAGCTGGGCTCAGCTGTCCTGGCTGTGTCCCCTCCTGAGTCCTTGTGCACCCCCAGCCCTCATGCCCCCCTCATCTCACCAGGTGGGGTGAAAAGCTGAGAAGGCCTCGAGGTTGTGTGAGCACTCTTCTGCTGTAACAAAAACATCCCTGAATTATCAACCCTGTATTCAGGACAAATCCAAAACACGGTCTCATCCAAACTACGTGAAGAGAATTAACTCTACCCTGAAAATCAGCCCACAGTATTCAACCCAATTGTTTTAATGCTCAAAAGCAGCAACTGCTAGAATTGACCCCTTTTAACCTTTTGGGTTTTTCTGATTTTTGCTTTTCATTTACAGAAAGCTTACTTGGAAGGGATGTTTGTTCACTACATTTCTGAAAATCAGAAAATAGGAGGATTTTTTTGCTTAAGTCTGGAGAGAATGCTTTGTTTAAGTGCTCCTCCAAATAGTGACAGCTATCTTTAAATGGTCTGGGCTTTTTTTGGATGAAATTGTCTTGGAAATTTTTTTGGTTATATAAGAACTAAAAGAGGAAGCTGGCTTTTAAGACACAGTGCTTACTTTATGAAATCAATATAAACATAATGAGGAAGTGATGAAAGCTGGAACAGTATCCTTATCAACAGGTGGCCCAGGGCAGGATAAACTTCACTGGTTGCCCTATAAATAAGCAGTGGATTAGAGAAGAGGCCTGACCCGGGGAAAGGCACAAGGCTAACAAGGGAGGGTAATCAATCACTCCACAGTATCTGTCAATCTGTCTTCCATGTAAGTACTCAAACCATAATAGTTTGAAAAGGCACTTAGAAACCTTAGTGGGCTTGGATCCTAGCCAAATCTCATAGCTTTTCTGGTAACACCACCACCAGATACATGAATGGGAACTCCACAGTAGAAAAAAACCTGAAAACCCAAAAGAACCCTCACAACTCCAGATAAAATATTATTTACTGGATAAAAGTGACTGAAATCTTGTGCACACCTTCCCACCTCAAACCCAAACATCCTTGATTGAGCCCTGGTATGCAGACTTCAGCCACCTGATTATGTACATGGCTATTCTTTCAGGGCTCCTGGCTCCTAAGGGCAATGCAGGGATAAAACATAAATGGAAATTGCTCCTTCTTGTTCTTCCTTGTTGTTCAAACTGTCTCCCTACTTTCCTCACTGTTCCGAGGAAAGAACCACCATGTTCCTAACAGGCCATTAATTTCTATAGAAATCCCCCCAGTCCAGTCCAGCTTTCAAAATTGTTTTGCTGAGCAGTATCTACAGCAATGAATATGGTGGCATGAATGCTAAAGGGGAAAAGGTTAAAAATTAACCTAAAAATATGGAATTCAACATAGAAGTGCTTGGACAGTAATCTCTGCTTTAGATTCAGTACCTTGCCAGGGAATTTTGCATAGCTTGTCAACCCAAAAGCGGTGGGGGTTTGGGTGAGTTGTTTTGTGATTTGTTTTTCCCCACAATGAAGCTTGCAGGTCAAGCTCTTCCTCTTACTCTTTAACTCTGTACTTACAGCACTTGCACAGGATGTTTCTTCCCTGTAATTTATTCCTCTCCTGAAGGAATTCAAACTGGTCCTTCCTGCCTCCCAGGCAAAGGCTTTCTGAGATCAAGTTCTCATTTCTTCCCATCTAAGCTGTCTGTCCTGTTCTGCGTGAGCTAATTTCATATTTATAGAAAATGGAACCAAGACAGATTCTATAGCTAAAGGGGAGGAACAACCACCTGAAAAGACAGATGTAATTCCAGTCACCTCCAGCTAATGCTTGAATGGTTTAAATATTCACTGGAGACAAGATTTAATCCCATCTGAATAAATTCAATGCTCTCACTCTCTCATGCAATCCTGCCAACATGCCCAGTTGTGCCAGTAAGATTCCAGTCCTATTGCCTCCTCCCTTCTTCTTCTCCCACATCCCAAATACTCCACTACAAACCATAGTACAGTAAATATCTTACTCAATGTTAGAAAGACACCCCCACACCCGATTACAAAACAGTAGAAAATACTGGTTCTCGGAGGCCATCTAGTGGGAAGAGCAGAATACTCCAAGGAGGAAACTATTTTAAACTTTTCTTTCTTAGAGATGATTTAATATGGTCTGCAAGACACATATTAGGGTTACCTTGCTGATCAGTGGATGTTCTTCCCACACAGCAACAAGCAAGCTGGTTAGGCTCATACACCAGACTCAATACTGTGAGTACGGTCACAGGCACTTCTCTCTCTCTAGCATTAATTCTAAAAGCTGTATTAGGAGTTCTGTCTGTGCAATGAAAAACCCTATTGTACAACATGGAGCAGAGGGGAGGTCTTCTTTTTTAAACTTGCTGTTGGGTGACTGCTAGACAACTTTGGGTTCCTGTAGTTTGTTTCTGGCTGGAGAGCATGATGGAAGATATTGGGTATTACAAGGAATAGACAGAAACTTCTTTGCTTTCAGAGCCCTGAGAGCCCTATTAGTGCTGCAGCCCCTTCCCACCTTCGTGGGGGTTTGGCTGCCTGTGTTGAGCAAGCTCTGACACTGCGCCTGGGCTGAGCCTGCTCTATGAAAGTGAGCTTTCTATGAGAAAGTCACTGTGAGAAGGAGTTGTGGAAAGGCTCTGAGAATGAGCTGTGGCAGACTTCTAGAAACCTCCTGCCCCTGGTCTCAGCAGTCACATTAAAGTGCAGTTAAGCTCAAGCCCTGGGCAAGGGTACCTGCAGTCTGAGCATGTCTGTGCTGGGCCATGATCTCACTCATCCTGACCCTGACTTGCTGGCATGACCACAGAAAGTAGATGCAGGTTGTAACCTCCTGATTTATGACTATCACAGATAGAAACAAAAAGGCAATGACTTGTCAGTGCTTCATCTGTGGTATCTAAAAGACAATAAAAATACAAGTCTGCTTGAATGAAAGTTTATTTCATGTATCATAGAAAAATCATGTGTATCATCAAATAAGTCTTTACAAGATAAAGGAAAGACATAAATTTATAATATATAAACTTTTCTCATTATATTACACACAACACTCTTTATAGTTACACATTTAGGAACTAATTACTATCATTGCAGACATTTCACTTGCAAGATTGATCTCTGGTTTAAGGCTAAAACCTGCTCACCTTACCTAGGCAAATTCTTAGAGCTATTCCAAAGAACACAGCCATAACAACAGGCAGAAGACTGGACTTGGTTTCAAAGTATCACACCTGCTATATTTACATGCAACTGTAGAGCATAACCCTCTTTTTAAACTTGGTTCTATTCAGGACTCAGTTAATAAAATCACCTATATTAAAAAGAAAATCATTGACTAAGTTGGCTGATATGACAAATGTAAAAATATCTCATGTTTATGCTTGTAATTACCTGGAAGTGTTTTTCTGCTAGTCACAGTTAATGTTTCCTCCTAGTTTTTGTTTTGTTTTGTTTTTTTTTAACTGATGCATTTCACATACTTTTATGCAGTTACTTCATGATAAAGAACAAGTTAGAGAGTGTTTTACTTGAAAAACCTGAGAAACTTACCAGACTTATTCAGATATGGTACCTGAGAAAAATGAGGCTCTACAAAACAGAGCTGAAGTTTATAAACCTGAATTCTTCATAATCTCCAAATCCTTGTTAATGTTAAAACAAGAGCTTGGAAGCTATGCTAGAGAGGAGAATTATATCTGATTGTCTAATCTTAGTTCCTTTCTGGACAATACACAAAACCACGGAACAAAACTTTCACCAAGTCTGGAGCAAAGCAGAGAAAAAACTGTATCAGTGTATTGCATGCAACTGCTATTATCACATTACGTCACCTTCAACAGGTTTCTCATATACATTCATCTGCTGTTTGAATTCTAGCTGCACTGAACTATCAAACAAGACAGAAGGAAACAACCTTGTTCACTAATATAATAGCAAACTACCTCTTGACTTCAAGTGAAAATTCTATCCAGCTACAGGAAAAGTCAGACTCTTTCAAGAAAAAAATAAGTTTACATTCTTTTAAATACAAAGGAATGAGTGTCTGCATCTCATATCTAGCTGCTGACTCCACTTAGTCCAAGACAAATTCTTAGCCCTCCAAACATACTTATTTTATGTGGTATGTGTGATATGAAGGCCTCACAAGGTATAAGGACTACAAAAAATGCTCAGGGTACAAGAGAAACAGTTTCACAAATGGGATATAATGTGCTTCTTAGGCAAAAATGTCTGTTTGCTATCATGCCTTACTATTTTGGTCAATTTTTGAAATGACAAAGAAGTCCCTGTCAAGAACTTGGCTGCATACACATATCTATGACAAATCCAAGAGTCTCATTTGCTAAATCGTTTGAAAAGGACAGGATTTTACTACACAATGTATCTAAGTGCCTAGTGCTATCATAGTCCACAACATTTTACAAAGGTAAGTCTCACATTTTAAAATATATCAAAGCTTTTCCTTGCACTGAAGGCAATTACTTCAAAGTTTATAACCATAATCAAGTCCTCTTTCCAGAAAGAGGAAAAAATACGTTTTTCTGTAGCTTGCCTTAAAGTATGATCCAAGATGATTATTATATTATTGAATGTAATTTTATATATTAATGTTTCAATAGAGCAGAAGATACACAGAATAAATCATTATAAAGGAAAACTGTTCTAGCTTTCTGTCACTGTATCAGCTTAATTACACAAGGCTGGCAAATAATTCCATTTATTAATAGCAACACTGCACCTTTGACAAGATACTCAATCAAAAAAATAGGTTTGCTGAAATGCAGAAAATGTTCCTGTGTAAACTGGATCATAATTATAGATCAATTCTTTTGCTTCCTCATCTTCACTGGAGAAATGGTGCATGCTCTTCCTGGCTGTAAAATATTGCAAAGGTACAGATCATTTTAATGTTATCCTCCTCAACAGTATTTATCTTGGCAAAGTAAGTTATTTTGTGTAGCACAACAACAAATGGAATTACAGTAGCTTGTATGTGAAGAACTGTGAAGATACATCTTCAGAAAACTGGTTGAATCATATTTTATTACTGGAGAGGGAGAATTTAAAGCCAAGACTGTATAAAATAGTTATCCATGAGATACTGGCAGTATCTACCAGAAATACCAGTACTTTTAACTCTGAAAGAAATACAACACAGTATCAGCCTACTGAAAGCTGCATGAACTGTGCTGGTGAGGACAATAAAATTGAATCCTCCCCTCGTTTATCACATTGGCAACTCTTCAGTTGTTAATGATGGATGGATACAAAAATGGTATTTCAGTAGAATGGTTTAGTTACTAACTGATCACACATGAGAATATTTTGACCGGCTGAAAGCAGTATACATTTTTCATCTTGTGGTTTATTTTCAAAGTTAAGGAAGATACTCAGCCTTAAATTAGCAACAAATGTCAATTACTCATTGCAAAGTTACGATATTAAGTACTCAGTAGGAGCAGCTTATGCTTCAGTACCTCCCCCAAAAGACTGGGGAGGCAATGAAGAATTATTTAGGATTTGGTAGAAGAGATGGGGGTAGACAGAGCTGGCCAAAGAAAGTTTTCTCTACTGGAATTGTAGGTCAGTAGATCCTAAAGCTAGTGACACATCTGTGTGGCACACTGCACAAGCTCCTTGGATGTGTACATGTATGTAACAGAACTCACACACTGTGTCTCAACAGGATTTACAAGCAGAGCTGGAACTTGTTTTGCCCCACTTAACTTGGATAATGGCCTGAGCAAGCTTTACTTCCATTGGGAATACTGTCTGCAGACAGACACCAGAGAAAGTAGCAGACAAAGCCAGAGAACACACTGCATTCTAGTATTAGACAACAAAATTAAAACCAGACTCATACTGTATTTTCTCCTATTTCCCCCTTATTTTTGTCATAGTCTGCCATCTCACAAAATGGCCTGGGTTGGAAGGGACCTTAAAGATTATGTTGTTCCAATCCTCTGCCACGGGCAGGGACACATTTCACTAGACCAGGCTGCTCTGCCTGGCTCTAAGTTCCCTATCAAAATGATTTTCCTACATTTTGACAAAGAGGAGCAGGACTACTTTATGCAAAAAATCACCTTGAATTTGTATGAAATGCAACCCTTAGTTCTACAGTCTCAATGACCAGGTCAGCACAAATTGCATTTCTTTACATCACTGTCTAGTTTCTTCATTAAGTTGACTCTTTTGATTTGAGACCAAGTCTTAGAGACCAAACTCAACCAGCTTAATTATTATGTTCTTCATAGTCCCCATCAAGGAGGTAAGACAATTTCATAAAATAGCCCAGGCAGAATGATTTAGTAGGGATAAATTAAGGAATAAACTTTGATTCCTTCAAATACTTCTTTATTTATATCCTGCTTATTTATAGCAAACAGACAAGAAGTGTCATAAACTATGAAAATGTTATACATTAGTTACTTCCAGATTCTCAGGGTATAAATAAAAAAAAAAAAATAGCAGCTCTTTAAAATTCAAAAATTCCTTGTGCTGTCTATAGTATACAACTGTAGGGCACCATATTGCACCCCTCTGACACACCCATACTGCCCAAGCCCTATTTACAGTCCTGATGTATGCATTTTGCAAGCAAAATTGAGAACACATTGAATGACTGTAAGCCAGTTTGGAACTGAAGAAGACCCTGGAATTATGAATGGAGTACTTTTTTTTGTTTTATTGTGTTTGTGCAAGAGAGGTCAAAATGTTACAGGGATATTTTAAAATGGTAGAAAGTCAAAGAACAATGTTTTAGAGCCAACCTAGTGAAAAGAATTTGTGGAATGCTTGGCCTTTTGATGTTACTGTCACTAAGCCATTCTACTTTTAGTGTCCTTTGGTGTTTATAAGCCTATAAAGCTTGCAGAGTGATCTTCTCAGAAAGCACTATGAGGTACTGAACTTTGACAGCTGAAAAGGATGTCTGTCATCTTCAAAGTTTTTCAGTAACGCTTCACTCTAACCCCCAACATCTATAGACAATCAACTTTTTACCTTCATTTACAAAGAAATCAGCCATATAATACGCTGCTCTCATAGCAGATGGCGAGTGTGGAATGCCTGGAGAATCCTTCCACTCAAAAGGATTTTTCTCTGGATGCCATTGCACACCATAAATTGGATATTTGTATGCTACAACGAAACACAAAGTATGTAAAGGTGTATGCCTTAAGAATTATGTAATTAATTAATCTTACTGCAAAATAAACTCAGAAGACAAGCTACAAATATATCTCACTTATCAACAGTTTCACAAAAGCTTAGACAGCAAGCTGAAAAACAAAGTAACAGTAGAACCGAAGGAAAAGAAATTGATATTGTAAAAGAAGGGTCTCATTCCATGCAAGAAAAGATCTGTACGTAATTTTTTTGATTATTTATTTCAGAATCAATGCACATACACACTAAAAAATAAATTTTCAAGTATACCAGTCTCAAAGCTTCCTATCTGCTTGCCAGCACCACTCAGCATTCACAGCCATACTGGATGCCAGTTTCATGGGAGAGATCCAAGTCTTACTAACTCCTTGAAGGCCCAGTCAATCCAGGGGCAGCTCCCATCTGCTCTGGCCAGGCCTGATACATTTTGGGGGGTAAGTCCTTAGCTCTCCTCCAGGGAATAGCGGCACAGCAGCTGATGACTGTCCCACAAACCGCTTGCAGGCACGGGTGATGCCTATCATTAGCCTAATCAGGTTTGCTGATCAAAGTGCTATTCTTCTCTTTTGGAGGCCAGCCAGGATGCCACACAGAAGAATCCCATTGGTGACAGCTGGGCCCTACGGTAGGGCTGCTAGGGGTGCACTCATCAAGAAAAACACTCCCTGAAGAGCTAGCTTGTTTCCTGAGCTGAGCAAGCCCAGCGTGAAACAGACAAAA
>JANRGV010000001.1:114551969-114562601 GCA_024734035.1 Alethe castanea
AGTTATCTCTACAGGGGCAAATTATTAGGGGACATTAGTTTGAACCTGCACCATGCCCGAGCCACCTTGTCTACTAAGGTGATGAGGGATATTGCTGTTCCCTCAGCAGCCTGGAGTGTTCTTCCCATGCAGAAAACAGACAGAGAGCACCAGGGAAACGCAAGCCTAAGCAGACTGGAAAGCACAGCTCGACAGAGGCACACTGCACTGAGCAGGGATCCAACTACTGCAGCACAAGTGCTGTGCAGTTCACACCACAGCACTCAAACACACCAGTGCTAAAGTGTAACAGCATATCTGGAAAGGGAATGGCGGGTGGGAGGAGTAATAAGGCTCACAGTACTCAAAAGATAAAATATCCCTCCTAACAGAAATGCTCCTCACAGCCAGAGCACTGGCAGGGCTGGTGCTCACCCAGCTATTTTAACAACTTGCAATATGAATTCACATCCATGCCACAACACCCCTAAAGAACTAGGCTGTTACAGTCACAGCTTCCAAAGGAAATTAATTTCCTTACCTTCCATGGTCGATATAAACTCCACTTCACCATCAGTGTTAGTGGTCAGAACACTATAGAAATTACGAAGCTTTTCATTATTGGTGAAATTCTGTGATAAGGAGAGGGGGAAGAGGGAAAAGGTGTTACTTGCTTATTTATTTCTAGTTTTAACAACAAAAAAAAAAGTGTTTGTATGCAGGAAATAAAAAGATCATATACCTGCATGGAGAGGCTCCATACATGAAAGTTTGATGTCAATGGCTCAGTAGCAAGTGCGTGTAACACATCGTCAGGGAAATTCCTGAACATTTTACTGTCTTTTGCAGCTATTACAAAGAAAAAAATTGTATTTTCCATTACTGAAATTGGTCTCAAATGGACTTATACTGACAGATGTATTAAATGTTTTTGGCAGTAAATCTTTATTATTTTAGAATATCCTGCAAGAAATATCATTTGGAAATCAACAGATTTCCATTATGCTGTTACCACTGTCTACCAGTTTTGACCCAGAGAGGATCCAACTTAGGTAGCAAAGTTCTCACTAAAATAACCATCATTCTTTGACACTCATTTCAGCAGCCGTTCCACTCACAATGAGCACAAGTGACAGAATTTGTGAATGCTACATTTTTTTTATTACTTACAAAGGGTAAAGTATCAAGAGGCCACACTTTATAAGTGCTGCCAAGTGCACAGCTCTGTCTCAAGGAATCTCTGAGATTTCAATACTGCTCAAAATGGGACAGTAATGCTATTGTTCATCATGAGGAAAGATATTATTTGACAAATTTAAAATCACCTGCTCTCCAAGCTTAATATGTTTTGAAGCTGTGAATTTTGTTCGACTTGTTAACAAAAAGCAGACATTATTTTGTAGGTCCAAATTTTCAAATGACTCAAAGAGCCACAACTTTGGTTTTTGCTGACTGCCGTTGGTTTCAAATGGCTTGTTCTCACTTCTCTGCTTAAGAAGTGACAGCTGCACTGACTTTACAAGAACAGTCAATGCAACTTAATAACAAAGAATTTAACAAAAGATTACCATCAGGAACCTAACGTTCTCCCCGTAATATTTATCATGAACAAAACACAACACCTCTTAGCAAAACGCAGACATGAGATGTAATGAATTTTTCACCTGAGGTAAAGTTCAGAGGGAGTGAAAAACCATTTGTCTTGGTATGAACAAGTAAAATTTCACCACTTGTGAGATATGTAAGCTCTTCGTGTCCAAGACATGTTCCCCATACTGGGAAATAATCTCCTTTATCATTAGCCTACAAAACAAAAGCAACAACATAAGGAAACAGTAATGAAAAATTACAGAAAATTGACTGACAAGAACTTCCAACTCTTTTTACTTTCTTTTGTGTAGGTGAGAAGTACAACTACAACAGTAGTAAGAATTGCTACCACAGGAATTGTGACAGTTCAAGTGCAGTTGAAATAAGCACAGATTCCCTTAGAGTCTCTCCTAAAATACAAAGGCTAAAGGATATATATGTGTTTTGAAGTAGCAAACTGAGCCTAATGTGGATACTGATTTGCCTGTTCTGTTCTACAAGTAATGTTGAGAGCGGCTTAAACAGAAACCACAAAATGGCAAGAGGTCTCTAGAAAAAGCAATCATTAAAAGGGACACAGAAGAGTCTGTCACAGTTGTGAGGGAAAACATATTCATTACAATTCATCCTTTTCTACAAAGCACGCTATGATCTCATAGCAAGGGACCTTTGCAGAGTCTGTGCCCACCCAACTGTACTAAGAAAACATGAATCCTACTACTAGCATAGCTGTAGTCTTATGTGACATACCTATATGATTGTTAGCCTAGCAGGTTTAGACCTGTGCTCCAAAAAGACAAAATGTACATTTAAGCAACATTAAAAAGTGGCAGTCATTTTCAAAAGAATAAAAGTTGGCTGGTCAGTGTGAGAACAAGATGAAAAAAAGAAAAAGGGAGAAAAAGAAAGCAAAAAACCAAGAACACAGCTAGTTTCTTGTAACCTAAGCATGGTGCATATATGCAGTGGAAATTACATTTTTAAATGGTTTGCACCTGATATCAAGCATATGTTGGAGACTGGGATGTTTCAGAACTCTTGTTTTTGTGAAATCTGACTAGTTTTTCTTAACTTGCTTCTGAACATTTTAAAGTTATGCATACCATAACACACATACCACCCCCAAGAGCTGCTGCTCAAAGCCATTTTTGAGAAAGCTGAAATGTAGGCTCAGAATAATAATGTTCCCCTCCTGCATTACTGACAGCATGGTAGTAATAGCCCAGAGAGCTACTTCTTCTCACAGCAAAACAAGAAAGATATACAGAAAGAAGGCTGACAGGCCTGCAGAGCCTTCATGACCACCCATAATGTATAATGAGGCACAGAACTTATATGAAAGACAGACAGTGGAGTTGCAAGTGAGGACTAAAACTACTGAAGGCAAAAAATAAACTACAGTTTAAAAGCAATTACAACTGAAACAAAGATTTTGTGCTCCCCTCCTCCTTTTTTAAAAATAAACTAGAGACTGAAGGCTAAGCATGTATTAAACACTATTCAAAACATCACATTTTAAAAACTAATTTGAAAGCTGGGAAACAGTATTTCATGTAGATTTTTGCCTAACTAGTAAAATTCTACTGACTTGAATGAGGATTAGCATTTCACATCCTCTATTCATATTAAAGCAGAGCCAGATCAAAGTAATTTCTCATTGTGAACATTTGCAAAGGAAAAGGACCCCTCATGTTTTAGAAAAAGATAAAATTCAGTCATTCTGTACTTGTAAACTATTGTAGCTTACCTTACATAAGTAAAACTAGCAATATTTTATAGTGCTATTTAAGATTTGAAAGATGAAAATCAAAACACAAAATTATCACAAACAGCAAAGAAAAAATCCTCCTTTGTTAGAAAGGGTTACCTAGGATGAACTGAATATTATTTTCTGCCTTTCAGCCACTGGTAGTACATATACCAGCTAATAAACCCGTCTCTCTGATCATAAAGTGACATAAGCAATTCAGTTCATCATTGTGAAATGTTAACATAATTTCATAACCATACAACAAACCACAAGAAACCCTTGCTCCATTGCTGAATACCAAGGTATAGGCTGAAGTTCACACAGTGAGCAGTTCCAGAGAGACAAACGAAATTGTCTCACATAAAAGTGAGACAGTCTTTGCAAGACT
This sequence comes from Alethe castanea, assembly GCA_024734035.1. Taxonomy (NCBI): domain Eukaryota; kingdom Metazoa; phylum Chordata; class Aves; order Passeriformes; family Muscicapidae; genus Alethe; species Alethe castanea. The sequence goes on from JANRGV010000001.1 coordinate 114,555,677, forward strand.
CACCACAAATAAAGAGAGACAAAAGAATAAAAACATTGGTGCCACAGGGACTGAAGAGCAAAGGGAGCTCAATTACTGAACTGCAGCAGCTGACTGGTCCTGCGAATGCCACTGCCTGCACCTTTCTTGCCTGCTGTTGGAAGGTCTGCACAAAGGTGGAAAAGCAATTCCTCATTGTCAAGTTCACACAGAGCCATAAAGCCTCAGATACAATGAATAAACAATACCACCCTCACCTGAAGAACTTTGGAGTTTAAGACCATAACACAACATACAACAGGAGTGGGTGTCACAAGTCTGAATCTTAAGCTATTAATGCAGAAGTTTTATGCAGAAGCAAGAAATAAGCTAACTATTTTCAAGCCTACAGTCAACCCACTGAATGACAGTGCAAAACTATGAAAAATATGAACACCTCATTTTGATCTCTGAACAGAGATAATAACAAGAACCAACTGCTCCTTAGTAATTACCTCCAAGGCCTTGTGGTAAAACATCTTAGCAACCCTTGAATACTCTGAAGTCCTAAGATCCACACCACCTCCTGGAAGAAGTACCCTGAAAGGCAACATCCAAGAATATGATTAGCAACAGTGATCAACCCAAAATTTAGGCAATGTACACAGAGAAATGTCTGATAGCAGTTTTAAGGGTACATTTAGGTCTAAGTTTCAGAAATCTACAGACAGATATCTATGCTCCCATTATGGACAGCAGGATCTAGTCAGGAGAGTCAGTGGAGATTCAAATAGGTTTTCCAGAGCAGACACCTGAGTGGTGGATAGGCTGAACAGCCCTGTGACCTCGACTAGCTGGACTGGCTAGCATTCCATTAGTTATTTGAGTTTGGACAGCTGGTGCAGACAGCTAAGTTTAGGTGTTTCAATCTTTAACTTAATCACAGTGTTCTTAGTGTTCTTCTACTGAAGAATGGTTACTCTATCATAAAGTATAGATCAAGAAAATAAACAGAACATACATAAAACACACAGATTTCAGCTGGTATACAAAAGGGTTGCAAGCCATGACTGTCATTTCCTACCCTGACTCTCAGCTGGCTCTCACTACCACTTGAAAATTCCAGCCCACATCATAATTCCTTCTGTTCAGTTTCAGAAAAATAGAATTGTGGCCCTGGCATAGTGACCTTCTTATTGGAGACAACAAAACTCTAAAAGTTCCTATCAAAAAGGAAGAAAAGTACATTTGACAATAATCTTTGGTCACACAGGACCCACAGAGCTAAGCAAGTCAATTTCAGGGACAATTTCACAGAAATAGTGCACAAGATTTTTCCACCACAAAATATAATCAGGAATGACAATTCCCTGTGTGGCTCCCCAAACCCAAAAAAACCATGAAAGAAAAAGATTCAGCACAGTCTAGCAGAGAATTCACATGGACATGATGACATGGAAAATAATCAAGTATCATCAGAAACAGTAACACAAAATAAAGGAAGCCTCTTCTTGCTGTAACTGAAGCAGTGCCTGCAGAACCAACAAAACTGGGTGTGTGAGCATTCCTTAACCCACTGCTGCAGAACCTCTACTGGATTTACTCAAGTCACATCCATTAGTTGTTGATTTTTTACTGAAAGGGGTGTAGGATTTCCTCTACATTTCTGTGCTCTGAAAATGGCAATCTGTGTCAGTGAGTTACTAACAAGCAGTTAGAAACAAATAACATCTCAAATGATCCCAAGCATTTGCAGAGCAAACATGAATTTAAACCCTTGTGACCAGGTTTGTTTTTTTTAAGCGAATAATGCAAAGGCTCATGTAAAAGCCATCAAGTATCTGGTGGAAAAGTAGTAATCACAGAAATACAACAAACTTTACTTCCCAGTGTCAACACTGAAAATTAATACAGCTGAAGGTATTTTCAAAACAGGCCAGATTATAAGTTTCTTCAGAGATCTAATTAGACAAGTGATCTTTACCTTGAAAGTGTAGGATCTAAAAGGTGATCTTTATCTGGAACTGGTAGAAAATTCACTCCACCTGTTCAACCCAAAACCCGGACTATACTAATTATGAAAACCGATCATCATTTTGGTAATGCAAAAAGGAAATAACCCATTAAGTAGCAATGATAATGGCTTGACATTGTCATAAGCAGATTGAAATGCAACTACCTGTATTCCAGTATCACCACCTGGTTAGAGCTGATTTCCACTGGGTATTTCAATGGCTATCTCCAGAGTACATTCATAAAATTATGTCTTTACTATAATAAATGTCACGATTTTAAGAAGGTAGCATTTAATAGTAAGTAATTTCCAACTTCAAAAACAATATGAAATATCAATATATCTCCTCCTTATTCTGAATTTCCACAGAATAAAAGTCATTTCCTCCAGAGCTCCTTCTTGTTATTTACACATAGTTTTATAGTGGAAGCCAATAGGTGACAGTGGAGGATCACAGCAGAAAACATAGACCATCCTCACTACCTACATAACACATACTCAACTGACTTCTGACTGCAAGGACAGAGGGACAAAGAAAGTGGATCTACTTGCTGAACACTTTCTCCTGCATTGATGTAGGTGGTGAGATAGAAACAATGAGAGACCCCATTGGTGGAAAGCCCTTTTGGAAACCAAAGTGAAGCTGGCAGCCATGAGAAAGGGAGGAAATGATTCATTCTGTCTCCAACAGCACACAGCAGAGAAAAGCATCACTGTCTTACACTCCCTTATAGCACAAGACTGCAAAGACCCACATCTTAGTGTCAGGGCATGTTGATGTAGGAGGACAGCATCCCCAGACAGCCAAAGGTCTAAATCTGCAAGGTCTACGCATGCTGATCAGCATTCTAGTTATATGCATAAGCTTAACAAATGTATTCATGGCTTAAGTAGCTCATCTCATGACTACAAGTAGCCCAATCACATGCTCTGGCCTCACACACCATCACGGCTGTGAAGTGTAGCATCAGCTGATTTTACTCTTCTGAAGTGCACTTTCAGCTCATGGCTAAAAAACATCAAAGGTTTTGACTTTGTTTAGTCCACAATAAAATCTGTTAGGCAAGATCACATTATCTCACATTTGAAAAGGAGGAACAGAGAGGTGGCCAGTTGCCACAGATCTCCTGAAAACCACGAAGTTTTTCTAACAAAGACCTAAGAGACAGAATCACAACAGGCAAGACAGATCATTCAAGTGGCAAGAGAGAGAGCACACATGGAGAAAAGAGTAGAAGAGACCGGAAATCAGAAACTTTTATAATAGAGGAGATATGAAAAGGACTGAAAGAGGGAATAAAGGGTAGAAATAGGAGTGAAATACCAAGCAAGTGCTATTAAACATCAAAATGAAGGTGACCACTCAAATGACAAAGATAGAAAAATTAACAAAGAGGAAGTTGAGTATCTCACTTGCAAAATTGCTCATAACTATAAAGCCACTTCTCCCTGTCTGCAGACAAATACAAGGGAATGCCAAGATGAACCTTGGCACTGTGGCAGATTATCTGACATGTTCCTCAAGGAAAGAAAGGCAGCACCAATACTGGATGAAATCATACATTCTGTGTCTTAGAATATATTTTCATGTCTGTAGTGCCCAGCACAACCTCTCAAGAGAGTAGGAAGATAATGTTCTTGAGAACACAGCAGAGCTCAAAAACAGACCTGTCACGTCTTTCAACAGAAAATCAATGCTGAAGACTTACCCATTAATAGAGTGGAATATTTTATCATATTCTTCATCTGTAAGATTTAATCTGAAACCCAAAAAAATAATTATAGAATAAATACGACGTACATTTATTTGACCACAAAAATACGATCTCTACTGAAACGTCTAACACAGAAAATATGCAGAAGGCATGCTTAAACAGAGTAAAATGGACACAAATCAAATGAAACATTTCACTTGAAACAGTTCAGTCCACATGACTGAAAACAGGGCCCTGTCAGGTAAAGTTCCTAACAAGGTACTTTGAGACCCCTTTGCAAGACACTTGAAAAATGTACTATTTACATGAATGGCATGGTTATTATTTCCTGCAGACCGGCAGCTCCGGTTTCCAGCTGACTCCAAGAAGGGCAGAGCTGCAAACAGTGGGTCACACCCATGCACCCCCAGCCTCCTTGCCAGCATGGCAGCACGAAAAGCAGAAAAGGCCTTGGCTCTGTTGTAAGCCCTGCTCAGCAATAACAAAAACATCTCTATATTATCAACCCTGTGCTCAAGCACAAATCCAAAACACACCCCCACACCAGATACTGTGAAGAAAATTAACTCTGCCCTAGCCAAAACCAGCACAGATGGCCACACTTCTGCAGAACTGATATGCTGGGTGCAAGTGAAAGTGTTCAGCTTTGCTGCAAGTAACTGAATTGCCAGAATTAGAAGCATCCCTTCATTGGTGAAGCTTCTGGTCAACAAACATTTTGAAAGTTCCAGCAGCTATGTGAGGAATGCTGGCTTCTAAATTCGGGCACTTACATGGTGCTTTTTTTGAACTGTGTAGACACATCCTACTTTATTTTTCTGCAGCTGGATTAGTATTATTTTTAAGTACTGAAATTTATAATTTTATCATCTGGTTTCAGTGCACTTAATATTTCATAGCTAAGTGTTGGTATGAAGTACTGTCAGCTGTTACTTACTCTGCTACTTTTTAACCAAACAACAAGGAGATAGTAATCCACAGTTGGAACAGAACTGGACTTTGTTTTCTGAAAGGAGTACTGATAGCCTCCCTTGATTCTCTGAATTCTGGGGCTACACAATGTGAAAAGACGAATATATAGATATCTATGTATCTAGGTATCTATGTGTGTTTGTGGGGCACTACACCGGACACTGAATATGGCTGACTTCAAAAACCATGCATATAAACTGCAGAAGGCAATTTTACTGGTTATAAAAAAAAATTTAGAACTTTTCAAAGAAAGACTAGTAATGCAAGCAGAAGCATCAACAAGTTCCATTCTGCTTTTACTCAGAGTAAAACTCTCTGAGAATTGTGGCATCTTCAAATGGTTTTTGAGGAGCAATAAACAGAAAATAAGTAAAAATAAAAATAAACAGTTCTGCTGCAGAAAAGCAGCAGAACTACTCTCCGTGCCTTTAAAATGGTACATACCTTACATAATGCTATTATCCACTCCTAAGGAAAAAAAAAAATGTACCTTATTGGCACAGCTCGAGCACCGGCAGATTCCACAAATTTCACATACGAAGCTGCAATGTAAGATCTTCCAAATCGCTGGTACTCATCAAAGTGACATTCCTGTGACAATATCCCTGAAGGGCCAAAGGAAGAAAATTAGCATGATACAAATGGCAAATGCTGAAAGAAAATAACAAAAATCACCGAATCAGTTAGGTTGGAAAAGGTCTCTGAGATCATCAAATCCAGCCTATGAATGAACACCACCATGCCAACTAGATCATGAAACAAGTGCCACGTCCAGTCTTTCCTTAAACACCTCCAAGGACGGTGACTCCATCACCTCCCTGGGCAGTCCATTACAGTATCTAATCAACCCTCCTGTGAGAAAATTATTTCTAAAGTCTAAACTAAACCTCCCTTTGGTAGCTTAAGGCTGTCGTCTTATCCTACTGCCAGCTGCTGAGAAGAGACCGACCCCCACTTGGCTACAACCTCCTTTCAGGCAATCGTAAAGAACGATAAGGTCACTCGTGAGCCTGCTCTTCTCCTGCCCAAACCACCCCAGCTTCCTCAGCCTCTCCTCCTGGGCCTCGTGCTCCTTTTAATTCACTAATCAAGCTCCCATTTCCTATATGCCAGCCTGCAGCGATACATTCACTGCCCAGAGGAGCGGCAGGCACCGAGACAACGGGGCATCAATTACGGCGCCCCGTCACAAGGCGCCTCATAAACACACGTTACCTGACCAAGACTCGGCTTCTTCCCTGCTAGGACTGCCCGGCACTGAAACTTCTCCCAGGCAAGCCTGGCTTTTAGACAAAGCACGGACAGCGTAAGGCTGCTTGTAACAGCTCTAGCCAAGCCTCCGCTCCGGGAGACGTTTCCGTGCCCCAGCAGGGAGGCAGAGAGAGCGGCGGTCCTTACCGATGGGTAAGGGTCTGTCTGTCCCTACCCATGACGGATCAGTCCTTACCGATGATGGGTCTGTCATTGCGCCCCGCCGCGAGGTCGCGCCGCGACAGGGAGGCGGCGGAGCCGCAGCGCAGCAGCACCAGGAGCAGCGCGGTGGCCGCCACGGGACCGAGCCCTGCCAGGTGCCCCATGGCCGCCGCCGGCACAGCGATCGGCTCCGGGCACGGCTCGGCTGCCGGCACGGCTCGCCTCGCCTCCGGGCACGGCTGCCGGCTGGGCCGGGCCGCGCCGGGTGCCCGCCCCTGCGCCACGCACTGCAGGCCGCCCGCAGCGCGGCCCGCTGGGAAATGTAGTCCTGGCCCGCTGGGAAATGGTGTGGCGGGCCGCTGGGAAATGTAGTCCCGGCCTCCCAGCCCTGCCAGCGGGCTGAGCCTCGCCGGCGACAACCGTCCATCCATCCATCCATCCATCCATCCATCCATCCTTCCATCCATCTGCATCCATCCATCCTTCCTTCCATCCTTCCATCCATCCGCATCCATCCATCCTTCCATCCTTCCATCCATCCGCATCCATCCATCCATCCGCATCCATCCGCATCCATCCATCCATCCATCCGCATCCATCCATCCATCCATCCATCCATCCATCCATCCATCCATCCATCCATCCATCCGCATCCATCCCCCACTGCCTTCCTCCTCCGGGAACACGATGCTCATATCGATGACAGACGAGGCTTGTTCAACCAGAAAGGGTTTATTAATTAAAACATGTGTTAATACATTAAAAAAAAAAAAAAGAGAGAGAGAGAAATCTTAAACATTGTGCATCAGTAGTAAATTATATTTGCACCGTTTAATAGGAAATTTATTTTTTT
>JANRGV010000001.1:114562701-114599048 GCA_024734035.1 Alethe castanea
CCATCCTTCCATCCTTCCATCCTTCCATCCTTCCATCCATCCTTCCATCTGCATCCATCTGCATCCATCCATCCATCTGCATCCATCCATCCATCTGCATCCATCCATCCATGCATCCATCCATGCATCCATCCCCCGCTGCCTTCCTCCTCCGGGAATGCGATGCTCGTATCGATGACAGACGAGGCTTGTTCAACCAGAAATGGTTTATTAATTAAAACATGTGTTAATACATTAAAAAAAAAAAAAAAGAGAGAGAGAGAAATCTTAAAAATTGTGCATCAGTAGTAAATTATATTTGCACCATTTAATAGGAAATTTATTTTTTTAGAGGCGCTCCTGATGTTTATAAAGAATAATGCACTTAGGGATCTTTGTATTGTTGACTGCTGCTCAAAGCTGCAACGGCACCACGCATCATGCCAATATATCCACTATTCATTATGTAAATGTTCCAATTATCTTGTGTCCTTACCATTAGCAGCAGTGGCAATTAAGAGTTGCCACCTCCTATATAATATGTAAACATTGAAAAATAATTAACAGTTCAGGAAAAAATAACTGGACTCAGTGCTCTAACTGTCGAGTCACGCAAACACGCTACCACTTAATAACAGGATCAGGGGATTTTTGAAGACATTTAGGACTTTATATTCATAGAGCTGGTGAAGTCCAAGTAAGGATTAAAAAGCCCCAGCTAAATATGCATATGCATATACATATGCAATCAAATGAGGTTTCTGCTACATAAACCAGTAGCAGAGATTGGTTTCATAGGAAAAGTTTAAATTTTTTAAAATTTTCTTGTTCACTGAAACATGGTTCATTCTTTTGTACAGGTTACATTCATGGATTAAAATTGAAGGACTGCAATATTAAGACAATCGCTTCGGTTCTTGAGCTGGTAAATTACTTGGAACTTGAGTTACACACTTGAACAATTGCCAGATACCTGACTACTTAGTCTATTTTCTTATAAAGAAGAATTTGCAGTTCATTGAACTCCTCTATTTAAGGAGCTTTTGTATTGCAAAATTGTTCAATCTGAGAAAAAGAAATATATATTAAATACATTTTCATAGAATTATATATCTGAAAGAGGTTTCTTTAAATTTAGGCTCCTATATCAAAAATATTTTGAAAGAGAAGAATGGAAAAGGCACTTGAGGAAATTTGGAAATTGGAAAAACAAGTTATCAGTTTTGAAAAAAATTCTGCCATTGGTCTTACCACTGATCTTACCACAGCAGAAGAAACTACAACTAACAAGTACTCTAATGGGTTTTTCATAGATGTTCCTCTTGCTAATAAAGAACAGTTTCCAATTATTCTTGCAATAATGCCTTATAAATCATAACCTAAAGTAAGACATTGCTAAGAAAACAGGGTAGTTTCACTTCTGTCCCCATGCCTATATATATCATCCCAATGTCCTAAAGATTACAGAATAACTAAAGTTATTTATTTATAACTTCTAGCTACCTAAGATAAAAGCATTTTTTATGAATATATTTATACGAAAATTCATATGGAATGCTTAAATATATAATGCTTATGCAAAAACAAAACAGAGTTAAGAACTGGGTAAATGAACTCTAGCAGCTGGTGTACTAACAAATTTTAGGAAAAAGCTGAGAGAAAAGTAAAATAATGGTTGAAATTACTAAATACAGGGGATTGCAGGAAGATACTGCTATGCAGTGAGTGATAGCTTTTACACATGCAGTGTTCATGTGTCAACAATACCCCTTCAAAACAAAACAAAAACCTGTTTTCAGTAAGTATGGCGATTGGTTGTTGCTTTTTTTAATTACCTACTCCTACAGAAATGAAGATGTGGTCTCGGTGGAAACTAAAAATCATTTCTTTCAGTGCCCAGCAGCAAATAGACTGGCAAGTTGTCAATTACTGTGCTGAAAATAAAATGACAATACCCAGCATCTTCTATGCTGAGATCCACAGGGACCTCAAAGCAACCTTAAAGCATACACCAGATATTTTTAAAGTTCAGATCCACAAAGGATAACCTACTTTATGCCCTAAAACAAAGAGATAATGCAAACAGCTGGAAACTTTTGACCTCTGTAGTCTTCTACATTAGGGACGGAACATTAAAAATCTGAGTTGCTTATAGTTGTCCATAGACAGTATCAGTTTGAAGAAAGAAAATAAGAATTTTCAAGGTTGTTTTGACTCTTACCAGCTCCTCCTCCTGATTCACACTGTCCTTTGAAGAATATGTGGGTGGTGTTTCCTCTATAAAATGTGAAGATCACTCTGTTAATTAGCACAAAAAGGGAAGCTGCACAAACAGCACAAAGTATAACACAAATGTCTCACTATTGCTGACTAATTTTCAATTTGACACTAACAAAACAGCCTTTTTCCCTGAGAATTAATCCAAAAAAAGCAGCCTCTTCACTCCTTGTAAATTAGCCCTGTAGTCTTACTTCTGCAACAAACTACTCTACCCTACTCACAGTCTGCTCCTGGTTTTGCATCCTATTGTCTTGATAAGGCAAGATACAAGAGCTAAGGGTAAGATTGTGGACTGCATTGTTACAGATGAGTTGTCTCCAAAGATCTAACAGCAGCAGTATCAATCTGATATCCAATGCACTCTTCAGCTTTCTGGCACACCAAGTTACTCAATTACAAACAGTGTGACAGATATGTAAAATTCATTAATCTCTTCAGACATACAAACTGATAGACTCCAGTTAGTATGAAAGTGCAGCCAATATAACATTCAGTGAGTGCCCTGCAAAGACATACTGGTTTAATTCACCATGGAAGTTTTCATATTAAACTTATTTCTAATTCCAGTGTTCAAGAATTGATAAAATACTGTATTAAGGTTATTCCTAGGCAACCAGAGAAATGCTCTGAAGATAATCTGAAGATTCCATTATGAAGTCAGTCCATTCCTTGGCCAGGTCTTCAATGGAGACTTCCTCCCCTCCATATTCCTGTGGGAGAATGCTGGCGGGGAAGTGTTCAGTCAGACTCTGCAAGTAGTCATTTCCATGCATGTACACCTAAACCAAAATATTAAAAGCATTTACTTGGGTATTGATGCTAGACTATTGAGTGAGAACAGGTGGCAAAGCATCTCAGTGCAAGAGCTGAACCCATCAGCACGGTTTAACTAAGTGTATTTATTCATAACAAGTTCCTTAAAAGGAGGAACTACCCTTGTGAGTTTCCCCTAGGTGCTCAAACTCTGTCCTGCTCTGAATCTGAAGGCTGGTGAAGGGTGAACTACAACCTGAGAACTGCATTTTATGTAGCTTGTGAGCACAGGAGACAAAACTAACTACAGACTTGCTCCAGGCTGGATTAGCAAAGCTGATGAGAGTACACACTACAACCAAACTGCTAAACTGAGCTGAACCATGGGAAGACTGGTGATTTGTCATAGTATCTTGTACTTGCCCTTCAGCCATTTCCAAGAAAAGAGCTGTGTCTGGCTTGTGGCCATTACTATCTGGTCTTGCCACGCATATTTAAAAACAAGATTATGTAGTATGTATGTAGGTTCAGACAGGTGTCAAGGAAGATACTCAACAGAATCTATATATCAGCCTTTATCTTTCAGTTCCAATTGGAGTTAGATTCTGGACTACTTCTCCACTTTAACCCTTGCAATACTGTAGGTTTGGTTCTTCTCCTCCTCGCTTTATTACAGCTATTTTGAAGCCCTGTTAATTACTTCCTAGGATCTGCTGTCCTGGCGTGCAGGGGCTATTGCAAATGCACAAGATCCATGTGCTGAGAAAAGGAGGCTTCAGAATGGGAATAGGCAGGGCTGCATATTTTGTACTTTAGTCCTGCTGTTACCACTTCACTTTTGTGCCAGCTGAAAACTCCAGTATATTTCCTATGATGCAATAAACTACAGTCCTTGGCATGCTTTTGCATCCAAATACAAATTTATTTTCAGATCTGTAACTGTGAAACTATTTAAAGCAACTAAGGAGCTTTTTGGAAAAAAACCTTAGAAATTAAGTCTGACCAATTTTTGACGCATAAATACCTCTGGAGGTCTGTCAGAGATAAACAGTTGTCATCTAGTAATTCTGCACAACTTGGACCATAAAAAACTGTTTAAAGATAATTTTTCTCTATCATTTATAGGCAGAGTTCTGGGAAATCCAGGACCTCTTTCTTTCTTTCTAGTTCTGCAGAAGAATTATTATGTGACCTCAAATGATTTAACCTCTTTGTGTCACAGTGTTTTTTATCCTTAGAGTAGTGATAACAGCACCACTCGTGACTCTCATGCTATTAATAACTGCAAATGCTTTACTGTTAGATTCTGGGGGTCTGGATGGCACTAACAAGCAAAAATGATTTATGCTCTGCAGTACCCAAGAGTAACAGAGCCTAAGGAAAGTGCTGGAGATTGTCATATAAGGATTTTGTGGCAGAAAGAAATATTTGTGTGCACTCACCCGTTGCTTTATTTTTTCAGTGAGAAAAGGCTTAATTAGAGCGAAGACTGGGTGGAAGAATAAAGGCTCATTAATCAAGTGGATACCTCGAACTTTCAGTGGAAAGGAATCCTGTCAGCATACATGGAAAACAGAATAAGAAAAATAAAATATTATTGAACCACCTCTATTACTAAGGACAAGCCTGTAAAAACTGTCTAGTCCATAGGTTAAAGTATTTCTTCTGACCTTGCCAATTCCTGCATTTTGTAGTGTTCTAGCAGTGTAAATTAAGAACAACATTTAGAAAAATCGTATCTTGTTCCTCCTATTAGAGGAAAAAATCTCACCATTTTTTTCATCTCAGTATGAGGCAAGATTGAATTTTAAAGACAAACAGAAAACAAAAAAGAAAACTAGCACCAAACCACACATAAATATTGTACACAAACCTTGTGCTCAGCCTTTCTTGTAATGTACAATTTTTCACAAGATTCTGCTACTAATTTACAAAAAAGCTATCTAGCTATGTGCTTTTATTGGTAATTTGCAGCCTGAAGGATAATATGTAAATATATATAAACTATTGAAGATACTAACTTTAAGTAAATAAGTTATATTTATAATTTGGAGATAAGCCTTGAAATTACTAGGAATTTGGCCAAGCCAGAAGTTCAGCTTTACAACAAGTTTACTGTTTTAATGAAATTTTAAAAATATCTGCTCTACAGCCTTTATAACAAAAAACAATTTGGATTCTACTTGCATTCATTTAAATGTTCCAGATCTTTAAAATTTAAAAGAAAATATGGCAGTGTTTAAAACAAGTAGTGGGGAAAGAAGAGCTTCCCTTCATATCCCTCCTGATACTACCTCTGAACCAGATGTTTTCTGCTTATAAAAGTGGTACTTCTCAAAAACGTATCTCCTTGCTAATTAAATAGTTCTAAGGATCAAAAAACTCAAAGCCAACACATTTTTAGTACTGTTCCTTTTAGATTAAGACCTTAAAACTTTCAGCTTGTATGTCTACTTAATGTTATTATGGGTTATCATATACTTAAAGTCTACTATCATGATTTTCACAAAACAACTTTCTGCCTGGGATAACAGATTTTTCAAGATAATGTCACTTAGTATTCATACCGTGCTTTCCATTCCTTAGAACATACCTCCTTTCTATTAACTTATGTTTCTTGATGCAGGATAGTAATTTGCATGACACATTTATTGAGTAAAACATAGGGCTAAAACTAAGGTTTCTTAACTTTTACTTATAAGCATATTCTGGAGTGCATTAGGCATATCCTGAGGTGCATCAGGTACAGCACCTCCTGCTGGGCAAAGGAGAGCATTATCCTGCTCTGCTCTGCAGTGGGGCAGCCTCACCTTGAATACTGGGGGCAGTTTTGGGCACCACAGTATAAAAAAGGCATTAAGCTATTAGAGAGCTTCAAATGAGGGCCAGGAGGATGCTGAAGGGTCTGGAGGAGAAGTCATGTGAGGAGCAGCTGAGGTCACTTGGTCTGTTCAGCCTGGAGAAGATGAGGCTGGGGGGAGACCTCATCACAGTTCGCAATTTCCTTGTGAGAGGAAGAGGAGGGGCAGATCTCTTCACTCTCCTGACCAGAGAGAGGACCCAAGGGAACGGCCTGAACTTGTATCAGAGGAGGTTTATGCTGGATATGAGGATAAAGTTCTTCACCCAGAGGGTGGTTGAGCACTGGAACAGGCTCCCCAGGGAAGTGGTCACAGTTCTGAGCCTGGCAAGTGCTCAAGGAGTGTTTGGACAATACTCTCAGACACATGGTGTGACTATTGGGGTGCCCTACATAGGGCCAGGAATTGGTCTTGATGATTCTAATGACTCCCTTCCAACTTAACATATTCTATGGTTCTATGATACTGAACAACACCAACAATCTCTGGATAAAATCTACAAACCCAGTTAGAAGTGAGGAAAGAAATCAGGGGGCAAAAAAAAATAGCTACAAGTTCTTTCTCTTCTTAGAAAAGAACACTGGAAACACTGAATTTTTCTTTTTCCATAACTAGAATAAGCATTTAGAAGTTTGAAAAACTTTGAACAAATCAGAAATAGGCCAAGATGAAAACATAGTCAAAGAATTTCCTGTTTGAGAAAATGGATTGAAGCCTTTATATGTACTTGCAAATCCTATTCTGCTTCCTTTCTGCTATATTTCAAAGTTAAAAAAGTTACCAGCAATCTGTTTACTACCTCAGAAATCAAATTGAACACTCCCACTGCTTTCATGAGATTTGGCCCAAAACTGTATAACACCAAGAGTTCTTATTCTAGATGTGCAAAGTTGGAAACACCTAATGGTTTCAATAAAGTTTTACAGTAGATACCAGGAAGGAAGAACCTCTGAAGTTCTGATGATATTAATTCAATGACTAAGCTTTGATTGAATCTGAGATATGAACCTTACCAAATCAGAGCAAGAGATTATCTCCCTAGCTCATTTCCACATCACAGGCTAACAGTTTTATTATTACTGACTTTCAACATAACCTCTGAAGGAAAATAAGATTATAGCGCTACATTGTAGCTTGCCTGTCAATTCTGTCCACTTCTTTCTTTAATTTTTTTTTCTCTCAAATCCAATGGCAAAGTTCAACTGAATTTGGCAGAAAGGAATAAGCCTAAAAACAGTAAAGTCCTGATAAATAAAATAGGTGGTGAGGTAGCAGTGATTTGCACAAAACAATGCTCATGTTGTGGGGAAGAAAGCAAGCAGAACATAAAGGTTATACATTCCATTGTTAGCAGATGGAAGATCACATCATCCATACTGGTAACAAGTTAGGAGTGTCATGCTCTTAATTGCTCACAGTGCATGCTATTTTTAATATTCTCTGAGCCAGGAATAAATGCTTTAAATACTGAGATAATGAACAAAGGAATGGAAGAGAAGAGAAGAAAGAGAATAACAGAGATCCTTCCAAAGCTGGACTTATCTGCTCCTCCAATCATGAAATTCTTGTGTTGTAAGATGTTGGTCAAGTTCTTATAAAATACCAGAAGTTGGAGGGCATTTACTGCTATAGAAGAATAAAATTCAAGTAAAATGAAGCAGAACTCGTAATGGATTTGGGATTTTGTTGTTCTTAGTTGCATAGTCTGAGAAGGCCTACAGAAGGGAAATTTACTATGGCTTGGAAGAGCTGAAAAATTTGAAGTCACAGCAATGAAACTGCATAAAGAATTCTGTCATACTTACTGTGAGAACAGCAGCAATTTTCTTGGCCACTGCTGGACTGATTTGGAAAGCGTGAGCAAATCTCCACCCTTGAAGGTCAAAGATGGCCTTGACTCCATTTCGCTGGGTCTCGATCTCCTTTACAATGAGCTCAGATGTGATGAGGCTTACACGAAACACATCAAACGCTGTAAATAAACTGGGATCCCATTGTCCTGAAGAGAAGAGAGATTACCCTGCATTACCATGAGAAAACCCCATACACCTGAACTTTTTCTCTTCCTACAGCTTCTAATGTGCTTCTCAGGAGCAAGAATTAACCAGCAAGAACAAAGTTCCTGAAATAAACTCTTTTGTCAGTGCATAAGTTACTTGGTGTGCCTGCTCTCTCACTCGTCTTTGATGCTCTTTTTGTAGATGGTACCACGTAATGTAGCATGTTCTACCTATGGCCATAGACCCAGTAAAAGGTACAATTCAGTAACAGTCATGCTAGCAGAAGCTGCAGATCATCAATCCAATTAATTAATATAATTTTTTTTCAGTGTTTTAATTCTAGTATGATTCAGTGAATCTCACTTATTTTTTTCTGAGGCCTGAGCAAAAAATTGCATGGGATGAGCCTTAACCCTAGATGAAAGCTTTAGAGGGCACAACTGTCTACTAAACCAGCTGATAAATAAGAAAATTTTTTGAAAGATGGCAAAAATAAAGCCTCTGTACAAAACAAGCATAGAGATATGGTGCTCATTTAATTATGTACTTTTTGAAAAGATTTTTGGGAGGTGCATCAAGCATTTTCCAAGTGTTGTTAGCTCTTTGGCAACAGGTAAATAGTGAAAACCTGGTGAACTGCTCATCCAAGCCTAAAATGAATGTTGATACATTCAGTACAGGTGTACATCTTTGTGTTCTCCTTGCTCTGTGCTGCATCTGCATCAGTCTTAGCCCATGGCTTTGACAATTTATGTGAAGTCAAATGATTGTTGGGACACTCAGAGCCAAACAATCACATAATCTCACAAGATGTAGCCTTCAGGATTCTCTTGACGCAACAAGAATTTCACTGAAAAGAAAATTAGGTTGTTCATAAGGGACTGTACAACTTTAACCATACCAATATATAAGTAAAGTATATATATAAAATATATAAAGTATATATATAAAAAATGATTGAACTGTTACAGCTCAGTAAATTCACCTTTATATTAATGTAAATACATTTCTAGCAAGGAACATAAATATATTACCTTTCTAGTTAAGATATTCTGATATGTTCTATTTTTATCAACACCTGCAGTTGTAGCCATAAAATATTTTTGTTTGCTGCTGAAATGGTGATAATTAAAAAGTAAACAAACCACAAAACAAAAAAGCAAAGAAGCAAAACCCAAAAACTTCAGTGTAAGAATCAGGTGTGAAACTGTTCCAAGCAATTTTGTCACTCACCAATTCTGTATATTAGAACTTTGCTTCCATGTGGGTCTCTTGACCTTAGGACTCCGTGATAGCCAGCTTGCAAAAGACCAAGAACAGAAGATGGTTGTAAATCTGCACTTATTTCTGGGCATTCAATTCTCCACTTCTGATAATTCTTCAATAACTGGAAAAAAAAAAATTCATGTGGATGTTAGGTAAGCATCAGATATTATAGGAAGAGCACAGTTAAAAGCATGTTTTCCAAATGTGGTCACAGTCAGGTTTTATTCATTAAATTAGCTATAATTTAATTTTATATTTTAATCAGATCACTCCTAGAAACAGAAGGTTGCTATACTGTATCAAGTAAGTGAATAAATTGCCATGATGAATTTAGAACCCAGTCAAATCATTAATGGACTGCAGTTGTCATTTTGTGTCAGAAAAGAAAACTGAATATAAAATAAGCCTGTAGTTTCTATGTGAAATGAATCAAAACCCCATTTTTTTCTGCTCAGGTTAACTTTAGGATTGTTCATTTTTCCACTGCATCAGACTCATTCAAGATTTTTTTAAGTTTACATGTGCAAAATTTTATGGAGGAACATTCTCCCCTCCCTCCCTCTCTCTTTTTTACACAGCCATCAATAATTCCAGTTTAATATTTGAAACAGGTATGCTCATCAGCATATCTAAAAACATTTTTGAGGCCCCTTCTTCCCCTCTGAAATGAGAGAATATAATACAGTAGTTGGTCCATTACACATTTGACAACTTCCATCCCACAGAGTGGAAATAATGAGAACCTGTTTGGCTAAAACAGAGATCCCATCTGTTGTCAGGGTCTTGGCCACCCTGGCTCCCAAGGCTGGGAGGCAGCACCATAACCAGTATTCCTAAGGCACAGGAGGAGATGTGTGTTGAAAGGCCATGGACTAATGCTAAGGAAGAGGAAATTAAAGGTGACATCTGTGTGGAGGAATTACAGGCAGCACTGTGAAAGGTCATCTTTGAGACAAATAGTGAGAAATTAAGTTGGTGATGCAGTAGTTCTAACTTCCAAGTCTAATTACTGTTTCTCCTTTAACATTAATTAAGTGGTTGTGGGGAAATTAACTACGCCCTGCAACTAAAATTTAAGACATTTTGCATTAGTAGGAAGCTATGCAAGACTGTCTTCTAAAATGATCCTTCTCAGCTCATCAACCAAAATTTGCCTCTGCTGTATCACCTCTGCTAAGTTCTCTATCGCTTAGTTTGGAAAGTAGAAAGATAGCAATTATAAGTAATTCAAATTGTGTTTTAATTTCCTCAATGACTATGACTTAGAGGTCTAACCCAAGATCTTCAAAGTAGCTAAGAGAATCAGAATTTTCCAGTACCTTGCTTCACAACAAACTGAAATGTAGCTTCAAATCTTAAAGGTAGGATGCACAGCCTAGCTTTTAAAATTGCTTCTATATTTCATCAAACAGGGAAACCCAATCTGATCCTCAGCACAGTTTCACAAATTGCGTTCACTGCACTGAAAGCATCAAACAAAAGTCTTTTATTTCCTATAATTTGTATTAACAGAAATTAATTTTTTTCCTTTATCAGTTACTCTAGTATTTCTGTTGTGAAATATGAAGTTAAATGCGCTGTCAGGTCCAACTAATATAAAAAAAACCTTAAAAAGTTTACACATTTCTTGTATCCATGCAAGTGTAATTTTATTCAGCATTTGCATCGAAAGACTGATCAGAAAGAACTTCAGTAAAATTGAATTCATCCCTACAGACTCTTAGGGCGAGACCTGAAACTCACCACCATGTAGCTCACAGCATGCTCATATCAGATAGTCTTATCTCTTACCCTTCCCTCTGCTTTCAAGCTTCTTGTATCATTTTACATAAAACATACTTTTTCTTCAGCTTAATGCTTTTCTGCTAGGATTAAGGTCTTGAAGGATTTTGAAGGTCTCTCAAATAAATTGCCGTGAGGAAACTATTTGTAAAACCTTATTGTTTACCAGCAAAATTCACATAAAATACATGGTACACTGATCAGAAATTAGCCATACTTTTTATGGAAATAGAGCCTATAAATATGTATTTAGATTGAAAAAATTTAAAAAATGGGCTAGAATCCCACTTGATTTGGCAGGTGAAAAAAATGGATAAAAGCCTCATTCTAAATCATCACCATAGAAAGAAACATTTAACCATTAGGAGAATTTTATTAGAAGTCTCTTGACCGCATTCAATCAGTTTTGGCCTAGGTTAATTTAAAAACTAACAAACAACAAGGCAAGGGAAGGAGGGAGGAAGTAGGGAAAGCTAATTTGTGGAACAGAAGTTTCACTATGATTGTAAGGACAGGCCTGTTGAGTTACTCTGATTATCTCACTCTGTCAGTACTTGACTGTCTACAAAGGGCACTGTTTGAGCAATCCCAACTGCTTTGTGCCAGACAGCAATGTCAACATGTTTTTTCCTTGGTCTTTCCAAAACAAACTCTGAAATAGCAGCAAAATACAGAGTCACCCTGAAAACCACTATGCAAACATCTGTAGCTTTGCCATTTGTACTTTTCTTCTAAAATCTGTGCTACCACAACTTCATGAACATATATATTTTAAACACCTCTTGAAAGAACTCCCTGCCAAAACTGAGAATAAAAATGACATGTTAATTCAATGACCTAAATAACCCTGTCTAGTCAATACAGTTAGTTTCTGATTTTCATGATATTTACTTTTTCTCATGATATTTACATTTTCCAAGTTGGAAACAACAACGATTTAAGTTCTTGGACTTTGGAAGAAAGAGAGTGGTGTTTTCAGCTTGTGATGCACTCAAGATCCTTACAGAAGGCATAGTTAACCTACTAGCACACTCATTAAGGGGTAAATATATGGTTGGAATACTTTGGACACTTTCCATGACACAAGTAAGTGGTGCACCTTTCAGACACATAATTTGGCTAAGCCTAAAACATACTTCCCTTGGCAAGAAAACCAAAAAGTGCTGAAGAGTTCTCAGATTTTGAAAACCTAATCTAATTACCTAAAATCATTTAGATCTGAAGTAAAGCTTAGCATTAGAGAATCTTCCACAGAATCTACAGCTAGTTTTGGCAGATATTATGTAAATTTTTATTTATATAAGCACCCTTTTCTTACAGCTGGACATAGTCAAGTCTCACACGGTCACTTAAAAGAGTAATCCTTAAACATGTAAAGGAATTCAAACGCTAGCAGTGATTTTGAGGTTTTCTAGTTTTGCACATTTTAAACACAAATTCATGCAAAACTTTTTTTAAGTATGATTTTTTTTCAGCAGGGAGAAACATAAATGTTGCATATAACAATCACTTTGGATATAGGTGAAACAACCTAATCTCAGGAAAAATAGACACATTTATTACCCAGTACAAAAAATGGCTCACGCACTTAACGACACAAGAAAAACATTTCAATGTATAATTATCTGTGTTTACAAACTGAATAACCTACTTAGCATCTGCTCAGCATCTGAAAATAGATGCAAGATAACTTTATAAAGGGAGGGGGGAAAGCTGGATGAAAAACTCCAGTGTCTGGAGTCAAGCATTAATTAAGAGGTTTTTTCCATGAGGTCTGTTGGGGACAGTTCCAGATATCTGAACATTAGAGACTACAAAGTTACCAATTAAACCAAGATTCACATCCCACAAACCAAAGTGAACTTAGTACTTTACTTAGAAGCAAAACAACTAGAAAACATTGTGCTCGTTAGAGAAACTAATGCATCTGTATACATAAATTAATTATATTTTTCTTGATTAATAACTATTTATTTCTATTAATGTAGATGATAGGCAGATTTAGGCCTCTGTTGTGTCGGAAGTTGAACCAGTGCACACAATGCTTAAGAAAACAAATGTTTTCTGCTGGCATTCTTTGCAGGAGAAACCACAGCTCAAATTTCAGAATATAAACATTTGTGCATATGTATTTTATACTTCTTTTTATATATGTGTGTACAAATGTAGCCAGAATTTAAACATACAGTATACACAGACAAAGAATTTAAAATACTTTATAGAGACACTGAACTTTCCTAATTCTTCATGCAATGCCTCTTTGTCACTGGAAAAAGACTGGCACATGCTGGCTTAGCACAAAGGGAAGCCTGGCTGACTGATTTGTGTCTCCTCATTATTAGCCCAGAGAGCTAATAAAAGCTCTTCCATCCTTTTCAAGGAATTCCTTGGTATTGATGGAAGAAAAGCAGACAAGTAACTGATTTCAACTTAGCATTTATGTTTGAATGATGTGAAGTTTCTCAGAGATAATGTCTGAGACCCAGCAGTGTGTTTGACACTACAGAAAACAACATTTCTTGTACAGTATAGTCATCCTAAGTGATTCACTTGCAGCAGAACACACTAGGAAATTCTCATTCCTCCAGAAGTCGAATGCAGAGCAAAACCAAAGTCTGGCTATAAACCTTGGTATCAACCAGAACCCCTAAAAGGATCCTTGATATTTAGAGAGTTTTCAGTGCCACAAAAGTGATGCTTACAGCAGTATGTTATGAAAACTCTTTGCATAGAGTTTCAATGCCAAATTTCCTTCTGTTCCCCAGAGTATAATCTATTTCAGGTACAAAAAAACAGCATTCCAAAGTCACTGAGAGTCAGTCCTGTGCAAGAGTTACAGGATGTAATGCATAATAAAACAGGAAGAAATATTTGTGTCCTAAAGGAGATGCTACTTCTCCAGATTTCATATGTCACTAGTGAATTCAAGTGATAATGTTTTCAGTGGTAACAATAAGTCAAACATACACACATGGCTGGTACATTCAAAAAGGGGCAGACACTGATCTCTGTGGTGACCAGTGACAAAACATGAGGCCTGAAGTTTTGTCCGGGGGAGTTTAAGTTGGGTATTAGAAAAAAGTTCTTTACCCAGAGAGTGGTTGGCACTGGAACAGCTCCCCAGGGAAGTGGTCACAGCACCAGCCTGACAGAGTTCAAGAAGCACTTGGACAATGCTCTCAGGCACATGGTGTGACTCTTGGCGTCCCTGTGCAGGTCAGGAGCTGGATTTCAATGATCCCTGTGAGTCCCTTCCAACACACAATTCTGTGATTCTGTGAAAACAGTCTGTTACTGATCTTAACTGAATAATCACTGCCTTCAAGAAATTAAGACAGTTTTATCTCTTCTTTGAGTCCTTCTACTCCAGGTACCTGTTTCAGTGCTGGATTTTCTTCTAGCATGAGAGATACCCATATATAAGTAGTTAAAAGCAAGTCTGGAATTGCCATTGGAAAAACGTAAAAGATTGCTGTTATGAGTCACCATAAAAGATTTAGAAATTGAATGTCTTGACACAATCTACCTGATTATTCTTTTCTGAAGCATTTCCAAATGTTGCTAACTGACATCAGATAAATCTGTGTCAATTATTAACCAGAAATGCATCAATAAAAAGCTCTGGTCAGTTGCCAGACTCTTGATTCATAATTAAGGCAAAGTATAAACCCATACTAAGATGCTGGACAACCTTTGCTTATATGCTTCAACATGGCCATGAATTTTGATTATCCCTCAACTGCTCTACAAATACTACACAGTACACAGAAGCCCATTGGGCAAAGAGAGTCGTATCAGCCTGAGCTCCAAACCAAGAGGCAGCATCAAACCAGGACAGGAGGGAAGAGCCACTCTCTGGACTGATGGCAGGAGGGCTCTGTCTAGGATGAGGTACTAACATAACATCTGCATGAAGTCACACTTGGGTTAGATGAAAATAGAACTTATGACCACGACAGATTTTTGCACAATAATTCTCTTTGGCCTTGATATATGAATTGCAAGAAACACATTCCTGTGTTATTCTTCCCATACTGAAAGAGAAGCATTCTAGAAAATGGTGCCAGCTGGTATACAGAAGATCAAGTGCAAGTGGCTACAGCACTTGGAGAACTGAAATTCTAGACAGAAACGTTAAACACAGGTTGGTTTTGAACATCAGAATCTTTTCAAAGGAAGGTCTGAAATTCAGAAACTTAGCAGCCTGTGGAGACCCAGAAAATCTAAAGAAGACAACATTTTCAAAGAAGGACCCCAGTCTAGAGGGCTGATTCTCAAGAGGAGCATAGGAAATTTGCTACTTCATAGACTCCCATTTCTAAACCTAGTCTAGATTCCACACTCACAAAGATTAGTGCTACCTACAACACACCCCACAATCCCATCAAAGTGCAAAACAATTCAGAAGTGCCTCGTGTCCGTAGGATTACCAGTAACAACCAACTGCATTGCAATTAGGAGTGGATATTCAGGAGTCTGTATGTCCTCATTAAGCCCTGCATTTTTTAACCAAGGAACACAGGAAAATAAGATGGCTTTTGTTAGGAAAGAAAAAAAAAAAAGGCATGGTCCTACAATTGTTAGTGTACAGCTTTGATATAAACAATCTCACAAACTTCAAGTAAAAGGAAGATACATAAGACCCAAAGGAATCTGTCTTGACTCCTTCGTTCTTCTGCTGAGGAGGAAAGGTTTAAAGCTTTGATGCAAATCTCATGAGTCAAATGAAAAGAACAAAAATATAATTTTTAAAGCTATTTATGATTAAAGGCCTAATTCAACTTCTCAATTTCCTTTTTTAGCTACCTTGATCCAGCAATACATCTGTATGCAAACAATATTCTCTTATGGTGTGTTAACTTGAGAAATCTACAGTGATTTCCAGAGAAGTCAGATATTAATAGATGAAGTCTGTTGAGCAATGCTGTGTAATCAACATGAAATTCCATGGTAACACTGCTTTCAGTTGGCACATGCGAATAAATACTTTTGTCTTGGGAGGATTTGGAAATACTTTCTGTTCCAAAGGTTTGATGGCTTCAAAAAAAATAATAAACTGATAACAATCTGTGCCTTTGGATATTAAAAGTAGGTGTGCTCTGTAGCAAAAAGAGCCAGGAAAGCACCACAAGTTACCAAAGCCTGCAAGGAATGCTGTAAATCACTAAACTCCAAGCAAAAAGAAGGTTTTACTCATAGTTTGAGAGTAATTATAAGTCTGTAGTGAAACTAGTACGGCTACTAGTAACCTGAGCCTGATAATCACGACAAGGGTGCCCTTTGAAGGATGGTTTCCCAATCGGAGCTGTGACCTTACCACACTTACTGTACCACGCTTATCACTGCCTTTATGTTAGCACATCGACCGCCCTGAGCCAGCCGCGGCGGTGCCACGCCGAAGACACGCGTGACAAGGAACCGGTGACACCCTGCGACTCCTGCTCGGCCTCGCCCGACCCGAGCAGCGCAGGGCACCAAACAAGCCCGCAGGCACAGCCACAGCCACAGCCCGAGCGCGGCTGGACCCGATCCGGGCAGCGCAGGGCACCGAACCGGCCCGCAGCCGCAGCCACAGCCACAGCCCGAGCACGGCTGGACCCAGCCCGGGCAGCGCAGGGCACCGAACCGGCCCGCAGCCACAGCCACAGCCACAGCCCGAGCGCGGCTGGACCCAGCCCGGGCAGCGCAGGGCACCGAACCGGCCCACAGCCACAGCCACAGCCACAGCCCGAGCGCGGCCGGGCTCCCCGGCACCGCCACCTGCCGCTCCGCCCGCTCCTCACCCTCCAGGCCAGGTCCAGGTGGAAGTCTCGGGCGCGCAGGAACCGCACCAGGAAGGCATCGGAGAGCGGCTGCGGCCAGCGCTGGCCGGGCTCTGCCTCCGCCCGCCGCCGCAGCTCGGACACGGCCCCGCGCACCCGCGGAGAGTGGTCGGGCAGGTCATTGAGCTGCGCCGCGCCCGGCGGAGCCTGCGACATGCCCGCGGCGCGGCCGAGCGCAGCCCCGCCGCCTGCCCGCTCCCATTGAGAGCCGCGGCTCGGCGGGGCCCGGCCGGGCTGCCCCCGCCCCCGGCGCCTTAACCCCTGAGCGCCCTCCCTGCAGGGGAGCAGGCAGGTGTGCCCCGGCCTCGGCCGTGCCTCTCTCGGGGTTCTTTTCTACGCTTTGACGCATTTGACAGGTTTTCAGAATTTTTACGCTTTGAGCCCGTCTCCTGATTTTCGCTTCCAGCCCCAAAAGTGAGCAGTACCTGCTCCCCTGGAGGGCGAGGGGCGGCCCCACCGAGCAGAGAGACCCTCGGCACTCGTACCCCCGACACTGGTACCCCCGACTCTGGTAACCCCGACACTGGTAACCCCGACACTGGTACCCCCGACACCGGTACTCCCGACACTGGTACTCCCGACACTGGTACCCCCGACTCTGGTACCCCCGACTCTGGTACCCACTGCACTGGTACCCATGACACTGGTACTCCGGACCCTGGTACCCCCGACACTGGTACTCCGGACCCTGGTACCCCCGACACTGATACTCCCGGCACTGGTACCCGCGGCCCCCACCGCAGCAGGGTCATCCCGGACACCTGGGGCATGCTAAGGGTGGTGGCCTCTCCTTTCGGCAAAAATAATCCATCTTTAGATGCTAAATCGCGCAAAGCTACAACTTCATTGCAGCTGGGAAATGAAGTGCAAAGTGGGAATCACTGCGGGTGTAAAACTGCCTTGGAGAGCCTTATCCTAACATGGATATGCAGTAAGGAAAATATATTCACTCTGCCAGGAGAAAGGGTGGTGAAATTGAATTCAACCTTAATCCAACTTTGCTGCCCAGCAGTGAGTTCGATTATGAAGGGTAAAGAGTTCATTGCTGTGATTAGTATTTTTAGTATAATCTTTTCCTTGTATAGGTTTCCTTTGAGATCTCTCTGGCCTACTTAGGCTAAAAGCCTTATTTCATTTAATATACAATTAATAAGTAAAAGTAAAAATAGTAAAAAGGTTTACAAAACTTTGTTCCAGATTACTTTCCCCTTTTTTGGCTTTCTACGGTTAATACTTCTTGATCAGTTTTTCACTGCCTAAATGTCTACAGGTATCCCCCTCAGCTTTACAAATGTTTAAAAAAAATCCGCCTAGCTTAATGTGGACAGGTAAAGAGTGGGAAGAGGAGGTTTTTTGCAAAAAAACACCAAAAAAATAAAAACAAAAACAAAAAAAAAAACCAAACAAAAAAACCCACCAAAAAAACCCCCAAAAAACCAACCAAACAAACAAAAAAACAAACAAAACAAACAAACAAACAAAAAAAAACAACAAAAAACCACACCAGAAACCAAAAAAACCCCAAAAATGCCAAAAAACCTGAACAATAACAACAAACAAAACAGACAAAAAAACCAACGAAACAAAAAAAACACCAAAAAACCCAAAAACCCAACAAAAAAACTCGAGGTTTAGGGAATACAAGCTTGCATCAAGGAAGTACTGAAGAAAGTACTGAAAGTACTAAAAGGATAAAAACTGGGAAATGTGTGTGCATTCAAGAGTATTTAGATGTGGATATCTGGGCAAGGAGATGTGAGGAAATGTGGACTTAGCCTGGATCAAGAAGAAAGGGCAACCTGGAAATACAGCAAGAAACAGAGAGAACAGAATGTGGAGGTGGCAACAGGTTTAAAAAAAACACTCCTTTTGTTTCTGGACAGAGCTTCCATGGGAAAGATTTGCATGCAAATGAGTAATCCAACCATGGGTGGTAGGACAAACAAAGCAGTATCACGGAAAGATCCTTCAGTGATTTTAAACAGCGCTTCATAATTTTTGAGCACTTACTTTTGCCGTCTCAGAATCCTTCCAACTTAGTGCTTCATCTGTGAAAACAAAAAGTGCAATACAGATATTTTTCATTAGACTGGTCAGCTGAGCAAGTCATAGCTTTTAGCTAACTTTTCTACAAAATTCACGTTGTGATTTTGGCTTCATATTTGAACAAACTTAGTTCTACAAGCAGTTTCAGTAATTTCCCTCAGGACTGAGTTACAAAAATATCTGTACATTTGAGGTTTTTGTTAAAAATATTGCAAATGAGGCTGTATTTGTAAGACTAATGAGAACTCCTCTCTCTGACAATGAAGATGTGATATTATCAAGCCTTCCTTCAGAGGTACCAACATGTTGTATACTTGACCCTTCAACAGAGCAATTAAGACCTGTTGCATGATGAAGTTTGTAAGTTAAGTTTTTGCTTTGTTTCATTACATTTGGAAAAGTGCTCAAGTGTCTGAAAGCTCTGTCTAAATAAATTATGCCTGTTTGTAAACTTTGCCTTGTTTGTGTCCTTGGACCAGGATGATTACTGTCATAAAAAACACTTGAAATTGTGACAGCAGCTCTTTGATGTTTCCTTTTGGCATATTCCTGTGACAACCACACTTTTAAAAGATAGCTGGAATTTGCAGTCCTTCAAGAGAATATTTACATCTGAGTAAAACCCAGATAATACTTTAACAGGTCTATGACAAGTGCTCAAGAAGTGTGGAGGAAACTTAGATGGACTGAAACATACACATGCACTTGTGATTCTTGCTTTTAAAAGATTCTATTAAAACTGTAAAAGGTTTTTGAGTTTCAACCCTACAGCAGTAGTTGCATGTTTTTTCTGTGAATCATATGGATAAACAGAAGGACCTTGTCTTTCATGCACGTCCACTGAAGTTAACATTAATATACAAGTTTCATTAGGATCAAGAGTTTAACTTGCATAAACACTGAACACTTCATTCCAGCCACTGATGGTTGCAGGAGGTTGGTATCTCTATAAATGAAGTTCTAGTTAACTTGGTTAAACTTGTGCAGAGAACATGGAACATCATGGAATGTTTAATTTTCAGGTCTTTGATTTTTTACTAAGAATCCACATATTTTAAACATGTAAATGAAGACTTGCGAGTCAGGAAATCAAGATAATTATTGGGAGAGTTGATTTATGGTGCCATACAGCTTGCTCTTTCCTCTTGCCTATCTAGTCAAAGAAGAGCACACCAGCTAAAGCAGAGTAACTCTTCACTCCCAAAAGAATACAAGCATTAATTCTTGTCACATTCCAGGGTGAAAAGGCATTTTGTATGACTTAGAATAACATTTATTAACTAGAGAGACATGACATTCCATGCATGTGAAAAAAAAAAAAAAACTATCATTTTTGTATTTATTAGGTACAGGTAAAAAAGCCTAAAATCCCTCCAAACCAATAGTTCTGTACAAGCAACCACCTGTAAAAATGCAAACTTCCAGTGAAATCCAGAGCAGAGTCATATCAGTAGGACTCCAAGCTTGTCATAGGTATCTGTTCATGTAAAATACTTTGGAAGTGGAATATTACTGTTAAATAAATCTTTCAAGCTAAGCAAAATTGAATTGAAAGCTCATGACTGTATCTGGAGGGTGACCATTCTATACAGCAAAAAGGAGTGTAAATCGTTGTCACCCTTCTCTGAATCCATTCTGTAGGAATCCTTCAGCATAGTAAGGCTGAAGATGTCAGCCTTCCACTGAAACCCTAAAGCATAGCAGGTCTAGTTGCAGTGTATACTTTCTAATTTTTTATCTGAATTTCTCTATGACCTATCCTGCTGTTGTCTGACACTGTCACTGTGCTATCACTGGTGCTGATAGCATTGCTTGAAACTATGTTAAACCTTTTTCTATTGTACTCGACCAAAAGCTTATAATATACTGTGTAGCAAGGCTGGTTGGTGACTCAGAGACTTAGTAACAGCCTTTGAAAGTCTTAGTCTATAATATAATTCAGCATCTCAGCAGACAGTTGATGGCAGGTACATAACAGTGAACTTGTCTTTCATTTTAAACCACCATAGACTATTTGCAAAACCATCTTGGTGTAAAAATAATTTTTAAAAAATGTAATATAAGCACAGCCCAAGCTTCTACTTAAATTAAATCTACTTTGCTCTGTAAGACACTGCAATCCTCAGTGGATGATGAGATAACAAAAAACATTCAAGGCCAGGAACTGGCAGAGTCACTCGAGGACTGACTGAGTTATGAAGACTTTGATTCTGCTGTCTTGCTGTAGCAAGAGTATGAATCATCTGCACCAAACTGCTTTCAGAAGTGATGCTTATTCACTGCTAGGTTCATGGACATCCTCTCAAAGTCTGAGCATGTTCTGAAAGCAATAAGTACTTGGTAGACCCAGCCCTATCATATGGCTGTGCAAATATGCATCACAATATATATAAGGGGAGCAAAGACTTGTGTAAGTTCCTTAACTCTCATCTCTTCTACCTACTCTGCTATCAAAATTTTCCTTTCACATACTGAATTAAAAATGGGTGTATGCTGCCTCCAGTTTGTATTGTCTTAACACATAGAAAACTTTGAGTCATTGACAATTTCATTTAGCATCAGCTTCTCTGTTTCCAGCAGAAGGCAAATCATCCCCACTGAATTTCCTATTGTACTTTTATTAGCAAGTAAAAGCACTGTCCACTGCCTTGATGGAATAAAGCTTCACAGGCTTGGGCATCAATATTTTATTTACAAAAGACCCCAAGTGTGAGAAGTCATGTTAGAACTCTAGCCTGTGGATAGATTCCCATTCTTCCTGAAATGGTACCCATCCTCTTTGCTGATCACCTGGGATCACGACGAGGTAAACCTGGGGGATCAGAAATACTATCCAGGGTGAACTAAAATTGGATTATAATGCATCTGCGACTGGTGGCATGTCAGAGAGTCAGTCTAGACTGGAGAACTTTCTGCAGGGTAGGCATCAATGTCAACTTTTCAGTATGGCTGCTGACACTGGGACACGTCAAAATTTTTTGCCCTTTGCAAGACAGCAACATTGTGGAGGTCCAAAGAACAAGTACCTTTAAATACAGTCTGTTGATGTAATTTCAGAGGAAATGTGTGGCTTTCACGAGCGCTTCTCCAGAAGCTGCGTTGAGAAGCGTCTGCCCATTGTTGGCTATTGCAAATTAGCAAGTGACAGGTTTTAGATGATGAAATCAATGTGGCCTAGTTTCCAGTGGGCCAGTGTTTCAAGTTCCTTCACTATCCTTGGCAGATGGTGGAGGCCTGCTGCCTTGTCTGTGTGGGTTATTCCTGGAGCCGAGGTAAGATCCCCTGCCTGACAGGGACAGCGGTGCTGTGCTGGCTGTGACCAACACACAGTGACCCATGAGCCTGTGTGGGTAGGAGAGAGGTGAGGGCAGGGGAACTCGTGCTCCAAGCATGCCTTTCTCCAAGTTTTATACTTTGTAAGGATTTAATACCTTTGGGCCCTCGCCTTTCTGTCTGTAGTCCACATTAGGTCTTGGGTTCCAAAGTTATGAGAGAGAGAGAGACAGGTCAGAGACTGACTGACAGATAGAGAGAGGGCCAGGCAATGTGATCCCATTTATTTCCTTGAGTATAAATTAAATCATTAACTGTAGATTGTATGTTGGAGGGGGGGATTTTCAAAAGCTCTTAGACCCAGAGTGGTAACTTTATTTATGCACCTCATCTTAACTCAGATTAAGGGAGAATAAGGAACTTAAGTAACAGTTAAAGTCTAACCTAAATGACTTTAATAGGATTTGCTGTATCAGTTGATTAGCCTTAATCCCACATGCTGTATTTAAAATTGTAGACAATAGGAATTTTGGCATTGATTTTGAAGAGTCTACCATTTTATAAAGCTTACATAAAAGCAATGATGATGCCTGAAAACCTTGAAAAATGTACAGTGACAACATTAGGTGTCCTAATTCACACCCTGATAAAAATGTCACTGGGGAAACAAAGCTTTAGATTGCTGACAAACAGCCAACAGTGAAACAATGTTGGTACAAATTTTCACAGTGATAAAAATAAATAAAATAAATATCGGATGAAAGATCTCTCATTTCCTATAGCCAGTTAAAACATGTATGTAAAACATACAGTGTGTCAGAGAAGGCCACCAGTGAAATGTTGTGAAGGCACAATCAAGGCATTACTTCCTTTGGTTTGCATTGCTTCTACATGCAGGGTGTGCAGCAAAGAGCCATATGTCATGGTAGATAAGGTGCACTGACACTGGCAAGAGCTGTGAGCAATTTCTGGCTGATAACTATTTGCAGCAAGGATTGTAGATGAAAGCAAGAAGACTGACAAGAAGTAGAGATGTAATACCCTTGCCTGCTGGGCATTGTAAAACTAAGACTGGTATGCTTCAAAATTAATTTCTCCTAGTCAAATGGAAAGCAGGTTTCATCAGTGGGACCAATACTTCACTCTCAGTATTTTTTTCACAGGCAGGTTGCCTTTTAAGAGAAAGACTAATTAGCTTTAAAATGCTATTTCTTTGAACTGTGAACAAGGACTTATCTGTATGTTTTTCAAATAACAAGTTATTTATAACGAATGTAAATAAATCTGTCCAGAGGACAGCCACCTATTTACTACATTTCAAGATTACAAAATTTACTTTCATTTTATACTGTAGACCCCAAAACCTATGAGAGCATTCTGTGTCAAAATATTTGTATTTGAATTTAAAATGTCAGATGGATATTTAGATACTGCACTTGCAGTGACTAGACCATCAACATTGGACATTTCAGAACAAAAATTCAGTCTAAACCGGCAGATCTCTGTACAAGCAGATTGGTAATTCTCTGTGAAAGCCTTGAGTTTAAATGAGGAATATCTTCTTCAAATAAATGATTGAGTAGTTTTATTGCAAAACCTAGATGAATGGCTTGATTTTCAAAAGTGCTTAAACTTGCACAAAGTGTCAAAGGAGAAAACAGGACTTCTCAAATTTATGTCTATCGAGAAGCTTATCTCTAGGAACTTATAAAGAAGTTGGGCAGTCTAAGCAGTGCAAATAGTTTGACCCATTTAAATTTTAAGCATTAGGGTATTATTTGCCCATCTCCCTGACAAAGCTAATAAATAACCACATTGCAACATTGTTTCTTGCTACCTTCAGGGAAATCCTGTTTACTTAGACCCTTGCCTGCCAAGTGAAACAATATTTGAGTCCTTCAGTCAATATAAACTTCAATCCAGGTGGGCAATCACTGGGTATTAACTGACTCAGATGAGTTAATAAATGAATTAGGTATTTTTATTCTTTATTTTCTTTACTTTCTTCAGTAAATTTAACTAGAAAAGAATGCTTTCTATATTGCTGATAATAATCATATTCATAACCTCAATGCAGCACCATTGAAGGAAGCATACACGAGCCATTTTTATCTTCTGCCAGTGTGAGCCATTTCTATCTTCTGTCAATGTTCTCCTTTCTTTTAGTGCATGAAGGTAGCCAGAAGACACATCCATCCCTAGGCAATGAAGTGAGTCTTCCCTGTGATGTCCTTTCAGCTGTCCAGGCAAAGAAACCCAGTATCATATCAGCAAAATTCAATAAAAGGCATGAGCACAGAAGGACTTATAAGGTAGTTCCATGATGTGGTTAACCCCAAAAGATACTTGTGATTAAAAAAAAAAACATGCAAGAAGAATAATAATGTGCACTGATGGCACTACTACTATGGTTGATGTTGCTCTGTTCTCTTAGGTTCTGTGCAGATGCAGAATGAGTTGGTGTCTGGCCTTGGGCAGCCTACATCTGCATATAAGAAAAACACAAAAAGAATTAGACAGAGGACAAGAAAACAGTGGAACCTACTGGTCAAAATAAGAAGCCTAAATTATTGCATGCCTGCAGTCTAGTTCTAGAAATGGCCTATTAATGGCCTAGACAAGAGCTTCAAGAAGGGGCTGAAAGCAGAAGACTCCTTTTGAAGAGCTTTTCCCAACAGTGAGGCAGAAGCTGGCCTGCATCTATTTCTAACTCAGTGCTAAAGAAAAGCTGATGCCATAGTTAAATGGACACAGTAAAAAGTGCTTTGATTTGAGGATAAGCATCTAGGTTTGATGTGACAGATAAATTGGAGTATACAGAAACACACAGAGAGCTAACACTTTCAGATGTGCACAAAAAACCAATCTTTATACCAGCCATGTGGGTGGGTGTGAGCAGGGCAAGACTGAATTTGACAAAACCAGAACAAGGTGTCAATAAATGAGACAACCATAATGTGAACGAGAAATTCAATTTATGATAAAGAGAATTCTATCCTGGACATATTATACAGAGAGAATTATAGGGGGGAAAAAAAAGAAAAAAAAAAAAAGGTATGATTTAGGGATGAAGACATGGGGGACCCTGATGTTCAGCCAAAACGACGCGCAGAGAAATGATATCTGCCACAGCAAGGAGGAGGCAGAGAAGGGTTATGCTGTGAGGGTGAGGCTGTTGGCTAATCATCCATCAGAGGAAGCCTAGAAGCCATACAAGTATATCAGTTGCCAGATAAATGTTTTGGAAGTGAGAAGTGGATGTGATAACCCTAAAAAAGCATGACCAATTACACAGAAAGAAGTGGTATTTGATATATATCTGATGGCAATACAAGCACAAAAGAAATCACATACTGTAGTCTATCTCTGTCCTGTGCAAAGCAGTAAGGTATCTCATCTTTGATTTCTAACAGTTATTTCCATCTCATAACCTACTTTTAGACTGAGTGGGTAAAAAGTTTTGCTTCCAAACAAAAGTAATATGCTCTTAATGCATACAGCTGGTATAGCCTGTTACTAACCTCCTTCTGTCTGGAGAAAGAGTCATTCACTCCAGTTTTTTGCTTGCTTGTTTGTTTGTTTTCCTTACATGTTCAATGTTTAATTCATTGCAAACACCTTGATTATTCATCCTCTTTAATCATCTTCATTCTGTGAGAGAGCCGGGTGAAAAAGTACAGAAACTATGCTTTTAGAACATCTTCACCCACTATTTCTCTAGTTTTTAAAAAGCTAAGCAAAGCAATTTTTTTATCCCTTTGCAAAGGCTGTGTGGCTCGGCTTTCGATCAAGGCATATTTCTGAAGTACTGCCTTCAAACTGACTTCTTTGTAAACTTAACATTTTCTGTCTTACAGATCACCCCAGAAAATGTTTCTAAAACACCAACATCACTCAGTTATGTAGATTTACACCGAAAATGGATGTGACCTGGTTTAAAGCTAACAGCAGTTTCAGAACACAGCAGGGGGAAAAAATTCCTTTCTTAACCTGAACAAATTTGCAGTCAGCATGCATTGGAAAATTTACAAACTAACTGAAGAAAACATAATTTTTCCTACCTTAGCATTAAATACTAAAATATCCATATAGTCTTATTTTGATCCTGAAACTTAGTTAATTGCTTTTATTTCTTTTTACAAGAAATTATGACTAAGTCACTTGTTTAAAAAAATGAAAATTTAGATAACGTTATGCCAATAAAACAGAAATTAACTCTTTCCTCTTCCTAGCTGAGCTCTTACCAAACTGATCTATTTTCAGCTCTTGAACCTGAATGCTCTCCCTTCAAATAACATTAAAGCTTATAACAGTAAGTGCAATGTTAAAGAACAGATATCAGAGTATGCTCCTTCTGCATCTTGATTTGAAGATGGTCTCTCCTGAGACTGGCACAGGGATTAGCTCCCTTCCTATTTTGAGGACTCACAGAGCCAAGGGTTTTCTTGGCTCTCTGCTGAGATGACAAACTACAGTTCTGGCCCTGACTATGCAGCACACTTATGTTGCCATGAATAAAGATCTTTTCAGCTCCCTCACAAGAATATTAAACAGAAGAGGTAAAATAAGAAGTTGTTAAAACTCACCACTAACTTAATTAATAAAAAGCTAAATAACGAATAAAATCTACAATCTGATCTACTCAAATGTGACTTCTAGTTTAAAAGAAAGACTTGATTTTTGGCAGTTTGGCATATTGAGAAAAGAAGGCACTCAGGTACAAAACTAAAACTGTCATTAAACTTTAGCAGCAACAAAAAACTGAAGGAAGAAAATAGTGTCTTTCTGAAACTTGTATATCCATTTCAGATCTACAATAACTAAGAAAATGAGAAGGATGAAGATTTTGAACAATCAGCTTCGTATTAATTAGGGGCTGCACTAACATTTTCTAATTTACGTATTTCAGATTATGGATATCATCATTATTCCAAGATGCAATGCAGAAAATTAAGCCTATTTTTTCATGTCCTGTAAATTATCTTTCCACAAAATGCTGGGTTTCTGATTAATTTCTTTTCTATAGTTTTCCAGTGACCCAAATCCTTAATTTTCCTTAAGATCAATATTCTTAGCCTGTTTCTTCACAGACTACATTTTAAACATGAAAAATACTTGTCACAATGTGGAATTATAAAGGTGAAAGGTTAACTTCCCATGTACATCATCTAAGTTTGTTCACCTTACTCTGCTTCCCACCCTTGTAGTGAAAAGAGCCTCTGTCTTCAGCCATGAGCAAACCAGACTTTTTGCTACACCTAAATGACAGATGACATCGCACTGCAGTGCACTTAGCAGTAATTAGGCCTGAATTCTCCAGGTTCACATGTGCACCCTTTAGAGACCTTAATAACAGCCTCTCTAGAATCTCTTCAACATGGCATTTCACACAATGCTTTTCCTTCACATAATAATTTTAAACATTTTTTTAATGAATAACAGAAGCTTGGCTAACTCTAAATTTGTCCTGTGCCTCTTAAACTATTCCAGCTGTGATTAATTTGATTTTTCTTATCATCAGTAAGTTCTAGTGCAGCACCTCCAATTCCTGCCCATCCTCAGTCTTACCTTGAGTTTCCCACTGGGCTCCCCCAATTCAGTTCTTCAGCTCCCTCACCCCAGACCTGAAGCCCTCCTAGACCTGCCCCATCAGTCAGATCCCTCTCACAGTCTCACCTTTGCCAGCCTATTCCTTGGGCAAGATTTGAACAGGTGGTGTGAGTGTCCTCAGCCACCTGCCTGAGGTGCATAGGCAAGGAAAAAGGACAGGGACAAGTTCAGTGTGTTTCGTCCCACTCCCCCATCTATTCTCCCCTTACCATACAAATTAAAGGAGTTTGTTCTCCTGAAGTTTGCAAGAAACAAAAAAAATGCTTTTTGAAAGGCACTTCCCTAAAAACCATGTGCGGAGGGAGGCTTGGATTACCAGAATTTCACCTTCAAGGCAGAAGGAGGGGAAACTGGAGTGCCTGAAGGCTATAGGTGTTGCAGCTTCTCCTGGAAGCTGGAGGGACTTCAGAGTTCCCACTGGGGCACTCGACAGCAGTTTAACAGGACTTACATCCTCTTTAACAGAGAAGCAGTGTTAAGAACAATTAATTTTGCCAGAAGCTTTTATTGTCAGATTGCAAGGTAGAAGAATTATTGGGCAACTGAATGGTGCAGAGCTGACCAGGAAGTCTGGGGCAGCTGTACCTTTTTTACAGCTCCAAAGGAGCCAGTTTACACCAGGATGAGTGATTGCACAGCACATGGTTAAACAATAACTTGAGAAAACAAGCCTTTGTCTCCATAAGGAAATTGGAATAGTGTCCATAATTCATATGCAAATAACTGGCCATAGGGGCCTTCCTGGCCCTTCACCTGGCTGTGTGCTGTATCACAACAGCCTTCCTGCATTCCTTACTGGAAGTTAAACTTTTCTTCTGAGTGATAAAGCACTCAGGCAATGCCAAGATTTGTCTTTATTTAATGTGTTTAAAGAACTACTTATCCAAATCACTTTGAGTCTGGACACAAACTTTTTATTCAAATGCCAAAAATACTAATGGAAAACAATCTATTATGAGGGTACCAAAGGTGAAGAACCACTGAAATTTATAATGATGAGCAGTACATCTCCATAATGGTGAACATCTAGTTTTACTTCTGTAACAGAAAACTCAATTCTGGAAAAGGAGGACCCCAAGCACTTGGATAGCAATCTTATTCCTGCTGCCAGGAATATTCCTGTTGGAGTGTTGACTAAGGAATTATAATTTAATATTTCTTCTCACAACGATTTCCAGTTGCCCTGGTATTTCAAGCACCACCTAGTGGATCTATTTAAAAGGTACCAAAACAAAAGCAAGGAGCAAAATATTTTTTTCTTTTCATGGCAGTTGCCAGCTCCCCTCTTTAAAACTTGCTATTTGATTGCCGGCTCATAGCAAGTCACAACAGCTCTGAAAAACACTAAGTTAATATAGGTGAACAAATACTGCTTAGTATGCACAAAATTTGCCTCTTACTGAGCCTCAGTGTAGGACATTCTCTTCCCAGCTCATTATGCCCAGAACATTAAGATGGATATGTCCTTTAATTTTCAGAATTTCCTGAGTGAAGAAAAATTAACTTCCTCTTCTAAATAAAAACAAGTGAGAAAGACTGAGTAGTCATGATTTTAATACTGGAAAATAACTAATCAAAGAAAGAAGGTATTTCTAATCTTGTTCACCAGGCAGTCAAATGTGGCCATATAACTATGTAAGCATATAATTTTTAAAATACAGTATATTAAGCTTAGAGACACTCAATAGGGGTCTCCTATCTGAGCAAATCTCTATAATAAATATTATATTAATCAATTCACTGTTTGTTAATATTTTTATTCTTGTTGATTTAATTTAATTATAGAGGGATGGTTACTTATTTTAAATTCTGTATTTGATCTGAGCAGTGCATCTTAATGTATATAATTCATGCATTACATATTTCCTATAAAGAGCATTTTCTGGTAAGACTTCAGAATTTTTGTTGCAAGAAATGGAGATTTGATTGAAAATAATAAATACTTTAAAGTGATGAGCATTCAGCCTAAAGTAAACTAAGTTTGCCATGACACAGGACTGGGACCAAACCTTGAGAGCCTTGTCCACTTAGGAGGCTTAGGAGGCTTAGGACCTTGCAGTTAAGATTGGGTAAAGAAATGGCCACAAGTAGCCAACTAAAACAGAAAGAATACTGTGAAATGTCACAATAAGAGAAAGCACTGTCATGCCAGAATCAGCACGAGCGTTTATAAGCTGCAGGTACTGATCTCAAAGATCAAAACAACTCCAAACAAAAATCAGTGAAGTAACTGAAAGTAAAAACCGCTGCTTAGAAAAAAATAATCCTGAGCCCCCTTCCCTGTAAACACTTTTGAGCGGACTAGAATTAATGGTGTTGATCCAGCAGCTGATCAGACATTTAGTTACGTAAGTTAATGAAAAGCTTTAAAAAAATAGACAGCTTTTACATCTGGAATGAAATACAGCAAAGACTATATATCTCTCTTTCATGAGGCTGTTAAAATAAAAATGGATGCACAATAGCCAATGGCTTATGGGTTCCATAATCTAATTAGCTATGTCAGTTGTATTTTATATTTATTCATTCAATTAATCTACATTTAGAAAAAAAAAGAGCCTTAGCTCGAACTTTTGTATATTGAAAGTATTTTTTAAGCATTTTAAACTGAACTCAGAGTCTAGATTTAACTTGCTATTTTACAGGAAGGCATGACAGGAAATAAATGCATTCTTGTAAGTAATACAGAGTTACAAGCAGAGATAAAGAACAGACATTTGTCATTAACAAGGAAATGTAGTTACTATCGGTTGTCTTAATGTGTATGATGAATGTAGTATCTACCGATCAACATGATTTTATATTTATTTTGAAATTACCTAAGTTGGTCTGGTCTGTATGTGGTACATTAAAAGATATCTCTGCTTTAAAACAGAATTTAAGTTGCAAACTTCCTACATATACTAACGGTGGAATCCCAATTTGGTGCCTATTTGTTCACGGTATTATTTTGTAAATATCTGGATATCAAAATATAAATAAAACACATTTATTTTGTGCCTAAATAATGTGCTATAAATACCTTAATCCTGGGGATGCTAAGTAGCTGTGCTGACTAAGTTGGTGGAGGGCTTGCATATTTTGAAGAAAACAAAACTTCTTCCTGTCCCAGATTTGCATTATTTTAGAGTGGCGCAAATATAAAATATCAAATGTTCTGATTCATAAGTCTCCTTCTAAGACAATAACAGAGAACTCATCTTGCATAGACACCCCTTTATAGACAGCAGGCTCTAGACACAGGGTTTAGAGAGAGTGATTAATTCTCTCCAGATCTGTCACAGCAAGTGAGCTTGGAGCTAGAGCTGGAGATAACCTTCCAGTTCCTCCTCTTCTGGTTAGCAGCTAACATCTACAGCACTATGCTGTACGACTTTTAAATCTAACCACTAAGCAAACTACACAGCAAAAAGCATCTAGGAAAAAAAATGCAAGCATCACTGAGAGGATTTTAGACAGTTAATTAAAGTTATAAAATTGATGAAAATTTCCAAAGTTTAGAAATCAGATTGATGGAATGGGATGTGGCATGGATGCTGGGAGCAGAGCCAAACCACTCATTTGACCAAAGACAAAAGTTGCAGGACTTCTTGAGCAAGAATGAAAACCAGAGAATCCTGCGAAAAGACCCAACTTTCTGCCATTTCTGGGGGGGGTGGGGGGTGTGGGGTGTGGAAATAAGTAAAAGTTTTAGGGGAAAAAAGAAAGAGGGCCCTGCTGTGACATGAAGAACCAGGCAGTAAAATTATTTCATTTATCTAATGAAATAGCCAAGAGTACAGGAGTCAAAATGCTGCAGTCACATGCAAAACAGGACTTCAGAAAAGTTTACAGGTATTTTCCACCATGGCAAACAAAAAAAATCACAAATAAGGTGGTAAAATCATGCATCCTTTCCATAATGTATTTAATATTTATTTTAAAAATAAGTGCCAAAGCAAATGTATGGAACTATTGACTATCCCAACAAATGCACACCATGTCTCTTTGATACAGTACTTTATTTTAATGACAAAGATTATTCTTGAATCTAATGTCTGAGCTGGAAACCACAGTTTGTCTTTGAAATTATAATAGAATTGTTCCTGACAATTTTCCTTGAGCATCAGAAAATTATGAAGTTAAACTAAGACTAGAGAATAGCACTCTGAGCATATTCTCAGGCAAGCAGGCTAGCATTTGAGGGTCCTAAAGTACTAGCTTTGTGTATATTTACCGACAGCTCATCAAAGCCCAGTCTTGAGACAAGAATGAAACACATAAGCAGCTGTGTTGGAGTAAATATGTCACAGTCTAAATGGAACTAAAGAAGATTTTCTTACTACAGGTCATCTAAAAATACTTTGACAGATGGGGGTATCTAGCAGTGTCTGTACAATAGTTCCATGCTTTTTCTGATCTGGCACATGGAATATCTTGAGACAGGTAGGAACAGGCCATGGGCTGTTTGCTGATGGATTGGGAAAAGTACAGTCCAAATAGTGCTATGATGCAGAGCAGAAATAACCCAGCTATATAAAGTCCATCTACTGGGAATCTTCTCTAGCCCTTGGGCTGTAGTCAGGATGATGGCAGAGCCCAGCTTCAAGCAGGCAATTATGATGAGCAATTTGTACACCAAAAGATAGACTGCTCTATGTGATTAGGAGCAAAGGCAGCAAGAGACATTAATTTTACACGAAAGATGAGTGATATTTAAACTAAAAAATACACTGATGGTCAGGAGGGTTTCACAGAGAGGATGTAAGTATTAAAGAGCATACATATTTAATTTTTAAGACTGTCTTTCGTAAGAACTAACGAGAGAAGATCTGT
Organism: Alethe castanea; assembly: GCA_024734035.1. Classification (NCBI taxonomy): domain Eukaryota; kingdom Metazoa; phylum Chordata; class Aves; order Passeriformes; family Muscicapidae; genus Alethe; species Alethe castanea. Next base: position 114,595,189 of record JANRGV010000001.1, read on the forward strand.
CAGTAACTAATCACAGCCTGCTGTGATATGGCTACATGTTCCCTTAAGCCAAACATTTAGCACACACTGGTCTCAAATATACCAATACTTTCATATACATTAGTATCTCTGTGGAGAAGAGCTTGCCAGGGTGAAAAGCTTCTGTCTTGCCTCATGCTCCCAGATAATGGAGCTCACTAAAAATAACACACTGCATAACAAAGGAAATAAAATCAAAGTATATCGGAGGTGAAATCATTGTTGGTTAAATGCAGTAATCTCTATTTTAAAGGCAGCATACACTAATTTAGCTCCTTTACTTTGTCATAGTGCTAGCTTTGAGCTATTACATTCTATTTCATTGTCCATCACTTGTAATTTTATTCTATGATTTACAGTCTATCATACAATTTTGCAGTCCTTTCATGCAATGTTTTACTTGAATTTTTTTCCTTAGTGCAAACCTGTATTTCCTCATTCCCAAAAAGTGCATCAACAACATTAACATACTGTATAACTTTATCACTCTTTTATGATCTGTGTATTTTCCAGAATGCTCGTTGCATATTTTGAAATACCCTGTTATGTAGATGCTACTGTACATTCAGAACTGTTCAAGTCTTGTAAAAGAATGCTTGATAGCATCTGGGACCTGCCCTGGACTTCAACATAGAAATTAATTTCTCACAGGAGGCAAAACATGTAGTTGTTTAATAACTATTGAGTAAATTATATATGACAGAGTCTATATTTATTCCTGTATTTAATAGCTCAGAACTATTAAGTCACACAGAGAGGGAAATTATTTATCTGCAGCTGAGTTGTTTGTCACTCCTTTATACCCATGTTTTGAGGACTTTCATTAATGCAATGATCCTTTATGCCACATGAAGTTGGGCACCCCAATCTCTTGACCCCAGCTAATGCCAAGGGGCAGCTAGAGGAGTGCTAACAACTGAGACATCCTGGAAGGCATGTTCAGCAGCGGTCACCAACACCTGAGTTTTGACTTTGATGAATCATTCACAGATTCTCTCAATCACAGAAAATAATAAAAGTATTGGTTAGTGGGGTCTCAAGGCTACATAGTCCAGCTTGCTGTTTGGAGATAGTCTATTACCAAGACTAGATCATAATGCACTGAAGTATTTTTTTTTATTTTTTGAGACAGGAGAAACAGAAGAATACTAGCAGGTATTTTCTACTTATGTAACAAATATTTTAATAATTCTTTTGAGCTACAGTTTGGCTACACTGAAAAACAGAGGCAGCAGACTATTTACAGTTTGTCTGTTATCTAGTATTAAAGATTCTTGGAGACACTTTCTGTGGGTTGCCAAGACTTGACAAAGCACCTGTTTTACAGTCCAGTGACAACCTTGGAGATGTACGAGAAAATCATGGTGTTTTTTTACATTTTAATGGTTGAGAAATTTCACTGCATTTTCTGAGCAGTTCAGAACTAGTGCATTAAATCTCAATCATTCCCAAAGAAATTGTTACCATAAAGTTTTCCTCACTTTTAAAAATACATATGTTCCTCTTCTGGTTTTGTCCAGTGAAGCTAAAGGGAAAAAGGTATCTCAAAATGGTAAATGCAGTCATCCTTTAAGTTGGCAAAATAACTATGCTAAAAGCAGTAATGGGAAAATCCAAAAGGTTTTGCTGAATCTAACTTTGATAAGAACCTGTTGATTTCAAGATTAAATAAAAGTAAATTGTCCTCCTCCTGAGCACTGTTGCAGTCTAGAGCTACATTTCTAGAAGGGCCCCAAGTCCTTTCCAGGGTCATGAGCACATGTCCATTTGATACGCATTTCAAGGAACCACGAGGAAATGGAATCCTGACAAGAATATTCCTGTTGGTTGGCACTCCTGTCCAATTAAGTCAATTCAGAAAACTGCCAGCAGAGTGGCCTAGAAATGGCTCCATTGGCACCAACTCTGCAAGTCATGCACACAGATGACGCAGACTTTCAGTACGATAATCTGATGGCAAAGGGTGGTGGAACCAAACCATCACAGTTCAGATCACAACAATATTACTGAACGTTAACTACTGAATGATGAAAAACTAGAGGCAATAAAAAAGAAGCCTAAAAGCATTTTGAAAAATGAACCATATATATTTCCAAAGTCTCTAGAGCCACATAAGGCCGGAACTTGAACTATAACATTACAAAACTAATTGCCACGGAGCATTCCAGCAAGTCCTCAGAGGCTTTCATTATTCCCCATCAAAAAGGTTCATTTGAGCCTAAGCTTGCAATGCAGACTGGAATCCTGCTGAACTTGCACTTTCTTTAAGGATAATTTTCACTCTACCACATTCCTAATGGTATAGATAAGGAGGAACAATGCAGAGCCACTTGCAAGCACAGACACCAACATTATCAAAAACTGGAAATATTTGCAGTGCATTGGATTTTTGTCAATAAAATCACAGCAACCCTGATAAAGTGAATAAAGAAATCATACTACTTTTATTTATTCCCCTATTACACTGCATATTTAACTAAATAGATGCTATTAAGTCACTAGGGCCAGCACTATCTCTGAGGCAATACAGTACTTCTACAAAAGAAGCACCGTTTAAAACTCATGCACCAAGTTTCAAAAGGAACTTTGACTCAAGGGTCCAAGGAATGCACCTTCCCATTGCCCCGACAGTTACGCTTACACAATTGTATTGAAGGCATTCTCACCTCCAGACTCTAAGCAGCATATTAACTACAATGCTGACTTTTCCGATTCAAGTTTATACTTAATTCTCCCCTGGGGCATTGTTGAAGTGTTGGATTTTACTGATGGCTGCTGTAGGAAGCCCCTATACAATTGCTGAACTTTTCCCATCCCTATACAATTGTTGAACTTTTCCCATCACTTAAGGACTGCGTAATTCATTACAACGGAGTTGAAAGCAGCTAGGTAAAATTCCTGCATTTGATGAAGCATCGTTCACTCTCCCACCAAACCTGTACTACAGCTCAGGTACTTGGGCAGGGGCAGAGCAGAGGGGATGTGAGCTTGCAGGATGAGGGTTCTGAACAGGCGTTGTCAGCCATGAGCTCAGCAGTGCAGACAGCCCAGGCTCTGAGCTGCGGGCTCCAGCCCCTCACAACCAGCAGCACCTGGGGTCCTGTGTCCAGTTCTGGGCTCCGCAGTGCAAGAGGCATGGAGCTCCTGGAGCAGGCCTGGGGAGAGCTACAGAGTTGATCAAGGGTCTGGAGCTTCCCTTTTATGAGGGGGCTGGGCCTGCTCAGATGGCTGAGATGGACCCCATCAATCTGCCTAGGGAGGGTGTCCAAAAGATGGATCCAGGCTCTTCATGGTAATGCCAAGCAATAGGACAAGAGGCAGGAACCAATACACAGAAGTCCCACTTCAATATGAGGAAGAACTTCTTTACTGTGGATGACCATGCACTGTCCCTAAAGACATTCCAGAAGAGTCTGGATACAATCCTGTGCCACGTGCTCTGAGATGACCCTGCCTGAGCAGGGAGGCTGCACCAGACAACCCACTGTGGTCCCTTCCAACCTGATCCATCAGTGAATCTGTGACCCAGGAGAGGACAGGCGACAGGAGCCTGTCGGGAAGGCGGCCCGAGCCCTCCGCAGGCAGCAAGCGCCGCTCCGGCCAGCCAGGCGGGGTCGCCTCACGGCCCCGCGGCCGGCTGCCCGCCGCCCCCGCCACACCGCCCTGCCGCAGCAGTCCCCGGCACACGCAAGGAGAAGCGGAGAGAATCCCCCGCGTTCCCATCGCGCCCTTCCCGGCCATTCCCGAGCCGCACGCGCGCTCCCAGGCCGCCGGGGGAGGGAGCGGCCCGGGCCCCTTCCGCCCGCCGCGCGCATGCGCACTGGCGCCGCCGCCGCAGGCCC
>JANRGV010000001.1:114599920-114613821 GCA_024734035.1 Alethe castanea
TCAAATGGCTCTGCTCCGCCTCCCGCCCGCCCGCCCGCAGCGCCCGCCGCCCTCAGCCCCGAGCGCTGCCGGCCCGGCCCCCGCCCGCGGCCCCCTTTGTGTGTGACCTCCTCGGGAGCCGGCTCTTCCCGGCCAGGCCCCCGGGCTCCCGGCTCTTCTCTCGGGGAGCGCCGTAGAGCCGGGCTCCCCGCGGCGCCTAGCGCCGTCTCCTCTCCTTGCGCACCCCAAACTCCCCCAGGCTCCTCGTTACCGCATCCTTTCTCTTCCTGCCTTTCGTTCTCCTCGCCCACCTTTTCTCCCTTCGGGCCTCTGGCTTCTCATTTTCCACCGTCCTCCGCTTCTTCCAGCACTTCTCATTTTTTCTCCTTGCGCTCTGCAGCACTTTTTTTAAACTTGGTCCTTCACGGAGCTTAGAATTTGTTATTTTTTAACCTTTGCTAGGCCTCTGCTGGTCTTTTCTTTCTGACTTGAAAACTAGGTTCTGACTTGATCTCTGCTTCCTCCGTGGATTTCTGGCACTCCCCAAAAGTTTTAGCCCTGCAGTCTCTTGCCTCCTTTTATTTTCTCTCTGTGCCTTTAATGTTTTGTTTCTTTTGTCTTTCTGCATGCTCTCCAGTTTCCTTTAAGCATTTATTTCTAGCTCAGTGATCTCTTAGCTTTTCATTGGTCTGTCTTTCATGAAAGTTGCTTCTTCCCAGCTTTTCTAGTCCTGTGTCTCTTGTTGACCTTTGCATGCCTTTGTGTCTGGATTAAATTCATCCCAAAAGATGAGGTGGTTGGGATTTTTCAGGTTACAGAGATTTTTCCCGTTTGGGGGGAGGGCAGTGTCTAGCCAGTGCACCTCTAGGTGAAGCAGCCTTTAACGCTGTTATGGTAACTCTGAGACAAATGTACGTGAAAGTAACTTGGAGGTGGTTACCTCCCAGACTTTCAAACCTCTGAATACTGAGCTCTTCAGGACTAAAAATTGTTAAGAGAGTGATTGAGTCTGGAGACCCACTCCTGCTTAATTGAAAAAAATATGAGAAGGTGAATTAGATTTTCATGGACTAGCATTTGTTTTTCTAAGTTATTTTTTCTTGCTGTAGAGGAATTAAGGATACTCTAACTTGTAATGTTACATTGATTCTTAGTGCATGACAGATTAACAGTGTTTTGTAATGACTAATCCTAAAAAAAAAAAAAAATCCTCCTTAAGGAATTATTTCCTTGTGTGAATGCCTTGTACAGACTGTATAATATTCTCAGTATAATTGCCTAGGTGAGGAATGCACAGCTTGAAGTTCAGCATATGATACAGCTCTATATTCCTTTGTATGTCTAAAAAGCAAGGCATTGTATGTTATTCTCTCATAAGTACCTGTCAGTCGATTTGAAAGATGACATATAATGAAATTTGGGTATTGGCAGGAATCTTAAGGTACTAACTTTTTTTAACTCTGTGTGTTATTTTTGATTTTTGCTTATGTTTTTTCAGGCCTGGGGGGCAATTAAAATTCACTTGTTCAGCTTTTCAGCACCATTTAAGCTTCACCTGCTGTTAAATCCTAGATGATGCCAATGTTTCTAGTAAAATTCTATCAGGTTTTTGTTTTGTAGTATTTTATAATGTTATTTTAAGTAATGTCACAACATTTTTATAATCACATGGTTTAGTAATATTTTAAAGTAATATTTAAGTTGAAAAGGGCAGAATTGGCAAATAAATAGAATTACACTGAAGTTGATATTAGAGGATTCTAACTGAACTGTTTTCCTTCCCCCCTCCTCCCCACTTTTCCTATATACAGAGACCTAAAGGACAGGGAAATAAAGGTAAGTTAATATTTTGTATTTCTGTGTAAATCTGTAATATTGCTTTTATGGTGGGTAATGTCTGACAGTCATAGCAAGAGGTTGTAGCTATAAGATGTCTGTTATTTTCAGAGCAGGTTGACAGCAAATTGTGTGCCAAAATGTTACTTCCCAGCACTTTTATTGTGGCACAGCAGTACATCAGTTTACAATGTGTTATTTTGCAAGAAATTAATGTCAGAAGTCAGACAGTTCAATAGTTACTTCCTTTTAGTTGCCTTTGTGATATGCTTGTATAATCTCTTCTTAACAGTATACCTTGGGCCTTTCTGTATAGTGAGTAGAATCATCAGGAAGAATCTTTTTAACAGCTTCCTTAGTTTGCTAGACAGCAACCATGTGACTAGTTACTTAAATCTGTGAGCAGAAAACGTCACCTTCCTTATTCTCAGAATTTTTGTAGTCTTGCTTCATTTTAGCACCAGTAACTGATCTTTTGTCAGTGTTTTTAGGCCTTCTGCTTTTCTGCTTTTTTTATGTTTTTGTCAATGTCTAACTTTTTAAATACCATACACAGTGGGATTTCTTTCCCACAGAAGGAAGGAACTACTACTAACTACTTAATATTCTCTCTAAAATTCTTGGCACGTCAGTTGTAAACAGCATTTCAGATTATATCTTGCAGTATTTTGTTTGGAATTTGTTTTCTCACTAATACTCTATTTGGAATTTCTTTTTGCCTGAACAGCTTGTGCCCATTTAATTCTTAGCTGCTTAGCAAACTGAGCTATAGAATAGCATGCACACAGCTACCTCTGTGTGTTAATATCTTTATTATACATATGCAGACAAGAAACTTTTTTTTTTTAGTTCAGGTACTCTTTGGCCCTCTTAGTTCATTATCTGAACTAATCTAATTGTTCTCTGTGAGCTATCATTTGATATTATCCACAGCATACTTATTCTGTTATTCTGTCTACGTGCAGATTATCTGCTTCTTGTTACATATATTGCTTGTAAGGTGGCACATGGTTCCCAGATCTCATTGAATTTGGCCTGTTCTTATTAATTTCTCTGCATTCAGAGAAAAAGGAATATATTTACCTCCTCAGAGTTCTTAGTTTGGTTATTCTTGAATACTTGTTCTCTCTTTTTTTCTTTGACCAAAGTGCGCTTATTAACTACTTCATGTTCTTGAGATAGTTTGTGGTTATACTTTCCATGTTGCCCTTAAATGAGAAGTCAGACTCACTGTTGATGGCTTAACAATCCTTGAATTATCATTTCTGAGTTTGAGTGAGGTTAATTAGATGCATCCGTTAAAGACTCACACAAGTGGTTTTTGAGCTATACTCTATATTTGTGAATTGGACTGGCAGTATTAATCATTTCTATTTGGGTACTATGTTGCAGTGTGTGAAAATGCACTAGTCGACTTTACTTTGGCTTATTTATGTTAGCATATTTTTGTGTTCTATAATTTGTCACTGCTCTGGAATGTTCGAATCAAAACACATCTCTATTTGCTATGTAAGGAAGGGATTTTTGCATTTCTGAACTTAGATTTTTTAATGGAGTGCTTCCTTTTACATAATGAATGCTCATGATGTATTATCTTGGTTGAGAGTATGACCTAAGTGAAAACTATAGTAAAACAGAGCAATTAATCTCTGTTCTGTTACATTATTTGGTGTAATGTCTGTTTAGTGAAACTAAGTTATAACTTAGCATTAGATTAAAGATCTAGGCAATTGTGCTAACATCTTCAGTGTAGCACAAGTTGTTGGCTTTGGGCTAGAGGCTTTTTCAAGTGGTTGAATTCAGTCAGTGTCAGCAGTCGTTACTGACCACATGTTAGCAGACACGCTAACATGCCATCAGACAAGACATCAGTCTTTCAGTTGTCATGATAGGTCTCAGAGTAGTTTTGAGGGACGATGTGATACTGAGTTAACATACCAGTCTGAAGTTGGTTCTGGGCATAAGAGTAGTAATGTTAATGAGAATGGCAGAAGCTGTCTGCATCTGGTAGAGGATATGAGAGAATGGGTGAGCAGTAAAAGGGGTGTATACATACTTCATATTGAAATGAAAAATATTAGACCTGCAAACGATATTGGTAGGTAGCGGATTTTTATTGTCTAGTAAAATGCCTTGGATGCTTTATTTGAATTGATCATAAACTGGTGTACTGTGCTGTTTCAATCAACCACAATTTGTGGGACTGAAGTTGTAGTATGTAGAGCAGTACTATCTATCTGTTGTGTCAGGTATTTGTGGTAATATTTCAGAGACTTTAATGAGTAAATCAATCTGTCATGAAACTTTTCTTATTCTAGTTGTCAGCTACTGTACAGTTGACATATAACATCAGAACTGACATCCATCAAATAAGAACCTATAGGGGCGTGAAGAAAAAAGGCATTCCTGGAGCTCCTTTTTTTTTCCCTTTTGTTTATTGTGCCAGTGTATCGAATCTGTCATAGGAAGGTGCTGACTTATTTTTACACTTGTGTGTATAACAATTTTTTGTTTTGTAGAAGGTTTAAATATAATTATTAGGTTTAAAACAAGAATAAAATGTTTCATGTTTCTTTTAGTATTTATTCTTCACGTTAAGGTGTGATGACTCCTAATGAAAAGTTATTCTTGTGCCTTTAGCTATCAATTTTTATGAGTATTTATTCCAAGGATAGTAGCAGTTCAAAGACTTAACTTTAAATTCTCTATTTGATGAGTTGCTTCTTCCCAATACCTAATTACACTGTATGTTTTCAGAGTGTTTGCAGAAACATATGGTCTTTTTAGCATTGTATTGATACAGATATTTTTAGTATCTGTAGATTGGTTTGTATTAGTCTTCTTCATCACTGCACTGTTCAATTGGAACACTTAACATCAGATTTTGGGAATGAGGCATTCATTTGCTCTTGTTAAACGTCTGTGTGGGCTACATTCTTCACTATTAACACATTATGTAAAGTTAGAATGAAAAGCTAAAGAAACATGTTTCCAGTGATGCTATTTCACTGGGAAATGTATATATTTCACTAGAAGAAAAGGTCAGTGTTGATACATTTTGTGTTGCTGACTTAATATTTCAGTACAGAATGAATAAAAAAGAAAATACATTTACAAGAATATTTTATGTTAGTTTTGTCAGGCCAAAAATAATTCTGTCTTCAGTGACCTTTAGATACCTGTGGAACAATAAACACAGCAGATGCACGTTTTATCAAGATTAGCTGTCAGTATGAGGAGATTAATTTTGATGGGATACTAGTCTTGACATACATCTGTTTATTCCTTTACTTGTGGTTGCATGCTTTTAAGAAACTTGTATGCTGCTGCCCATGTTTTTCATTAAAACAGAATTGTTTTTGAGAGGTGTGCTGTCTGTACTATTTGGTTAAGTCTAAGCAATGGACATGGCATAGACAAAATGTTTTGAGGCTTCATCCTATGTGTAACTGGGCCAAATACGAAGAGGAATTCCGGTTCATTAATGTGTTACCATTGTGTGTAAATTCAGGATAATACGTGACCTTAACTGAAACTCTGTTTTTGGGGGAAAAAGAACCCCCAACACCTAATGTTTAATTTAAATGTGGTGTTTAATTAGGAATATTGTTCTATCCGGTTCCAAACTGCATTGTGCTCAGCATTGCTGGTCATATTTGACTCTTGCTAGTATAGAAATGCAGTTTGCCAGTTTGTAATAACGGAAGTGTCTGCTGTTCTTTTAAAACTTCAAGAAGGTTTTCAAAGCACAGGTTGCTTGCTTCTGAGATAATTGCTTTGAAAAAAAACTTCTGTATTAAATTACGAACTGTTACCTTTTTTTACTGCTGTCTGAAGTTAATAAAATTTTCCAGGATTTCGATTATTCCTTGTGATTATATCTATTACTTTGTCATTTCTTTCAGCTAGTTTTGTTCACTGAAGGCAGTTTTGTTTTAGGGATGTTGAAGTCAAACGTGGAAAAAAATTCAAGCACCACTTGGCTTACAATGTGAATTCTGGGTGGCAACCCCCCTACCTCAATGAAGCAAGAAAAAACCCCTGACTCTTAAACACTAATTTCAGCAAAGTTGAATATTTAATTCATGCTTGTATATGCTTTTCAGAAGCTTTTGCTAGAAGAGAGAAACCGTAAAGTTGGCTGCTAACTCAGTTTAAGTTTCAGAAAATCTGCTGTTTTTTGTAACTTCTGCAGTTGTGGTTTTTCAGTGCGCTTTACTGATCATCCTGAGACTTTATTTTTTCCCCCCACTGGACCTATTTGACCAAAAAAAAAAAAAAAAGTTGTTTGGATAACCAGTAATTTATTTTTGAGAACAGTTCTTCATCTTCAGGTTGTGTAAATGAAAGTGTTGGTTTGAGTCCCTGTTCTGCTTTGCACCATGGGAAACAGTGGAACTTAGCAGAAATTTGTGCAGTGTGACTTTGTTTGAATAGTAGCCTGGGGGATGGTAGAGGGACACTTCCAGTAATTTGGGCAGCTGGAGAATCCCAGGTAGGTGTAATGCCTTAGATGAAATGAAAGGTAATAGGAGACCAAGAAGAGCAGGTAGGAAGAGATTCCAGCATATAGTGGCATATGTGTTGGGAAAGGCTTGTAATCACCCTTTGGGACTTAAGCTTTTATTTCTGTCTTGCTTTGTCACCTCAGAGCTTCAGTGATGTCACTAATGCAGTACAGTTATGTAGGAAATACAGGATTAAGTAGCTGAATAGTGGTGTCCTTCATGGCTGTCTTGGTGGGTAACTGCCTTTCCTGCTGGCAGGAGAAAGCTGTATGTTGCAACTTTCTGTGAACCTATTGAATATGTCTATAGATGGGGTTGGTCTGCACATTTGCACTTGATCTGGTACTTCCGGAAATGCTGGATTTACTGCCTGTGCAAATAAGGTGTGCCTGTAGTTCATCTGTCTGTGGATCTCAGGAAAGAATAGTCAGGAGTAGTCTCTTCTAGTTGCTGTCTTTGCAGAACTCTCCTGAGATCTGATCCTTATGATCAGTAGAATGAGATATTTTCTTTAAATTGTAATGGTGCTTAACAATAATATGTATTTCAATATACAGGTGATGAAGAAGTGTTACCTAGATTGAAAGTGCAGCAGAGATTTTCCAGAGAGTATTCTAATGCAGATTTATTTTTAGTTTCAGTACAGAACGGTTCGATTCATCAAAAGGATGCAGTAAATGATGATGATTTTGAGCCATATCTAAGTAGTCAGACAAATCAGGTAAGTGAACATTGGTTAGTACCTTGAAGTTAACTTTGAGGTTCGGCTGACTTCCAGACTTAATTTTTGGATATTTCTTAGCATTACTGACTTTCCTGAATATACATAGAAATACAATTTTATATAATATTTTGTTTCATGATGTTATATCTTAAGCAGATGAAGTATTCTTATGAATTCTGGAAAGGCTGCAGTTAAAAAGCATGCTTTGATGTCTCTTGCTCTTGTGCTTCTGCTGTAGCTTCAGAAGGATGCAGTTACAAGAAACTTGAGCTGAAAAACAAACCCGAAATCCTTATATTTAAAACAAAATCATCGTTTTGGATGCAATCCAAAACAACAGTTTTATTGGCTCTGAGAATATATTAACTGCTTGGACATGATTTCCTTTAAAAGTGGTAGAAGTAGCTCACAGCTGATGGCATAATAGATAGAAGCTTAATATCACTACAGCTTGGTACAAGTCCTCTGCCAAGAAGCTAATGGCTTGACTTCCAGAGCTGTGAATTGCCTCTTAGTTGAAAGTTAATATGAGTTATGTTAAGTTTGTAAACTAGAGTGATCTTGAGAGAGCGAGTGTGCAAATTATTAAAAAACTTAAGAATTTTTGCTTGCCTTCACTTTTTTTTTTCCAATAATACAACATTAAGGAAGCATCAGCTAGAGGATGATATATGCAAATTTTTTTCTACAAAATAACAGCAGAAATCATATAGGAGTAGTCTTTCAAATGTCTCAAGAGGTAAATTGTGTGATTTCCCAGGAGTCTGTGTGGTGTAGTACTGTTTTAATGCCCATTCTTTATAGCATAGATATGTTACTTTTTTTTTTGCTGCTACTCCTGAAACAAGCAGGCATCCTTGCATCCATTTCACTGCTATATTCTGTTGGAGTCTCCAATTAGAAGTGAGAAATATGACAAAATCTAAGAATACGTTAACTTTAAATCATAGTTGCAGCTATTTTTCTTTAGTTATGAAGGTACAGTTATGAGTAGCTTGTTTTAGAGTAAAGATACTTGTTTTAGAGTAGCTTGTTATTTTCTTGATACTGTTGGCATGGGGGCATTTTATACCTAGCTTAGTAGCTAAAAATGAGGATAATGTTCCAAAAAAAATTGTCAATATTGCTGATTTTTTAAAACTTTATTTTCTTGCAGAGTAACAGCTATCCACCAATGTCAGACCCATATATGCCTAGCTATTATGCTCCATCCATTGGATTTCCATACTCTTTAGGTGAAGCAGCATGGTCAACTGCAGGTGACCCTCCAATGCCATATTTGACAACTTATGGACAGATGAGCAATGGTGAACACCATTACATACCTGATGGTGTATTTAGTCAACCCGGGGCATTAGGAAATACCCCTCCATTTCTTGGGCAGCATGGATTTAATTTTTTTCCTGGGAATGCAGACTTCTCTACATGGGGGACAAGTGGATCTCAGGGACAATCAACGCAAAGCTCTGCTTACAGCAGCAGCTATGGCTATCCACCTAGTTCTCTTGGGAGAGCCATAGCAGATGGACAGGCTGGATTTGGCAGTGATACTCTGAGTAAGGTGCCTGGGATTAGCAGCATTGAGCAAGGCATGACTGGACTGAAAATTGGTGGAGATATGACGGCTGCTGTAACGAAAACTGTAGGTTCAGCTCTGAGCAGTACAGGTATGACAAGCATTGCAGCTAACAGTGTGCCCCCAGTTAGCAGTTCAGCACCTAAACCAACCTCATGGGCTGCAATTGCAAGGAAACCTGCTAAACCTCAGCCGAAGCTCAAGCCTAAAGGTAATGTGGGCATTGGGGGCCCTGCTGTACCGCCGCCACCTATAAAACACAACATGAATATTGGAACTTGGGATGACAAAGGGTCAGTGGTAAAAGCGCCCCCAGCTCAACCAGTACTGCCTCCTCAGACTATAATCCAGCAGCCTCAGCCATTAATTCAACCACCACCATTGGTGCAAAGCCAACTGCCTCAACAGCAGCCTCAGCCACAGCAACCACAACAGCAACAAGGACCTCAGCAGCAGGCCCAGCCTCACCAATTGCAGCAGCAACAGCTGCAAAACCGCTGGGTAGCTCCTCGTAATAGGGGTGTGGGCTTCAGCCAGAACAACGGAGCTGGTAGTGAGAACTTTGGTTTAGGTGTTGTATCCGTCAGCTCCTCACCTTCTGGTGTGGAGGTGCACCCAGTGCTGGAGAAACTAAAGGCCATAAACAACTACAATCCCAAAGACTTCGATTGGAATCTGAAGAATGGACGTGTGTTTATAATCAAAAGTTACTCAGAGGACGATATTCATCGCTCCATTAAGTACTCTATCTGGTGTAGTACTGAGCATGGTAACAAGCGCTTGGATGCTGCTTACCGGTCCCTGAATGGAAAAGGCCCACTCTATTTACTCTTCAGTGTGAATGGCAGTGGACACTTTTGTGGAGTGGCTGAGATGAAGTCTGTTGTGGACTACAATGCATATGCTGGTGTCTGGTCTCAGGATAAGTGGAAGGGGAAGTTTGATGTCAAATGGATCTTTGTCAAAGACGTTCCCAATAACCAACTGCGACATATTCGTTTGGAAAACAATGACAACAAACCAGTTACCAATTCGAGGGACACTCAAGAGGTACCCCTAGAAAAAGCCAAGCAAGTGCTTAAAATAATTGCTACTTTCAAGCATACCACCTCAATCTTTGATGACTTTGCACATTATGAGAAGCGTCAAGAGGAGGAGGAAGCCATGCGTAGGGTAAGAAATCAGTGTAATTAAAATAGCTCTGTTTTTTTTTCTGTTTTTGGAAACCTTGTTTTTAATTCATCTAGAATTTCTGTCTGCAAGTGTTAAATCAGAAAGTGGTACTTTTTACTCCCAAGTGTCTACTTCATATAACTGGCTCTTCATGAAAAAGTTTAAGTTCTTGTAACTTGTTTGTTAGTTCAGTCATCTATTTAATCACAATACTAAGGTAGGCCTGAATAAGCAGACATCTGACATGTTCTACTTCTTCAATGCAAATGAAAACTGAATTGAGTCCATTATCCGTAACTGAAGTCTTCTTGCTTAGATTTTTACAGTTTCTGGGTGTCACAAAAAGGACCAGAAATTAGAGAATAAGTGTACTTTATTTAACATAATATTTCAATTCAAATTCTGCTTCAATGAAATGTTAACAGCATGATTAGTGTGAAAAGCAGATTTTCTCCTTGATTCAATTTATCTTTTGTGGAACTGTGAAAGTGCATTACAGAAGTAATGTGGTGATGGCTTGCATAGTGTCAAAATAATTTTTTTTTTCCTTTCTGAAAGTACATTTCCTAAAAAATGTAATTTGTAGTTTATTTCTGCAAGGAAGAGTAATTGCAATAACTCTATAGAAAAACTAAAAGTTTTGGAGGCATTTCAGGAAACTGGACAAGGGTAAAGCATTTAATTCAAGCAGTTTTATAGTACTTGTCTACTTTGTCTTGTATACCCTCCTTGATCATAACAGTTGTTCTCACCATTGGCCACAATATTTACTTTTCCTATATTTACTTTCTTTCCAGACTTGCCAGTAACTGTAAATGTATGATTTGTCTCATGGTTAGAAACATTTCAGGAGCTATTTTTACCAGTTAGATGATAACCAAGTATTCGTACTGATGGCAACTCCCATTTTTGATTTGTTGCTAATGATCTCTGTTCATCATGTCATACCACTCACTGAATAAAAACCCCCAAAAGTTTAGGGTTTATGCTAGCTAGGGGCCTTGAGATGTGAAGTTGAGAATTTGTTCACTTTAAGCTGACACATAAAGAGGGTACGAAGCAGGTGAAATGTTTCCTTTCTCTTAGGTTTCTAGTACTGTGGTGGTTTCACCTCTGTATGTTCCTAATCCTTCAACATATGTGTGTTGCATCTCCTGTAGAACAGTGTCAGGCATACCCCAAATCAATATTGTAGTTTTTTTGCGCAACTCTGTAATAAGTTATGTTTAAAGTTTTCTCTTGTTGGGAGGCTAGGTGAGTATTCCAGTTGGGTATGTAGTGCCTTTTGGATTTTTTTCCTAAAAAGAAAATGGATTATTCCCTGAACGAGTACTGTTACTTTCATGGTGTCTCAATGATTGGGTAATTGCTTTCTTCACTAGTATTCAATGTAAGGGGCAAACTTTGACTTTTTCAGGCTTTGGTACAACTTTTTCAAGTGCAGAATCACCAGGCAGTCAAGGGAGATGGTTGTCCCACCCTACCCTGTGCTAGTGAAGCCTCACCTCAAGTCCTGTATGCAGTTTTCAGTGCTACAATATAAGAAAGACATAAAACTATGAGAGAGCATCCAGGAGGGCCACAGAGATGGTGAAGGGTCTAGAGGGGAAACTATGTGAGAAGAACCTGTGGACACTTGATTTGTTCAGCCTGGAGGGGACTGAGGGGGAGACCTCATTGTGGTCTCCTGAGGGGAGGTGGAGAGGCAGGCACTGATTTCACTCCTGTGACCAGTAAGAGGTTTTGAGGGAATGGCCTGAAGGTGTATCAAGGACGATGTAGATCAGATGGGAGAAGAGAGGGTAGCTGGGCACTGGAGCAGCCTCCCTGGGGAAGGGTCACAGCTCCAAGCCTGACAGAGTTCAAGAAGTGTTTAGTCAACACTCTCTTGGGCTTTCCTGCACAGAACCAAGAGTTGGACTTTGGTGAGCCTCATGGGTGCTTCCAGATACTCTGATTCTGTGATTCCTTGTGATTTTATAATGTTTCAGGAGGACTAAGATTATAATGTATCTCAGTAGCCTTCATGCTTCAGTATTTTCTAAATTTTCAAAATCTTGAGATATTTCACAAATAACTGGTTTGCTTCAAAAATACATCCTTTTTTTGAAAAAAATCTTCATAATTCAGATGTGCCCTAGCAACTCGCGAAGATTGTTTTGTTTGTGGTTTTATTCCCTCAGTAGTAGGTAAAAGCCACAAAATATAATGAAGAGAAAGGACGTAGATTAGTGGAAGTCTTTCTATGTGAGCTGAACTTAAAATTCAAAGTACTGAGTTCAGCATTTAGTGGATGTTGAACTAGATAACTGTGATAATGGGTATCTGAGTAATAAAGTAACATTGCTATTTGAATAATAACTTAAGTGAAACTTACAGTATCTGTATGACTCAAGTAGAGACTTCTTTGTTTCTTTGTGAATAGTTACCTTTCCCGACACTATTGAGAGAAAACATACTTATGTGGCCATTGGCTCTTTTACAGCATTGTATAAATTTGTTTTATAACCAATTATGAAAAATTGCTATAGAACTGTGTAGGTTAGTTGTGAGGTTTTCTCTCTGTAGATGGATTTGAGACATGCCTTAAGCAAATTAATATAGACTTAAAAGATAGGAAGTTCAAATTAAGCTAATGACGTCTACTGAGAGTTTATCTTTAGCATTCTCTTATGATTGAATGTTGATTTTAAATCTGTGTTTTTTCTTTTATCACAGAGTATACAAGCAATCTGTCTTTAAATTGTAAACATACAATTGTTAACTCTTATGATTCAAGTCTCTAAATGCACCAATTAGTATTGTAAGCTCTGTTTTTTGGTTAATTGAATAACTCTTTATTACCTAGTGCCAGCTAAGCTTTCATGGAGCTGTATTTAGATATGTGCACTTTCTGCTGCCAGTATTAGTGTGTAAATTAAGTTCGCGTTCATTTTCTTGGAAGCTGTGGCAATCACTTTGTTTCCAGTGTTTTGGTCATAAAAAACATGCTTATAACTTCTAATAAAATATTAAATGAATCAGGCAGCAATAGTCCCTTCCATGGTCCTTGAAATTCAGTTAATGTTTTCTTATTGCATGGGTACTTACAAACTTTCATACAGCCAGCAATCTAAATATCACAAATAGCAAATGATTTAGGGATTTAATTTTCTTTATAACTGTTCATCATTAAAGCTAATTTATCTTTAAACTTTTACAACCAATTATTTTATCTTAACATCTCGGGGGGATCAATAATTCATTTCCAATATGGCCTAGCAGTATGTTTTAGTAAAATCTGGCAGTATACTTCTGAAAGTGCAAGGAATAGTCTCTGATAAACATGAAACTTCAGTAACTTTTCCATTTGATAAAGGTTAGTTGAAAATGACAAAGAATAGTCTCTTTAAGCATGAATAAAGAAACTGCAGTGTCTGCTGCTGTTTGATGTAACCCTGGTGTGGTTAAGGTATCTACAGCTGTGCTTATGCAGTAATCATTCCTTTTCCCTTACAGCTCAGGTTTCAGACTCCTATTTTAAGCATACAAGTGCTGTGATCTTTTACCAAAGGATCAGAGGAAATGAGTGATGCTTTTCATGAGTTCTGTCAGACATACATTGAAATAATCTGGAATTCAATTTGTCCTTAGTTAACTGCTGCTTTGTGGTGTAAATGTGCTGATTTGTATGCATAATATTTAAAAAGATGTTTTATTGTCTTTCAACAGAAAGCTGTAATATCTAAATAAATGAAACAGAATCCTGAAAATACGCATTTTAAGATGACATAATTACAATTTCGAAAATAGAAGGTATTGAAAATAAAGAAAAACATCTTAATAGTAGCTTTGCATCTGGTCTTTAGAGCTACATTTTATTTTCACCCATATACTTACTGACTAAAAATGCAGTTGTTGGCAGTTTCTAACTTCTTTGCCCTCAGATGGTGGCTTATTACCTGTTGTCCTAGGACTTCTTTTTGGTGATTTTTGATGAAGAATTCTACTTTGGCACCATACAGTGGGAAAAAAGGTCATGGTTTCATGTAATTGTAGAGTGCTTTAGATGGCTTTCTTAGTGTGATAGTCCAGAAAAGTAATTGATTTTTATTCATGAGGTAAG
>JANRGV010000001.1:114613921-114650267 GCA_024734035.1 Alethe castanea
GAGGTAAGATAGAAGAATTTAGTATATATTTGTGTTTATCTAATTTTTATTTGGAATTTTTATTTATTTTTCAGGAAGCCTTTCAATGGCAGATTAATAAGCATTTAAAATTTTAGCTTTCTTCTGTTTTGTTGCATATCTTATAATAGAAATGCTGACATAGCTAGAACTTCTTGACTCTCAAAAGGAGTAATCTTTTCCCCCTTCATTCTGATACCAATGTAACTTTTGTTTGTGTGATAATTGGGTCATAATCAGGCTGCAGTGTTAAGCAGTGTAACTCCTTTCCTTTCTAGGACATTGCTGACATTGTGCTTTATTTAATATTTCTTAAAAATATCTTGAAAGGAGAAAACATCCATCAAGACTGAACTGCAGCTACTTTTTCCTCCTCTTAACCCCCAACCATCAATTACTATATTATAATGTCAAAATTGGATATAGATCCATTGACAGATTTTCAGTTAAGAAAAACAGGTGATTGACAAAAAGTTTGAATGCAGTTAAATGATATTTGTACTAAACTTTTAACAGTTTGTGTATTCACATCTAAAAGAGGGTTATATAATTAATATCTTCTGAGAAAAGTTCATTTTTTGTATGCTTTTGATGATGTTTCAAGGGATGTTATTTTGCAATTTCCTTGAACTTCATATTTATCAAGAGTGTCATCTTCATAATTGGAAGTGAGAAAGTAGAAACAGGAAACACTTTTTTTCCCTTCCTTGATAGTCATGAGATGAATCTGTACCCCTGGTCATGGGAGAAGATTATTTGGAGCTAGAATAATTTTGAACATACTGCTCCAGAATTTCCTTTCCATGAAGGTGTGCTTATTTGCCATATCTTCGTTTACTTTTGCATCTTTAGTCTTTTGGAAAAACTTGAAAATGACTTTCACGTTCTTAAGTTACAGACACAGGGATTTCAAATGTGCCTGTTTTCTGTGCATTTGGTGGAGTCCATTGTTTCTGTTCCAAGGTATAGCTTGGAATTCATTCAAGGATGGGGATCAGTGTTATGCTGTGGTGTCTTACAGAGTGACCATCTGAGAGTTTGAGCAGGGATGTTGCCTGTGTTTCTCTAGTGATGATAAGAAGGAAAGTGCAATATTGGACTGTTGAATAAAAGAGGTGGAAATAAATTAAACTTCCAGGCTGTCTTACTTCGTAGCTACAGATCTTGTCATGTATTTGTTTGTTTGAAATCCCTGCCTGAAAATCAAACCTACAAAATCCTTTTTACGGAGTGAACTCAACTTCTCTTACTCTGGGAGTGGAAAGACCAATTTCTCCTGTAAAATAGGGACCCCTATTGGAAAAGCTGGGAATATCAACCAAATTGTTTACTTCAAAGCCTGGGAGACCAGTCACTTTTTGGGATCTAATATCATGCTTTTAAATATCAAGGCAGCTACCTAAGACAAGATTTCACACTTGAATTGAGCTGGATCTGTGGCAGTTGTGCCTTTTCTAAATGCTGTATCTTTTAAATTGTGATTTTTAAAGCAAAGAAGAAATTCTAACTCTTGTTACAGAGCAGAATCAGAATCTTAAGTATACTTAAGATAGCTGTAAAAATTAATGAGGCAGTCTTCTGCTTCCTTCTACATCTCCTCAGGTTTCAATTCTCTATTAAGAACAAATTGTCTACAACTGTGATAGTTTTCCTGCAGTTTGCAGGGAAGAAATATGCCCGTGTATTGCAAGGAAGTCCCAACCTATTGTGATTCTTCACAGCCTCGCTTCATTGATTGTGTGTTGATACTGCAGATGGGCTAGCTAGCAGAAACTCAGTGGAGATTCCTGGAAGTGGTTTGCTGGAAAAAATGGGACTTTAAAATACACAGATCTTTCATGTCTATTAAAGCTGTTCCTGTAGATTCAGTTGAACTAGGATTGTTTTATATCAAAACCAGTTTGCTTAAAACTTTGTATTCATCTAGCTGAAATGTAAAATTACAAAACATAGCAGATGATAGGTTTTTTAAGCTCAGTTCTTTGTGAATTTTTCAGGGGTTTGGTAGTGTAGTTAATTGTGATGAGTAATTATAGTTTTGTTCTGTACCCTATGGATTATAGTCCAAATAGTAAAATGTAAATGTACACTTCCACGTTCAGTGGATTTTCATATAAATAGGAAACCAAGGTAAAGTAAGTTAATTTTTCCTCATTGTAGATTAGAACTTGAGTTACACCTATTCAAAGAGTATAAGAGGTGAGGCTTAAAGAAAAACTGCCTAAAAAATTCTTCCTCAGTGTATTTTGTAAGCCCTGCAGTGAATGTTATTTCCCTTCCAAGGCTACCATAAATTCCTTAGCAGAGCAATTAAATAATGTGTTCTTGTTGCCCGTGGGCATCTAAGAAAAATGAACCCAGATGTCAGAGTTGTTCCGCTTCTTTTCCTGGGACAGAGGTCATCACTAAATGCAATTTCTGTAGATTTGCTAAGAAGCTGTCTCTTGTCAGTCTTCGAAAGCCAATTTTATACTCTGAGCATTGTTAGCAAATAATAGTGAGGATCTGGAGGTTTGATTTTTTTTTTTCTTCTTTTTAATCATCTTGCTGAAATAGCTGTCTTGTAGATAATTAAAGTCTGATATTTCAGTGTATAATGATGTACAGTGCTGAAGCAAAGCACTTGCTGCTTGTGGTTAGAATTGGCTGTTCCATCACTGAAAGTATCCACCTGGGAAGACAAGAGTGGAAGGGCTTTTCTGGCTTATGGAGTTCAAGCTTCATTTCTGCAGAGCCTTTTCTTGTTGTGTGTTACCATAGGGTGTCTTTAAGTAGTTAGGTTTCTTTCTCCACCTCTGCCTTCTGAATGGTTGTATCCTGTGGAATTTCGGATGGGGATTAACTTCTTACTGCCTTTATCATTACCATAATAAAATAATATGGTCTGTTCATGTTCTACTAACTGTGCATGACTTTGATAAAATTTAAATTTACTTACTTTTTTACAGTATTTTTTCAGTTTTCCTATAATTGGAAGATATACTTTCAAGTATGTGTCAGTGACGAAGTAAAATGCTACCAAAACTAGTAGGAAGAATAAATAGATTAGAAGTCTAGGTCTTCTGGCTTTTACAGAGTTTCTTAATATTTATGTGCTTGAGGACATTATATACTGTCTGTAGTTCAACTGATCTGCAGCAGCAGGGTCTTAGACGAATATTAATTTGTAGAGCTTACTGGGAGAAGGAGCTACTCGTAAGTTGTAAAACCTTATTTGACTTTGTATGTTAACTTTGATTTTTAATTCGTGTCTTGTGGTTTTCATGTTGAGTCAAGGAATAGAAGAAAATTAGTGTTTAGGGAGGGAATGGCATCTGCACAGGAAAAATTTCTAGGTTAATTTAAGAGTTCTAGAGATTTTTCTCATCTATTTCTTGTCTCCCTTTTCCCCAGAATTCTCAGAAGTGCTTCTCAGGGAAACGCATCTGTGTTGAGGAGATGTACCCTCTTTAGTTCGGAGTTCAAGAGTGAGAAGTTAAAAAGGACCAATATTTTACACAACTTTAAAGTTTCAGTGATCTAGTTGACATTAACAGCCAGTGATACAAATGGAGTAAACAATTTCTGCCGTTTTTCGCTTTTCTAGTAATCTGTTTTTCATTGTGATTCTCGAGCAGTAAGGTCAATGCTTATGCTGTCCTAGCTTTACTGGTATACTGGAGCGAAATAAATTGCAGATTATGGCTGATGCCATTAGTAAATGAGATTTCATGAACTTTGCTGTGGCTTTTTTCACCACCTCTACAGCTGGCTGCTCTGCCTCTGCCAGGTGTTCCTGCCCACGCAGCACAGTTGGCAGAGCAGATGAGAGCCTGTGCCTCACTTCACAGAATGCAGTCTGACATGTTAGCTTACATTGCAGATGAGCAGGCCTTCTAAGTTGAAGATTAAATCAGTTTGCAGTAAAGCAGCTTCTGAAGCTGTTGTGAGAATGCTCCCTCTTGAGAGAGGGGCAGAGTAGACAGCTCCAGGCATGAATGCTTTAAACATTGCAGTAAGAGACAGAGCTTTGGCAAAATTCTAGGTTTGGTTTTATTTTTTGTTTTGTTTTGTTTTTTGTTTTTTTGGTTCTTTTTTGCAATTATAGCTGATAGTGCTGGAGGATGTGTGGGAACTCTGCAATTGCCCTGTGTAAGTTTGCAACCCTGGATAGCTTCCAAATGGACACCTTGAAATGCTTGCACTTGCAACTGCTGTAAAAATCAGCCAGAGTATTTCTTTCAGATCTGCCTTTCCTGACCTTGGACTTCAGTTTGTGGGACCTTGGAAAAAAAATACAGCCAAAGACTGTAGTAGCTTCTTGTTCGGCTATGTTTGCATTTACATGTAGACTACTTAAAACAAGGCTTTTTCATTTACCTTCTTTGTGGCAAAGAAATCCCAGAGTCAGGGTTGTGTGTGTCTCAGTAGTTTCTTTCAAATCAGATCAGGAAATGTTTTTGTTGCTTTGAATTTTGAAATTTTGTTAGCACAGTGATTTCATTATATCTGAGGATAAATTACATTGCTGCTGCTTCTCAGCATGGGATCATTCAATAAATGCTCTGAATTCAGACAGCTAAAATTTGGAAGTAAGTCAGCTTTGCAGTTCAGACCAAGTTAATTTCATAGTTTTGTTTGCACTAGATTGATGCACATTTCTAAGGCCTAAGCAGTTTTGAGATTCACCTTTACTTGGTTTGTGCAGAAGGTTATTTGCATGTGTGAAATATGTTCAGCATAAGGTCTGCAGCTGACAGTACCTTTTAACCAACCAGTATGTTCCCATGTTTGATTTGAATGGTATTTAATTTCCGTGTCCTGTTCATAAACTCCCCCTAAAGCTGGGTAAGTTGACCATGGTGAGTTCTGAAGCGAAGCTGACCTTTGGCAGGGAACTTACAGGAGAAAGTTTTCATCCAAGAGATGTGACAGAAGTTTTGCTTTTATTTAATTATAAGAAATGAAATTGATTGGGCAAAAGAGAAGTGGTTATGCTGGAAACTTCTGTTCTGGTGCTGGAAACCTTCTGGAGGTAAAGTCTTCTGTTAGTTTGTCTAAAGCCCGTTAAAAAACCCAAACAAATACCAAAACACCAAAAAACCCCAGGAAAATTACCTTTTGATATAGGAAAAGACAGTGTTCCAGGAGTCTGACTTGGAGTAGGGGAGGGGTTTGGTTTTGAGTGGAATACCAATGCCTGTGTTTTGAATAAATCAGGTCTTTCTCTCTGTTTTGCAGTGCAGAGTGCCAAATGTCACCAATGCAATTTGAAGAATGTACTGTTCACTTGCATTGAAAAATGTTGTGCTTGTATGTCTGTGTGAAGTATTTTAATATAAATGTAGTAATACATAATTTTGAGACTACAGGAAAGATGTGCTGGTGTTTTGAAGCCTTTTTTTCTCTGTAGAATTCAAAGGAGATGTAAAATTTGCAACACTTTCATTATTTCATCAAGTGGAAGAAGGTAGTGAGGGTATCATTCCTTTCTTTGAATTTTTATGAACTTAAATACATTTTGAGTTGAGAGCTGCCCAAAGCATTGTGTTGGTCAGTTTGTAGTACAGCAATTTGAAATGCAGAGAGTCTTTCTAGGCAGCTTGAGTCAGTACTTACATATGTAATACTTGCAAATGAGCAGGAGCTGATGATTTTAGTTGTATATAGGTTGTGTTTAAAACTGTTTTATATTTTAACTTTGCAGTTGCATAGTCTCCTACTTAATACCATGGGAGTGTTTTTCAACACTTTGTGTAGTTCTTGCAGTTGAAATCTGCTAATATTAGAGGAATAATCTGAGACGTGCCTGAGCAGGCTATTTTTGCATGCCTTACATGCATTGTGAGGCATGAAGCCAGTCATCATCTGTTTTCAGCCAAGAGTGCATTGTTAAGATATCAACTTGTATTAATAACTGATACTGTCAATCTTCAAAAGCAGTATCTTACTATGAAAATATTAGTTATGAAGTTCTACTTTAGCAAATGTCCAGTCTTAGGCACACAGCTGCTGGGGCCACGAGCTGCTCATTGTGACCAAGACTGGGCTTTATTGCTTTGGTTTTCATCTTGAAGCAACTTGGAGATCTGTCTTGGAAAGGACTAGGTCACCAGTAACCAGTATAAGTGTTACCTACCTTCTTCTTTCAATAGACTGTCTTTTTGGGAGAATCTGTGTGGGGTCATATGCTCATTTGCTATTTTCTTAAATTGTTTCTAGCATAATAAAGTTTCAGTGTTGTATTGGAGGGAGTAGTTTTGAAACTGTTGTTCAAATGCCTCCTGGGTTATTTTGTTTTTCCTGCTATGTTATTGTTCTGTTTATGATATGCAATAATAATAAAAATATGGAGAGACATTTTGTTTTTATTCTCTTTTAATGGGGATGGGAACCTACGTCTCTTCCATGCAGATATTAATATATTTCTTTTATGTGCTCAGTTGTACATGTAAAGAAAGGTGTCATGGAAAATGCTATTGAAAGATAAGGTCTTAGGTTTTTTATGCTGGTCATTGTCTTTTTACAGGCTAGGAGACACATTATGAAGGCAACAATATGTAGTTTGTTCAGTTTTTATTTTTTCCTAGAGGTAGTCATAATGCCTAAGTGTATATTTATATTGAACAAAGTAGAGGAAATGGAGTATGATGATAAAGCACTGAAAGTGTCATTTATTCTGTTAAACCTGTACTACAGAATATGAATTTGTTAGTCCCTGATAGTTACAGTGCCATTAATGTTTTAGCCCTAAATGCCAAATGTAGCCTCTCACAGTGCTGTGAGGGCTGTCTAGTTAATGTGGTCCTCACTGTGTCTCAGGCTCATGTTGAAGTCAGGTTTCTTCATAGCCATTCCTATTTCACTGCTTTTCATTTTGTTATTGAAAGTAATTTCTAAAAAAAAGTATGGATGGCCTTCTTAAAAAAAAAAATACTGTTCTTGCCACTTAAGAATTTGTATGGAAGATGAGATGTTTGGCCAACTAGTTACTTTATCTTTTGATCTTAAGCACTTGGGAACATTTTGTTTTATGGGGCTTTTAGGGAGATACTGGGAACTGGGAACCATATTTTTCAGGGATATAATGGATGGAGAGTAGAACATTTTTTGACATGCTAAGCAGAAGATTTAGGGTACATCTTGCCTTGTTTGTAGGTCTCTTGGTGTCCTTGCTCAGTTCACTTTGTGCAATTTATTTTACTGTAAGTGAATTAAACTGACATTATAAGTTCTTTTTTGGAACATGTTTGCCTTCTACTTTGACATAGGCTTCTGTGTTTCTCTTTAAGAAGTTGACTTAAATTGTATAATTTCATATTCCTGGAAATAATTGAAGCTTTTTTACCTTGAAAGCATGTTGCCTGATAAATTGCAAGCAATGAAAATGCTGTAATGAAAGAAAAGCAGATAATGTTGGTCCGTTTGTATTAACATGATTGTCCTTTTTTGTTTTTGTTTTTTTCAGGAGAGAAATAGAAACAAACAATAACTATATGGAGATGTCCTGCTAGAATACAACACTAATGATGTAGACTCTGGAAATGCCTAATATGTCTAAGAAGACGTTATTAAAGCTTTTTTCTGCTTAAGGTGACATCTTTGAACACTTTAACACGAAATTGACTCTTCTTGTAATGGTTCTCATCAGTGCATCTGCCCTTATACTCTCTCACCAAACACACTTGAGAACTGTACCTTTGTCAAGCACTTTCTGTCCTGAAGCTTTTACCAGTATCTGCTGTCTTTTGTATTTATGCATCCTAGCTAAGGCACAGGAGACCGAACGAATGCAAGGATTCATTAACTCTTTGAATTTGTTAAATACTAACATTTAACCATTAGAAGTGGTTCAATGATGTGAGATTCACATTGCTTCAACTTAATTTTTTTCTTTGTTGTAGTTTTTTTAATTGTCAGTTTTTAGCTATTTCAACAGATTAAAAGCAAATCATGCCATATTTAGTCCTGGAGTAAAACTCAAGTCTAAATGTTCATGTGAAAATTATTGTAGTAATCTTTTAATATGGCAAAGCAACTTTAAGCTGCAGTTTAGCCAAATGAATTGTAACATGAAATTATAATAGAATGACATTTCCCTTGTTTCAAACTGTTTGGTGTAAGAGAATATTAATATGCAGCTTGGTGGACACCACCAGTTAATGCACATTTCTTTATTTTTTTTTCTGTAACATGTATACTGAAAAAAAGTGCATTTGTCTGAGGAACTGTTTGTTTGCTACCACTCAATGAATCTCAGTTTTGAGTAAATGTACCTCAGTCTAAATCAGACTTTTTATGACCTTTATAACTACATTTAAAATAATCTTTAATTCCTATTTCTGGGTGTTTGCAAGCCTGACAGATTGCTATCATGAAAGTGAAAATTTACTCCTCTAGGTGATTCACTAGCTAAATAAACATAATTCTTGTTTAGCAAGCATATACTCTGTTTCTCAGATTTTTTTGTTTCATTGTGCCAACATCGAGGTGTTTTTTCCCCCATTTGAAAATACTTTGAGAAAAATACTTTGGTCCATGGAGTTGACATATTCATAACCATGTTAAGATGATTTTTGTAAGAACCATGCAAAAAGAATTTTAGAATACATATTAAACGGGCCAGTTCTACACTAGTTTTTAATTTCTTAAGAGTCTATCTTTTGTTTCAGTTCATATAACAACACATTCTGTCTGCTGGAAGAGGATATTGAAAAACTGTTAAGCGGGTGTATTGACTGTACAAATTACTGAACAACCTGTACAAAACTCCAGGGATAGCTTTCCCTTTTTAGAACAGCGATGTAGAAGTCAGATATCTTATAGCTTAAAATAGCAGTAGCACATATTATTTGAGTATGTTTCATGTCTTACTGTCCAACACAGATATTTATATTGTATTTCAAGTCCTTCATATACAGATATTGGCAGTCAGATTTCTGGAGCTTAAGTAGCAAGGGTTTGTTTTCAATATAGATAATTTTGTTTTCTCAAGCCCTTTGCACTCTTACTACCATGCAAACACAAGAAGTTCTGTGCACACTTCTTGTTTGTTATTTTAAATGTTGTTGGAGACTGCAGAGGAGCAGATATGAATCTTAATTTTTACTGCCAGTTACCTGAAAGCTCAAAAGGGAAGCTACTCCTGTATTTTGGAGTAAAGAAGCAATGTCACTTAAATGTTAAGATGTGTCATAAATAGCAAGTGGGATAAGGGAGGGATAAGCATAGTGCAGATTGTAAGAGGAGACTAGGAGACAAAGGTTTCAAGCCCAATCCCTATGAAATTTGGCTTCAGCCCAAAAATTACTGCCTCCATGCATATCTGTTTCTTGCTAACAGGTTTTATAGCTATTTGTTTCCCTCTGTGGGCTGATGTATTCCAACCGTCCTTAATCAGCTGAAGTGGCAAAGGTCAATATTGTGAGTCCAAAGAAAGAATGTAGTTTGTCTGTGATTCTTCAAGGTATCAGCATGTTTCTGCTTTTTTGTTACAAAATATCTTATGAAAATTCCCACAAGTTTCCAGTTACCAGAAAGCTAATGTTGGAGTCAAGCATTTGGGAACTGATTGCATGTCCAACCCTAGTTTGCTTTCACTGCAGTATTCATATTTTTGCAAGCTTTTTTAGTATTTCCTGCCTTACCCCATGCCTTTTTATTCTAATAGCATGAGCATTGCTATTATATTGAATCAGGTTTAGTATCAAGTGGGTTCATCACTCTGTTGCAGGCTTTGAAAGCCGGGAAGATGAGACAGGATTGTGAGAGAAGGAGGTGATCACATTTAGAGAGCCGTGACAGTTTTTACACTCTTCCAGGATTGCTAGCAAATCTACAAATAGAAGAGTTTGATTGCTGATGGTGTTAGTCATGTTGCGACTGATTTGCTGACTACTGAGAGTTTAGTATGTGCAGCTGAAATTAAGAAATTTTATGTGCATATAAAGTACTGTAAAAATAGTATATAACATTGTAAAATCAGCTGTGGAGTGCTGTATTAGTTAATGGACATGTGAAGCTTCTAGCCTTCAGCTTCCTTATGCACAAGTTCTTTTCCTCCAGAAAGAAAAAGGTATGGTGCTTATTATCTCAAATAAATGTAGAAATGCCTTTTTTTGGTCTGATTTTTCAATACGGTGAAGGTGTTACAATGGTTGCTTTCTAACTTGCTAATGGAGGAATCGGTGGAAGCCCTTTTGTGTTCCTGATGCCTCCTCCTTTGTGCCAGCCTTTGCTTTCCTGTGATCCAAACTGAGCCAGTTCAGGCCATTTTCTGCTCCTTTAATGGTTGGCCAGTTCTCTGTGATGTTTAGAAGGGAGATGGTGGGAGGGTAAGGAAGAAATGTGTTCTTTCAGAAGCAGGTACCCAGTGTTGAATAGGCTTAGCTGCACTACAGCTACACACCTGGTGTTGGTGAGCCAGAGGTGCAGCAGAGTACTTAAAAGTGGGAAAGGCTCCCCAGGGGAGAAAAAACAAAACAAATCCTGTTTCCAGTGTAGCATTTTGGTGGTATACAAGGGAGATATGATGTTATCACACATTTAGTGATACAAGGAGAAGGAAGGAAATGCTGAGTATTCTCCATTTGGATTACTTCTTCCTGGCTGACAAGGCCTAAGGATTGTCATCGAAAGTTGCTGTGGAAAAGCTTGTCGTACCAAGACAAATGGGACAGACTAAGATTGTAAGAATTTTGCTCACCTTTGAGCTTCTTTGGCTTTGTAACATCACCATCTTTCATGTAGTTTTTTTGGTATTTGACAGGAATAATTTCTGTCAGTTGAATGTGCATATTGCTGAGCACTGCTTTATTTTGAGGAACTTGGATTGAGAAAATGTTGATAATCACAGCTAGACAAATTTCACTTCTTTAGATATTTTGTTATTCTGTTCTTAATTTATGAAATAATTACTTTTCTACATTCTTTTTCTCTGTTTTTTCTTTTTGACGACTCTGGCAGTTTCAGTATTCACTGTCTGCAAAATTTAGATGCAAAAGCCCCTTGCCAAAATTGTTCTTGTTCCAGACAAATCTATGGCACTAAACAAAAGATAATGTTGAGATGAAGTACAAATAATGTAGTATTTCGGAGGAAGCATCTTAAATATTTTTCACTGTTTCGCTCAAATTTGGTTTGAAGTTGCTTTCTATTTCATAGGAGAATTTGCACACTCAAAATGTATCCACAGGATGGGTCACATTGGAAGGGTATCACAGTGGGGTCATCTGGTCCAACCTTCCTGCACAAGCAGGGTCGTCCTAGAAAATTCCTAATGAAATCAGTGCATTTTTTCTAGTTGAACCTGAGTTGAAACAACAGTGTTTTGAATTCTGTAAGTAGCAGTTACCTTAATTTTTCAAAATTACCAGTGACTTTCACCAGAAGGATTTTTACATACTTCGTCTGATTCTAGTGCAGTGAAAATCCAGTGGAGACAGTCTTTGAATTTTCTCCAGCACTGTTTTTTAAATGAATAATTCTAGGCATTCAGATGCAAATCACCCTTTAGGAATGGCTTTCCAAAGCCATTTGTACTAGTTTTTCCTTGTTAGTTAGAGAAATGCACAAAGATTTTCAGTGTCTTGTTTATCTTTTTGTTGGTTGAATATCCATATAATTTAATGACAAATTAGAAGAGATTAAGGGAGTGGTTCTTTCCATCTAGGTGTAGCAAACTTGGTTTCAATTTTGTGGGGTGTTTTGTTTTGTTTGCACCATTACATTGTGGGGACTTAGATGAGAATTCTTTAACATGAGAGTTGACCATTGAATCTTACTTAATATGTTTGAAAGTTGCTTCAGAAGCAACCTGGGCACATCCTTAGTTGTTCTATTTTCCTCCTGACACATTCAGTGTAGTTCAGCGTGGGAGAGGGAAGAATTTCTCTATGGGTCATAGGAATTCTAAGTACATTAGTTTGGTCTCATATACAAATACTTATGTACATCTGACAGGCTTTCCTCAAAGCATCTGTTCTATACTATACTGTCTGTTCTACTTCACATATTTTAATAAAGGGCATTTTAATATGAATATGAACCTTTCCGTTCACAAATTTAAATTTGTATCTAGTTCAGACTTTCAGTGGTATTTCTCTTCTCATAATAATCATGAAGCATTCTTATTAATGATACTGTCAGTGTCCAGGGTTCTCTAAGCAAAATATTAATAATAAAATTTGCTGCTTATTAATACTAGGAGATGCCTAATGTTTGTGTTATCTGTGCTTTTCTGACCTTGTCCTTCCTGCAAGGGAAAATGCAAGAAACAAGAGTCAATGACCAGTTGGATGTCTTCTCCAATAAATTTACCTATGTGTTTCACAATAAACTTGTTCTGCCACACTGCAGGCAGAGTGCAGATGGGTGGGTCTTCACGTATCTTCCTCCAGAAGTCTGTTCTTAGTTAACTCTCGAGAGACAGTGAATTTCTTGATCCCATCTAAGTAAGCATTCCTTTCCACTTTCCTACACTTTCTGTGAAAACTCCACTGGGTATGTCTGTCAGCTGTTTCTTTTGGATACCCATAAGGGAAGCCTGGCTTTGGGTACTGTTTTCACAATCTACAAAAAAGTTCCTGACTTCACTTATTTCCTTCTTTGGAGAGAGGAAATCTTCTGAGTTTAGCTTCTCTCACTCTCCCTTGTTTGCCATGCTATATGTAAACAGAGAAATTCTGCTTTTATAACTGGATGAATTCAGTCTCCTATGCAGTGTATGCCATTTTATTAAAGTTAACTCTGAAGCATTTTCATTCAGAAGGTGGAAACAGAAACAGTATTTAATTGGAATTTAAGGACACAGTAATTAAAATACAAGGGTCTGCTGAATTTTAGTGTTGGTGATAACCAGAGTGTTACCAATGAGAGTTTATAAGCTGTTTGCCTATCCCGTGTGCATTTGCACTTGTCTTAATACTGAATTAACATCCTTTCCTGTAAAATTAGTTTGTAACTCTTGTGAAACTTATTTTTTATTGTTGCTTTGAATTTCATCCACTCTGGGATACCGTAACTTTTCTTCTGCCTGCACAAGTTTACATGCATCTTGAGAATGAAGTGGATGTTCAGGTGAAATGACACAACGTATCTAGATCAATTTGAGTTGAGTTTATGGACTTCCAAATTCACAAGCTGTCTTGATTTGTGCCCTCTTATGCAAAGCATTACACTTTCATCTTGAGCTCTGAATTTACGCGTCCTTTCTTTCCTGTTCTGTAAACATCTGAAAGAACCTCAGACATTAAAAAAAGAAATCCTCCCTTTATGCTTAGTTCAGGAATAAAAATTTCCAAACTAAGCATTTGAGCAAGGTAAATGGAGGTTTAGCTTTAGCTTGAGTTAAGCTGTTATATTTCAGCAAAGGGGTGAGATTAAAGGTTATGGATCATTCATTACTGACTGTAATTGTATATCTGCTGTGGAAAAAAAGAAAGAAGCTGAAGTTTATTTTGCTAGTATTAATAGATGTAACTGCTGTTCAGTGTTACCCAGGAATCCTACCAGTATTTGCATCAGTTCAGATTAGCAGTTTTGTGAAATAGGTGGTGATGGACTGGCATCTCTTCTTCCAGAAATTATTGTTAAGTTGGTTAAAATTCAGATGTTTGTGATATGTGACTGGACTACATTGGATGTTAAATCTATCCGTCTTCTGATAGTTACCTGGAAAACATGGCTACTAAATTTTTAGCGTATTTCTTTTTTTTAACTTAAATTGGCTGCCTGTTTCTTTTCAGCTGCTTAACTGATTTGCAGCTCAGTTCTCATGAGATGCTTCACTGGGTCTTGTGGGTATGGTGCTTCATCAGAAAATGTGTAAAATTGTATTTAATTTCTTCAAGTTAATGTAATGTAATTGCTATTAACTTGATCTGTATACCATTCAGCTTCATATTTGATGAAAATGCTTGGTCTTTCAGTTGTATTGATCTTTGATTTCAAGAATACCACATGCAGAACAATTCAGAGAATTTTTTTAGTTACTGAAATCTATGCTTATTTTAAATGTTAATAAATAACTGTCATTATCTGCTCTTTGGGTTGCTAGTGAGTATTGATTATTTTTTTTTTTGAAAACAAAAGTTTTCAAGTCGAAGATGGAGATAGGAATTCTTGTCTTGGGAAGCAGATGAAATGCTGGAATTCAGAAGAGAACTCACAGTTGTATGAGATAAAGGATATTAAACAGCCAAGAGAGTGTTGTAAAGTTGGATCTGCATTCTCCTTTCAGTGTAGCTTTTCAGATGCTGGAAGAATCTTTTGAACAAAGAATTAAAATTAAGTATATTTGAACTCCTAAATTGGTCTGCATGCAGTGGGTTTTTTGTTTTGTTTTTCTTCCCCCCATTTATCTCATCTCTCTTCTGCTTTTTACTTCACGTTATGATTTTGCTCTTGGTCTTACATCAGTGTATAGTCTTAACTTGCTTTCCAACAAAAAGCTCCCTGTTTCATCCTTTCTTTTAGTAAGCAGTACATTTTCCAAGGCTTGGATTGTTAGCTGTGTTCAGAGCATTGGCTGTTCCCCTGTCCCAGGTCACTGCTGCTGCACTAGGCTCAGCCAGCTGATCCCACAGTCAGGGAGTGACATTCCTATTCCTACCTAATGTTGTTATCTGAAGAAGTTACTTAGTTACTAGTTAATTTCTAAGAATGATAGTTAGAGCAGGCTATAGTGATGAGTTGCATCACTTTTATTCTCATACTGATTAAATGACAAGACAATGAAATACGAGCTTTACATTAAATATACTGAAGTTTTCCCACACCAGCTGTGTCTTGAACGCTTTGTGGCTTAACTTTCTTGCACGTTCTGCTTAGTTTTCTCTGTGCCAAATCTGTCTGAATGGTGTTCAAGACTTTAGGTGGACAGAAAAAGTTTGCTAAGCATGGTTTTTCTGCAGCATTACACCATGGTGGAGCTTCTCACTTAGCTTCTGTCTTTAAGAGTAAGGTTGCAACCGAGGAACTTAAAATCTCATTCAGTGAATCTGTGTCCTTTGTCTGCAGCAGAAATTTCATGTGGAAGGACACCATGACTTTTGCCTTCTTCTGATTTTCTTGCAATTCAATTAGTCTTACCTATGGTATGTAAAAGAACAATGAGCTGTCGGTGTATTTGGTTGAAACAAGTGGGAGGGATAATGGGAAGTCTTTCAAAAAAATTGCAAACAGATAAATTATGTGGTATTTTCAACTACAGGGAGCAAATATATCAGCAAAGCCTAAGGTAAAAGGAAATGGAGGAAATGCTGTCCCGATGTACAGTTCTGCTACACATTTGTATGTAGCTTCAGTATGGAGCTAAGTTTCTCTTAAGATTTTTTGGGTATATTTGGTGCTTGTTGGGGTCTTTTCATAATTGAAGGAGTTTCTGACCTTAAACCTACAGTTCTAATGATTTCTAAGAATAAATATCTGGGATGATTTTTTTTTTCCAGTGGGGAGAAGTTAAAATTTTATTTTTAAAGTTGAAAGTACTTTTCCTTTCCTACCTCTGCATCTTCAAATCCCTCAGAAAAACCTACCAGCAGTAGCAGAAAACAAGTTGCTGTTTTTTACAATTTTTAAGGTACCACTGAGGCACAGGCACTAGAGACCCCAAGTGATCCCTGCTGCAGAATATTTACTTTCTCTGAGAATGGAAGACTCTCTGACTACAGGCTGGCAATTAATGATTTGATGAAGCACTGAGATAATGGTGTAATGGCGTGCCCAGAACAGAATAGCTCCTTACTGTGCTGCTCTTTTAAGCCATTCAGTGTGCTAAGATTTATTTAAATAAATGAGCTAATTTTTCTTACATTCTGGCATCAAAATGCTGCTAGAGAAAGAGGAATTTATATTCACTTGGCAGTCAAAAGATAATCTTGAATGTGATGTTTAAAATCTTTATTTCTGCAAACATTGGTGTGCACAAATTTCTCCACTTCGTATTTTTTGAGAAACAAATTCTCAATTAGAATGCACAAATGTAATGCAGTAACTCTTACATTTACACTTAGTCAACAACCAGCAGGCATAAACTCATCTATATTTAACTGATAATGTAATAATCCTATTATAATAAATCACATTTTCTACAGTAGAGTTGAAGGACATGCAAAGAGTGAGATGCTTTAGAATTCACAAATGGATGTCACTGGACTTAAATGCTTCTAAATAAGACTGAGGAAATGGAGATAGTTGAAAGAAGAATGTGCTGACAGGAACTACCTTTTTATTTGTGTGTGTTGTGGGAAAAGGGTTAAATAGAAGTCAGTAGTGGTGGGACACATGGAAATCCTGGGGAAAGGACCGTGAAGATAGAGGAGTATTAGGGACTGGAAAGGGTTTAGTGTGGAGGTACAGGTTGAGCCAATAATAGAAAATGCAGAGAAGTGGCTGCAAAGGGGTCTTGAAATAAAATTGTTGATAAATATTAAGGATTTTTGAGTCTAGAGTTTGATCTGGGAGAAGCAATTGTACTACAAGTATTCCATCACACTAGTAGGAGGGAAGAGGTGGAAATACCAGGATGGCTGCAGTTCTCTGCTGGTTGCAACTTTCCTCACAAAGGTAAGAGCTTGACCTTAAATCGCTTTTGCCTGAAGGAAGGAAGTCAAAAGGAAACATCCAGGTTGGTAAGTAATTTACCCTCTAATCTGCTAGCAAAATTTAGAGAAGGATGAGCTCTGTGCAGCTTTTCAAAGAGAAGAACTGCTGAGTCTTAAGGGAGACTAAACATCTGAGTATGAAATTTTTCAGGAGAGGTTTAAGATTAAATTTTAGCCTTCCCCTGTCATCTAGCTCACATCACAAATAATAAAAGGCTCATTGTTGGCTGATTTGGATCCAGTTTTGTAGCTCTCCTTACAATCTGTATGGAATGCTCTGATATTGCAGAGGGTTTTGGGGCCATGTTCTTTTTAATCATAAAGCTTCAGAGACTTACGATGAGCCCAAAGTCCTTGGCTAGTAATGTCACAAAGATGGATATCCAACACAGATCAAATTAAAAATCTTCCAGTAATGTTAACACAAAAAAGCATGCCCGTATCAGAGTCTTCTACCCCAATAGTTAAAGAAATGCACAAAACATTGGATGAAAAAAAGATGCATTAAATCGCAATGTTCATTTTTTCCACGCTTCTTTCTAAATCAAATTACTTTAAACACTTTTTTGTTATTTAGTGTTCCATAACGTTGTGCTTGAAAATAGTACCAAAAATCAATGCGTGAAATATGTAAAAAAAACGGAACTTCTTTCCTGTTTTTTTGTTTTTGGTTTTGTGATCTGGGATCCAAAAGGTATGAAAAGACTTCAGTCCTAGGTTTTAACAAATTCAAGGAGTTTGTTGCAAAAATATTTTTAAAAGCTTAACTCAGCCCTTTTTGCAGGTTTTTTTACAATTAATAAGAATGGATATGAGAGTTGCACCAAAAATTTGGCTAATCTGATACTCTGCCTCTGACCACAACCAGTCATGATAACAAGAAGAGCAGTGTGAGAGCAAGGAAAGCAGAAGCTGCCTCCAGTATGCTCACCTAACCTCCAGTTTGCTGAGACTTTCTGAATCAAGATGCTTCCTGGATTTTTAGTTCATTGAATTATTTCAGTTGTTTCATGGTTTATGGATTACATAAATAGTTGCTCAGAAAACCTTTAAATGGGGGAAAATTCCATAGCAAAACATAATTTTTTAAAAAATGGTTATATCATCTGCAGTAGCAATATGATTCATTGAGAGCCAAGAACAAGAAAGTCCACTGAGAACTCTCTCAGAAGGACAAAATTAAGCATGGATTTTCTCTGTTAAAAAGAAACTTTAACCAAATATGAAAAATTATCAAGGTAATAAATAGAATGTTGTTCTACAGGCAAAATGGCATTTACTTTGCAAAATTAAATCTAGGCTGCACTTCACAGAAATGTGGTTGGAAAGTTTCTGTTACTAGGTGTGTCCAGAAGGGCTATCCACAATCTTTCACGCTGTCTTTTTCACTTGGAAAAATACCTCACAGCTGCAGCAATGTTACCTTTGGAGCATTTGGTCAAAGTTTCCATCTTTATATGCATTTGGTATTACAGAGGAAGCATTCTAAAGCAACCTACAGGAGAACTAAATATAGGAGTTAGATGGGGGCAGGTGCTGCACTCCCACTGAATCAAGTGCTTCTGTCCCTGCACAAAGACAAAATGTACTTGATGTAAGGTTAGTTACTTCTTTGGGTTTCTTCTTCCCTATAGATTTCTTCCCTTGTGCTCAGGCTGGGGCCTATGTGTATTGTCATAGGAAAACCTTCTTCCAGGTGAAAGCTGGGTCCTTTGCTTTCTCAAGTAATTGCTTGAGAAAATACTTTCTCAAATAAAGTAAAAGTGCTTATGAATCCCTCCAGGAAATTCTGTCCCCAAAGCACAGGTGACATGCTGGTGGGTATTGCCTCTTACATTCTACTATTCTGAGTATTAATTTTTCTTCAGCTCAGGGTAGAGCCCTTTTGTAAGAAATTGAATTTCAAGTGACCTGAAATTACACAGGGCTCAGTTTATTTTACTGCCACTAAAGAGAGTTTATTATTTGTGAAAGAGTGACACCTAGGATGGAAAAAGTGCTTTCTATATGTTGTGGTCATTGTGGTTACCTGTGCAGGTGCTCATCTAGTTGTCAGCTGTGTTAGGCACCTCTGCTGCCTGTGTGCTGACCTCTGCAGCACAGTTCTGGCCCAGAGCTTTGCTACTTGGATTGCTCTCAACCAGACCTAACCATCTCAGCAGTACCCCTGGACTGCTGCAGGTTTCTTACTCACAGCTGGATCATGTCTGGGAAGTTCAAAGAAGGATCAGTTAAAATCCACTGAGTGAGCAAACAAAAAGATACATCTGACATAGTAAGTGTGTCTGCAGTGGGGTTGAAATGAGAAGATTTGCGTTTGATTAACAACATTGCAAAAAAGGAGGGGTTAGGGTTTTTAGTGCCTCAGGCTTTCTGTAGAACAGCAAACATCCTTTAACCTTCATGCCATGGTTTCATGTCAGTAATGTGGGCTCTTCTTTATCTAGAAGGGGTTAGGGAACAAACTAATTGAGCATGCAAATACTTTGAAGTTTAACAAACTTCTTTTGTTTCAAGCTTTCTGACACTTAGTTGATCCCAAGTCAGGATAATTATTCCAGCTCTGTAGGCAGAGTCTGGAATAAATGCAAGAGGAGCTTTGAGAGGCTATGTTCTCTATCTAAAAAAGCACAGAGAATAGGATTGATCACTGCTCCCATTAACTAATTGCATTCATCTTCTACCCTCTTGCTTTCCAGCATCAAATACGTTGAAGTGACAGGTTTAAATGTGCCAAATGGTGGTTGGGTCTTTTCTTTGCTCTGTAATATCAGCACTCCTTGTACGAAAATTGCTCCTTCCAAGCCTGCCAGTAAGGAAAGTACCAGAAATAATGCCAGTAAACCAGAAAGCTTTTAGCCCAACTTGAGGAAAGAGAGGTGCAACTTCTTACAAACAGTGTAAAAAGATTTAATCTTGAGGGTATGTAATACACAGTTGTAAGAGTGATTTACATATTTGATAACATGAAATTCCTTGCAAGGAATCATTCTTTAATGCTTTTTGGACATTCTGCTAAGCTTTATTCCCTGATACTGGTATGTAGTATCTGCCTCTTAAGAAGCTGATTAAGTAATTTATACTTGCAGTCTAGGTAAATAAGACCAGTCTGACATTCACAGGTCTGGACTTCTATAGCAAAAGAACCATCATTATAAGCTGAAGGCATTTGAGAAGTTTGAAATGTGGAGCTGTCTTAATATTATTTGGGCAGATTTCACTTGGAGTATTTCAAAAGCCCTTTCAGATTTTCTTTCATCAGATTAGGATGGTGTAAAGCTAAATCTGGGATGTTATAATAATTATCTGTATTTGGATGGGTAGAATTTAATGTGTGAGCCTAGCCCTGCAAAACAAGAGCAAAACCATTTAATGCTGAGTTTGTTAGTAATAAGTTAGAGTGTTTGTATGTCTTTGCAAAAAATAAACTAAACCCCTCCTGTAGGTGAATTAGGCTACCATCACAGTAAAAATGTGCTGGGAAAAAGTAATAAAGAAAAGAACAGCTGAACTGTAGAGGATTTCTATGCAAGCAAGGATATGGGAAGACTGGAAATGTGATGTGTTTCAGCATGTTTCCTGGAGGAAGGTGATGGAGGTAGATGCAGTGGGTACAGTCTTTAGGCAGAATTAGGCTGTGGGTGTCAGTGATACCTGGCAGTTTGAGGACAGGTTGTCTCTCACCAGTTTAAATGCATCCTGTGTGAAAAGAGGATGTGTATGGTGTGGGGCGTGCAGCAATCTCAGCTTTCACCCCCAGATGAGTGAGGTGACTATTTCAGTGTGTGTCTGTGGTTGGGTTAGACAGGGCACCACAAACGCACCAAGAGCTCTGGTGTGGAGAACCAATAGAGAAGGGTTATGGCTGGTCCTGGGCGTGACAGAAGCTGCTTAATTTAGAGCTATGAGAACATCCCTGTATGTGAGGGATAAATATAGCTCCCGGTTTGGGAGGCATCGGGTTCGGAGCGGAAAGACGATGGAGCCAACTGAGACAAATTCTGTGACTAGTATGGAAATATTCTCTGCTGTCATTCCATTAACCTCAGGCACCAAATCTACTTTTCAGAGGGCACTGAGGGACTGTCACTCAGCAGTGTGTGCTTTGCCAGGAAGCCACGGAGAGGGGAGCACTGCTGGGTGGGATGTCCCTCATCAGCTGCCTCCCCCCACCTGCTCTGTGCCTGGGGGGTGCTGCCACAGACTGGAAAGTGAGGTGCTGAAGCGTTTTGCTTTTCTCTTAAATTTACACCTGTGTTTGGACCAAGCACTGCAGGTTTTTATTATCCTCTCTTTTTGTACATTGCTGAGAAGAAATTATGTGTTCCAGAGTTCTTTATTCTTTAAGTGTGGAAGGGCAGATCCTGGGGTCTGGTTTTGCTTCTTTTGAGTGACCTGTTAAATTCTGTGGCTCAGTTAGGTCCCCAGTGGAGTATTTGTTGCTAAGCTTCCTACCAGGATGCTGATAGGCAGACAAGTTGCTGTCAGCTGTGTGACAAGGCACCCTGATATTGCTGCTTTGCTGCTCATCTGTGCCAGGTAATGACCATTATCTGTCCCTGGGAGCTGGCAAAGAGCAACCCAGAATGTTTGCCAGAGGCAGTAGAGCTCTCCAGCTTGGTTAATGTGTTGTGGAGTATTTTTTGTTTTAGCAGAAACATGTTTGCTCTCTAGGACTGTTCCCATAGCTCTGAAATATTTGTTATAGTTGTTTTGTTACAGATGCAGTTGTTTCATGCAAAGTGGTCTGATGTTGTTAGAGTCAAAATCCACATATATGCAGTTGAATCCAGATCAACCCAAATCTGATTACAAAGATGATAAACCATTCTTAAACATTTTTCATGATGCTACGTGTAGCTTCCTTGCAAACATGAAGGAATGCTATTATTCCAGTTTGATATGCAACCATTGAATTGCACCTTGAGAAATTTGATTTTGGATAAAGGTATCTTTGATTCTTTAGAGCTGGCATGCTGTGTGATGTTGTGAAAATACCAGATATTCACTGACTGAGGAAGGAAAATATTGTTTAAAAAAAAAAAAAATTAAATATAATGAAACTTCTAAGACATGACAGCAGAGGGAGCCATTGAGATTTGGTTTATTTGGTTCTGTTCTAAAGCGGGGGAAAAAAAAAAGACGTCGAGTTATGGAGCACTTTCCCCCTTCACATTTAATTGAATTAGAATGGGGTTGGGGGGGTGGAAATTCATGTAGTTAAATGCATTTTACACTAGTGCCACTTGTGGCATTGAGATGCTTATAGATATTTGACTATATTAGCTTTCTGAGCACCTTTCTAAAAAAAAAATATGGAACACAACTGTGCAGTAAGCAAAAATATTAATGTGTCAAATGCATGAAGCCTCCACAATGTGTAGTGTTATTTATTAAAATCTGTACTATAAATCCGTGTTATTTTTAATCCGTATTTGTTACTAGCCTCATTTTTTGCGTCTACTGATATTTCTTTCTACTGTTTTGTGTTTAGTTCAGTCTGTATACTCCCATATGTTTGCACAGTGCCTGAAGCTGTGTGGGCTTTGCAAGAATGTTAACAGAAGTTCCCAAAAGCAAGCTATGTGTGGACAAAATGTTTTTCTGTATTTTCTGTATCTTGTTAACTTATGGGCTCTGGCAATTGGCTAAGAAGAAAAATGAGTTAAAATTCTTATTATTGACTCTCCCTATTACCTGCTAGAAACCACAACCAAAAAAATGAAAGCTCACAGTGCTAAACAGTGTCTCTACAAACACTGCAGCACGTGCTCCCTGAATCAAACAGCAGCACAAACTGTGGTGTGGGAGGAGAAAGTGGAGGGGGGAAGGTGAAGTGAGCTGCCTACTGCAGATCGATGCCAGTTTAGGTTTTACTCCAGGCATCACAGCTGCTTTAAACCAGAGCTAGGTGATAATGTTTGCATTAGCACCTGTACTTGCCATGCCTACTGCCTTTAGTTTGCACCAGGACTCTGCTATCCTGTAGTACCTGTTACCTAATGTTCAATAGCAGCAGTAGGAGTTTGACATTACCCTTCATGATGATTCCCATGTTGCATGTTGTTACATCCTGAATGTACCTCAGTCTTTAAAAGAGCTCTTCTTCCATTCACAGGTGTGGTGGGGTTTCTGTGTTTTTGTGGTTTTTGTTTTGGGGAGTCTTTTTTTTTTTTTTTTTGTGATAGCATCTAAGATGCAATGCTGATTCAATGTTTGAACCCTCCTCATGTACTTGAGGGGAGATTTTAATTTCATTCTTACCTTAGTATCTCACCTTCTGAAATCACTGGATGCTGGTTGACAAACACAGACATTGGAATGGACCTTGAACCTCAACACAGTTCTTTTATTAACATTTGCCTATGAGGGCAGAGAGCAAGCAGATTCATCTTATCAAAGGATCCTGAAAGTTATCAGGTTTGGATATGAAAAGTGGAAAGTGCTGTGCCCTTTAAATGATGATTCATAGCCATTTTTTTGGTGTGCAAAATTCTGCATAGATCTGTCAGAGTTCAGTGCAGTATACTTCTTTAATAATAGTAGATTTAACAGGAGGTTGTTAGGCATCTGTGGAAAGAGATTCAGCTGAAGACAAAAATGCTCTTGGAACCAAAGGCTGTGTTCTCAGTTTAGCAAAACTAGACTCTTACAAATGAAAATGAGATCCTGAGACTAAATGCAAATGGAAGAGAGACTTCATGGACATCCTAGAAACCCTAACTGAAGCCAGACAGCTTTATATTGTTTTCATGCCAGCACTGCTGCTTCTGTACCACCTGTAGAACTAAACATATCCTGAGCAGGGACAGATTTGCTGACCCCATCACTTCTGTGTAGTGGCCACCTCTCTGTACGTCAGTGCTGACACTAGTCCCAAAACATAGAAAATCAAATGGTAAACTAAACTTTGTGAGCTCTTTGAAGTGCTCTTAGAGAGTCCCTCTACCTGGGTTGCTCTTAGTGCCTCTGCAGTGTGTTGTGTCTGCTTCTGAGGAAGCAGTTTCTGAGGTGCATCCCACTTCTTATCTCTTCCCTTGATAAGCTTAACTTGTTTGACAGCTGCTAGTTGAACTAAAAGATCTGCAAGAAGGGCAGAAATTCATACTTGCCAACAGGATTCCAATCAATTAATGAGACACGTGTTGTTTGGTATGATCCTGCAAGATTTCTGTACTCACAAAAAATGATTGCTTTCTTTAGACAGAAATAATAGAAATTCTTCTTATTTAGATGGATCTATTAGTCCATGGTCTAAACAACAAAATGATGCTTCCAGGAAGAAATCTGTATACATAAATAGAGCTCTGTAAAGAAAACACAGTTAAAAGCAAGATTTTGGGCATTCATAGAATCTTAGCTTACTGTAAGTATGGCACTGACTTAAAAATAAAAGCACAGTCTTATATTTTATCTGGACTTGGGTATTTCCTCTGAAACTGAAACATCAAAACATGAACATGCTCTTGCTTGTGAATTTCTTAAAAAAATTGAATTAATAACCAATATATTGAGATTTACACTTATCAAAATTTAGAGTAAAGCAGAATGAGTATTCTCTTCATTTTTAAAATTCAATAACTGCTACAGCTGTAACTTGATGGGATTTTGCATTGGACAGCAAGGGAGGAACAGTAAGCTCCTGTCCTTCTAAAGACTGATCCTTCTAATATCTAACAGCAACAAATTATTTGCCTTAGCAGACTTTCCACTGTTGTTCATTCAAACGGATGTGCAAAGGCTGGGGACATTAGATTTTAGGTTTAAAAAAATAATATTTTTGTTTAAACTTCACCCTAAAACACTGTTTGAATCAAAATTTAAAATTTGCACTATGTATAGTAATTACTTTTCAAACCTGTTATACCAGTTAATTCTTCAATTGAGATTATCAGTGTTTTACTTTAATGTATAATGCCTGAATTAAGTATCATTTCAGAAGTGTATTTTTTTTTTCAGAAAATCACTGAGACCTTTTGAGTCATTGCAGATTTCCTAATCTCCTTAATGTTTTTATTTTGAAATTTTTCTAATGTTAATAAAACAGGCTTTGCAAAAGTGAAACTTTTTATTTTTTTGACTTTAATCTTATATTGTATTTTTATGATATGAGAGAACGTTTTGAACTAAAACAATCTTCATGCAATCCTTATGGTTTGTTTTTCACTCTTGCTCCCACTCATTCATTCAAATTATCCATTTGTTTCTGGAAGGTTGGCCATGTTAGTGTCTTCCTGGAAAAATTATGGCCGTCATTCTTTACATGGATCTTTACTGTTGATTTGAAACAGCTCCTGAGTTTAAAATGCAGATATCTATTAATCTGGTGTTACAGGAACTTACAATCTATTTAAACATCTAAGTTAAAAAAGAAATTAAAAAATAAGGAGAAAAGAAGGCTGAGGACTTTGGATTACTGTTTTAAAAAACATTTGGGTTAAGATACATGCTTCCAGTATGCAGTATATTAACCTCTCTCTCACTTCAGTCTTGTTTCTATCATTCTTTCTTTTCTGCAATCTAACAATTACATTCTTAATTCCTAGGCATAGCATCAAATGAATGCAGGGCACCCTGGCATGTCTGTCCATTGTAATTACTTAAGATTTTTTTGGTTTAGTGATGGGTTGACCTTCTGAAGTTCCAGCTGTCATGCAGTAGTATACACATGACAACATGGTATTACATGCTATAGCAACCTTCAGCTTCCCATGTGTACTTGTCCTTCCTGATTGCCATTCTCATGTCTGGAGAGTTCTCAGTTATGGGTGCTGAAATGATGAAGTAGATGCAGAAGCTCTGTCACTTCTTGCAAAGGTAGTGTCTGACCTTCATAGCTGTACTCTGCCACTGGGGACCAGAGATAAACAACTCATCTTGTTGGCACTTTTATTCCCCTGGGCAGATGTACACTCATGAGATCATCAGGTTGATGTCACTCTGTGAACTCTGACAACCAAACTTCTTATTAGGAAAGCATTAAAAAGAAATGAAAAACCAAACAACTGAGCAAACCAGCTTGTGGTTGTGTTTGGGATGTTTTTTGGTGTCATGCACACTCCACAACATGGAATCCTTCCTTCATGGAAGTAGTCTCTGCTCTGTAAACTGTGGTCACTCGTGGATATTGAGCTGTGGCTGGCTGTTAGGTGTTTGAGATAGATCTTCAAGCCTGAAATAGAATGTTCCTCTGATGACTGGAGACCTGTGCTGCTCCTCAGGAAGGCTGAGAGCTCCCCTGTGCCAGTGATATCAAAGGTTATTGATGCCTGCAACTGAATTTCTCAGAGGTTATTTCTCAGGCATGTATTTTTTAATATCCTGTAACTTTAATGTTATTAAAAGAGACTGTTACTTCAGGGGCAGTTGAATGAAGTTTGGATCTGTTCACTCTCCTAGAGTCTGCTATTAGTTCATTATTGAAATATTTGCTTGTAACCAAGTCTGTATTAATTTGATTCATCCTGGCTTCAAAAATTATGGTTTTTTTTTTTAAGCTGGATAGTTTTATGACCTTTTGTAGATATAAAACAATCTGTGGGAATGAAATTCTTAGTTAAATGGCTTTCCAATGGCTTTCCAATGGCCAATATGATACTATCTACCTTCAGAAATTTGTTTTCTTTCTCTGATTAATGACAAACAACAGATTTAAATCGTTAACTATTGAGGAGTTTATCATACATTTCACATTAATTATTGCTGTTATACTTGTGAGAGATAGCTCATATTATTTGCTTGAAAAAGGGTATGAATAATATGCAATTAGGATGGTTTCTTCCTGAATACTTGATATAGGGACCTTTTACTAGTATAGTAAAACAATGCTTTCCAAAAAGTGGGATAGAAGATCTCTAGTAAATTGTACCACATTAAATATCAGGTCATGTGATTCTATGGACAGAGTAGGAGTTGAAGTGCCATGACATGTTGTTTTTACGTAATCTTTGACATGACATTATTACTTCACTATTTTAGGCCTTAGATTAGCTCCTTTTTGAATGGGAATAGCAACACCTCAAGATGATCCTTCTGAATGAAAGGTGTTAGAAATAATTAACCAACCAATAATCCACACTTGTTCTGATTCTGATAAGGGGGTTAAAGAGTAATATACTTAACCTAAATAAGCCTTTTTAGTGTTTATTACACTTTTAAGTCTTGTTTTTCTATTAGGTATACAGTTTAGGATCCTGTGTGGGTAGCAAGTGAGATGATACTCTACATTATACCCAAAAAAGTCCCCCAAAGTTATAAGAAGAAAAATAAACTGCACAAAAGAGGAGTAAAAAACCCATATTGTAACATTTTCAAGATTATAATATTTTGAGTATGGAAGATAATTTCTGGGTTCCAAAGCATGTTATTTATCACACTTAAATTGGAGCTCAGGGGAACTTCAGAAGATATACTGCTTAAAATATTTTTCAACAGAAAGTGTAATAAAAAAATTAAAGATTAAAAGTTAGTCACAAATAATCAGAAAAACAAGGCTTTCCCCCAAAGCATATATTTAAATATTAACTACACTCACTTTTGATCTTCACACTTAATTC
Source organism: Alethe castanea (assembly GCA_024734035.1). Taxonomy (NCBI): domain Eukaryota; kingdom Metazoa; phylum Chordata; class Aves; order Passeriformes; family Muscicapidae; genus Alethe; species Alethe castanea. Next base: position 114,641,079 of record JANRGV010000001.1, read on the forward strand.
AAATTCAGGATGGATTCCAGATCCAAACAGAAAGAAAATGCTGATATTTTTCCCCCCTCATTTGCAAGTTCTCTTGCTCAATGCCATATTGATTGTTTACTTCTCTATGATGCTCCATTTATCTAGTTATGTTCTATAACACACAGGCTTTAATATTTTATCATGGAAGCTGGGCTCCTGGGCAAAGAGAAGACTTCATCTCTTGAGATTTGCCTAGATCATAGGCCAAAAAACTGAAGCCATGCTTTCCCCTGACTTGAATGTGAATTAATACTTCAGATTTCATTTTGGCATCAACTAACCACTCTACATACTGCATGCTCTGTTTCCCTTGCTCACTCTCTGACTGTAGATCTGTCAGTGTTGATTTCAGCTCTCGGGTTTTGCCCTTCCGTCTTCACTTTCACTTCTCCAAAATCATTGGAAATCCTGACTGCCATAATTTTGTTTTCCAGTTCTGTGCTAGGCCATTCCCTGCTTCTTTCCCTCATACTCCCTTCAAGCAACTCCCATGATCTCCTGATAATTTCTTTCTAGTTCCTAGGAGTGATAATGACTTTGACTACATGTCCTTTGGAAATCCACACTAGTTTCAGCTTTTATTCCTCTGTCTTTTTTTTTTTTTTTTTGGCGTATTTTCAGAGACTGGTGTTATTTCTATACTTGTAAACTTACTCTCTGTTGTCAAACTACTTTCTCCACCACAATCTCACCTGTGTGATACTTCTTTAAGAATGGGCAACCATTAATTGAAGTCCCCAAAGGGTCTATATTTTAAATCTTTGCATTTTCTATTTTATGCATTCACATATATATATGAGGATATGAGTAACATATTAAAAGAAGACAAACTGTCCTTTATGTTATATATCCACAGATGTTCAACCCATTTTTATCTTCAAGGCAACTCTGCTTTTTTATTTGCTTCAGATCTATAAAGGGCACTATATTTTTGAGTACTGTCTTTGCCTCTCCTGTACATTACAGCCAATTGTTGCAGATTTTTTTCTGATATTTCCCATCCAGCTGCACAGGTAACCTTTTTCTAATTTTTTGTATTGTGTATTATAACATCTATTTTGGCATGGGAATTGCTGCCTTACTTCATTCAAATGTGCAGGACAGTTTCCAACTTTGTCAAGATTTTTTTTCTTTCCCCAGGCCATTGCTAGGACTTCATCACTTCTTTAGCACATTGCACACAAACTCCATTTCACAGCTCCTTCTCAGCCTGCCCACCACTTCTTCCACTGTCACTGTACCAACTTCTTCCATCGAAGTAACCTAAGGTGCCAATTTCTTTCTAAGTTTTAATTTTCTTAAAAATACCATCAGTCTCTTTCCATAGTGCCATCTTATCTCCATACTCTCCTTCAAAATCTTTATCTTCTCTCTGCCTTTTGTGATTTCTTCTGTTATCTTAGAAACTTTGTAGGCTCCTATATTGTCCTACTGCTAAAAGGAGCCCACTCCATAACCTAGTTCTTGTCATAGCATGAATAATATAGATGTATCAATTTGCAGATTAAAGTTTATAGAGTTACAGTCAACAGATTAATGATTATAGAACAAAGATTTGTTTGGTTTTTGTTTGTTTCCTAAGGCACAATCTTGTTCTGTTGAAAAATTCCAAAGACTCATTACATCACAAAATCTACATTCTTTCCTAAAAGAACGTCACTGCATTGGCAGTAAATTGTTTGCTATTATTAATTTTTTGCTCTATCTACAAAGTTTAATTTTTAATTGAAAAATTTTAACCAGTTCTAGACGTGTGAAAGATGCTCTACTTTTGGGGCTGATACCTGAGTTTCAGAACTGAACGTTTTTCCTTCTCATCAATTAATCCCAAAGATATGCACAGGAAAACTCACTGCTGGTGTTCCAATCTGTATTGATCAGCTGACCCACCCTTTGGCCAGGGGAAATGAAAAAGCACTCACACTGTAAATTTTTTGTGCAAACAACGTGGCACTTAGGTGCTCAAAGGGGTGCCGAGAAGGTTTGTTGAGATGTGTGTATGTATTGCTGTGCCTGTCACCAAAGACTCCTCTGGATTGCATGGAAGAACTAAGCTGACTCGTGAGAGGAAGAAAATGTTGTGGGGTATTGACTTTGTGGTGTATTGTACTTTTTGTTTCTTCTTTTGATTGCATAGATAAACTGTCAAAAAAAAAAAAAGTATTATCCAACAGGCCAGTGTTTTTTAAATGTCACCTGTAGATTCCCGCCTGAGTCAATGGACACTTTTTCATTGTCTTTAACGAAGGAACATTTAAGACTTGATTTTTCTTGTGGAAAGGATAATCCTTTCAGAAAGGGAGCAGTAGCATCAATCAGTGTTGCTGATGCTGCTGGTGGAGGGTGATGTGCTTTCCAGGTGAACACAGGTGCCTTGCTGCAGCTCCGGATCTTTCAAACGCCTTAGCATTAGCACTTCACGGTTAAAAATACTACTAATGTTTTATTTATCTCTCAGAATGAAATGTGTGCCTTTCTGTTTGCCGGCAGATGGCACTGGTGTAGGAGTGTTAAGCATGACCAGCAGAAAACCCAAGGGCTTTGCTAGGGCTGTTTTCAGGCTGCTGTGTACTCAGGCTGTTCCAGCTGTGAGGGGATTATGAACATATTTCTCCTTGGTCTGCATAAGTTGATTCATCTCATCAGCACTTTCTGATCAATTGATACATTTTTAAAAGCGTGGTTTTGGCAATTGCTTTCTAGTGTGTGAAATGATACTATCTTGGGTATTGATGGAAATGGATGCTAATGAAATAAACAGAAACACTTTTTACATGGCCCCTCCCTAGTGGCACAGGAACATTGAGCATCTTCAGGGATTTTTTCCTCTTACAAATGGCCAGGTGAACATATCCTTATTTGTATATTTGTCTTAAAAAAAAAAATCTGTTTGCATCACAATGCAGGATTTGAAATCGACTTGTTTTGGTAACTTTTAATTTCTAAGGAAGTGTCGCTCTGCATTTATTGGAGGGGGATATAACAGGCTGTTAACCCCTTGTTTGCAAGAGTGGATATGGGTCTTGCTTCCATTCACAGTCCTGACTCCAGAGCCTCCTCTGGCTCAGGTCAGGGCTGGAGGGGTGCCTGTTTGCACAGTGTGCTCTGCTGATGAGTCATGCCCCCCAAGGCACAGATGCAGAGGTAAGTGAGTGTTTAGGTCTCACACTGAACCCCGTGCTCAACTCCTTTCTAAATATACCTGCACACTACAGGTTTACTGATTTTTGTATGTTAATTAAAACCAAAACACGTTCAATGCAAGGCCAGCATTGTTTTCATTTTGCAAGTGCCAGGCATCCCACTATCTTTTTCATGCTCGAGCCTTTTCAGGATTCAGAATATTGACTGTTTCTCTGCTTGTGTCCCTGGCAGTGGGCGAGATGCAGGACTGACAGAATAGGGTGCCTCACAAATTTGGATATTGCTTCTGCTCTTCTGTTTCCTGGAGAGCTGAAGTCTGATATCACAGTGACTCTCTTTTATGTAACACCTTATTTTGTAAGTGCACCAAACATTTCTGAAAAGCTCCTGAAGTCAGCAGCTCAGCTTCACTACACCTGGTCAGGAGTGGCTTCCAGAGGCTGGAGGAAAGAGGCAAATTGTCTCCAGTCATGACCAGGGCTGTAAGAACATCAAAACAACTCTCTCGTGGTTTTGTTGTGTAAAGAAGTTTAAAACTTCTAGTCTCCAGACTTTCAGTGTAGGATTTTTGGTGAGATGACTAAATTTAGGTGATACAGATCTCTATCACAGCTAGGATTTTGAGTGAAGAAAATTAACTTGTGTAACTATTCCTCATAGAATTAAGAAAAACCAACAAAAATCCAAAAACCCACTTGTTCAAGAAGGAATTCAAGGGTCAAGCTGTTGTACAAATAATTGAGTGAGGTGGGATGTCTTGCACAGAATTATTCGTCTGGGGGAAAACATGAAAAAAGAGGAGAAACTGCTAACTGTAGATCAACACTGTGCGAGTGCACATTTCTCTGTAATAAATTCTAGCCTAAAACTGTCTTCTGACTGAATTGTAGTAAGTATATAAATATAATTTACTTTTAAGAGCAATTAAATATGGGACAAAATGCTTCTGAGAGACTCCACATTAGCAATGACAGCCCTAATTTTATTTTATTTTGCTGTATTTTCCTTATTCCCTGGGTTGGCTTCTCATGGCAATACAAATCACGGCCCTGCTATGTGGCCACAAGATCTAAGCAAAGGGCAACCCACAGAGGGGACATTGAATCATTGGTCCTGCTGCTTACTGCCATCTGAAACTTAAGAATCTATGGTTACTTCTGTTATTTTTAAACTTCTCTCATGTTTACATAGGCAGTGCAAAGTACCAGCTCATACAAAAATTGCTTTGGTCTTAAATTCAGAATCTTTTTGGGAAAAGATTTTTTCATTACACTCTTATTAATCTATCTCAGGAGCAAGAGGGGCCAGAAAATCTATTGTCAACTATCACTTATCAGCTAAAGCTAAGCATGTAATTGCTTATGTATTGTGAATTTTATGTAGGTCAGTGAACTTTCTGGAATATGCAATAATTAGGTTTGTCTACTTATTTTGATTTTTCATCTAGGAGGTGTGTGGAGGAATTCTGTGTTCCACTTGGTAGCCTGCAGGTCATTTTATGCTTCAAAATAATTGAAAAAAGGTAGAAAAATGAGGAGTTGTCAAAGATTAAATTAGTTCTTAAAGGAAAAAAAATTAATTCTCAAATACACATCATGATTTGGTGGTTGTTTTAAGCACTGAGTGCACTGGGCTTCAGGGATGGGGATACAGAATATTTCTGCAATACAAATAAAGACTGCTTGCACTTTAATGATTTAACATAGAGCTGACGGGGCCAGTGAGATGCATCAGTCAATGCTTTCTGTAAATACCAAAAACTGTTCATGTGGATAATCAACATGCTTATGTAGTTCCAATATTGTTTGCTTTGTACTATACCTTTTAATTTTTGATGATGCTGCCATTTTGAGAGAGAATTTATGTAGTGCAATACAGAGGAGGTGTGTTGTACTTAAGGCGAAAATGGGCTCACAGTACCCAAAAATGAATTAAGAATTTGAGCATAATTTCCGTAGTCTCTATTAAAACCTATCCATGAATAAAAAAGGAGGAACAAGTTTGACATGGAAGAATATGTGTGTCTCACAAATATGAAAGCATGCTTAGTCCCCACTCATTAGGAGAACAAGGGTGCAGGGGGGGTAGGGATTGTACTTTTACAGTCTTCTTGGATGGAAATGATATGCAAAGTTCAAATCCAAAGGAAAGCAGCTAACAGGTGTAGAAAACTGGGGTAGTAGAGGGAAGAGTAATGGCCTGTGTGACTGGTTTTGTGGTTGTTTCCTCTCTGCCTGTGAGGAGCAGTGAGGTCTTACACTATCCAAGTCAGTGAAGGGGCCAGAGGGGGCTGGTGCTGTGTGACTGGAGGCGCTGGGACAGGGAAGCAGGGAGAGGGAAAAATCTTGGTTGTTGCTGGAAGCATTAGCAGTCTGTCAAAAGCATGGTGAAAAGAAATGTGTGGCCTTGCAAATAAAGGCAGAAGTGCTTGCAATGGTAGGCAGCCACTTCAGTGACAAGAAGATCCCTCACACCAGCAGCACAGGGGTCACTCTCTGTGATCCCACAGGGACAGGGACACGTACAGGCACCATCAGAAAGAGCTGCCAGCTTCCCTTCTAGGTGTTGTGCAAGCACAGAGTATCTGCAGATACCTGTTGAAATTGTGCTCTTGCAATGATGTTACAGCTGTGTGAGACATGCTCATGGTTTGTCAAGGAGAGGGAACTTAATCAGACAGGTTATGTTGCTATGTACTGTGTGTCCTCTTGATGGAAACCAGATTTTTATGAATCCAATGATGTTTTGGAATGCAGTAAACTCTACTAGAATATGATTTTTATGATTACCAGAAATGCCATAATGTTTCAAGGTACTAGCTTCTGTGGATAGATTTATATGATTGAAAAATCTTTGAGGAGAACAGATGTAAGCACTGGAACCAAATAAGAGTATGTATTTCTCACATCTGTCCCTTTAATTTTCTACATTTTGGTGACTCTGTCTGGAATTGTGGGATGCTATATCTGTCATATGCCAACAGATGGCAACATTATAAGTCCATTTTTAAAGATAGAAATAACCAACCTCTCATCTGCTCCAAATTTAGTCAGAAAAAAAAGTAAAAAATTAATTGCATCTTTCTATGGATGTAAAATAATTTTGTATGTCAGTTAAAAACCCATCAAACTACCCCAGAAAATCCTCACCAAACCCACCCCCACACCCACATGTACAGTTCCTTCTTTTTTAATAATTCTTCCAACACCTCCTGTATTTTGCATACTTTATATTAAATTTAATATTCAGTGTTGTTTGACCTGGTTTTATTACGTTACCCTTTCATGAGTATGTAGGAAACAATGTTCAGTGATGTTTCCTAAGCCTTTTGAGACCCCAGAAGTAATAAAACTTTAACGTACATAGACATCTCAGGTGTTTTCTATTGGTTTCCTTAATGTGTTTGTATAATATTTTATCAGAAGCAGCAACAGCAACACAGAAGTCACAGGGTGAATTCTCATTGTTTCCCATTATACAGAAATCTGATGAGGTGAGCCATTGATCCTGCTGGCTTAAATATGACACTTCATAATAAATAAAGCTGGGTGGGATTCAGAGTGAGCCTTCCCGGTTTCTGAGCAGAATGTTTGCTGGGCTGGCTGCAGCTCCCTCGCTGGGATTGCTGAGCCCTGCCTGCTGCATCCATGGGCTGGGAGGCTCCTGGCAGCCCCTCCAGCCTGCTCAGCAATTCAGAGAGCCTCTCCAGGGGGTAGCACAGCAGTGCTGCGTGATGAAATGAGGTGGAAAGTGAAGATATCTCAGGAGGAAGACCTTAAAGTGTTGTGGTAGAGGTGCAGCCTAATTGGGCAAAATCTTTAGGGGATCAAAATCTTGCTTGAAATTATGTCTCTGCTTCAGAGCTTATTGATTTTTTTTTTCTGTGCGTGTATATTCCAAAATGTATATTGTAGGCCCAGCAGTTCTGCATTTTAGAGTATAATTCTCATTTAAAGTATCTTTATTGAAAAAAAAATTCAGGTTCACATCCTTAATGTGTTTTTAAAAAATAATATTCCTTGAAATTACATTTGTGAGCAATCAGTCTGTAGGGGTATTCTGCAAAAAATCCAAGGTGAAAGCAGTCAGAAATAGGGGCAGTACTGAGTGCAGGGATAAGCTGTAGATAGGGTAGGAGTGGTGCTGGTGGATCAGCTCCTCCAGACTAAACTTTATGTCTTAATATAGGTGGTGTTTCTTCACCTTCAGGTGGGTAGATGCACAGGAGAGGTGTTTGTTTGAAGTCACAGGTTTTACCAAGAGATTCTGAATATTTAAAAATGAAAAATTCTTTACAATTGTGGATGATTATTGCTATTATTGTGCCTGTTATTATGATGTGTGTTTAAGTGTCAGCACCTACTTAGAGTTCTATAGAAGAGTATGCTTGAACTGAAGAGTTCAAATAATGTAATCCAGGCAGAACTCTTGATTTTGCTACAAAGCAAAGACTAATGACACCACTGTAATTTGGCTTTAGGCCAAAACCTGTTGCATTTCATAATTAATTGCTTATTGGCTTATGGAAAAGAATGCATATAGGTTGTGCTAAATGGTGTCAAGTCACTCTTAGAAGGCAGTACACTACCTCAAGGGCCTGCTCCTGAGCTTTTTCTTCATTGCAATAAGGCAAGTCTGTGGGAAAAGTACTGTGTGTTTTGGATGGTTAGGGCATCTGTGATAGCAACTGCTTTTCTTCCTGCTGAATCTTAAATCCAGTTTCCTTCAAATATGAACCACTGGCAGAGATACTGCCCACACCATTGTATATCTGGCTTTGTAAATGCATTACACTTAGAAATTAGCTCTTTCACCCACAGTGTCTCAGTAGGAGCTATGGGAAGAAGCTCTGTGGTGTGCCCTACACCACCTCTGGGCTCTTCATTCCAGCCATGAAATCTGAGATGGTCCATTCCTGTATTCTCCTCCTGTAGTCCAGTTCATTACCGTTAGGGGACCAACAAAGTCACCCTGCTTCTTTTCAGCTGGATTATCCTTTAAAGTAAAGCTAATACCTGGAAGTGAAAAAGGATAGTGCCTCTGACTGTGTGCTTGAGGACCAAGAAGAGGAGAGCACCCAGGTTCCCTGGCTTCATAAGAAAGTGCCCATTTCCAAGCATTGGCTTCTGTTTCTAGCATCTGGGGGAATGTTACTGTATTTCACCAAAGAACTCTCTCATTCCTTTGTGTATTTGATGAGCTGTGTCTTGGAATTTTTTGAAAATGTCAATTTAGAAGAGAGGCTGTGCCATAACCAAGGCTTAATGATGTTGCACTCCATGAGGGATCTCTCTATGACTATTGAGCCTCAACAGGGCAACTCCTGGGCAGCCTGAGGAAACAAGTACCACTTGAAAAACCCACAGGGGCTGCAGCTGCTCATAAAGGTATTGATCTCAACCTTGTGGGAGTAGTGGTTCAACTTCATTAAAAGCCTGCTTCTGATTTATTTCAGGAGCCATACATGATTAGACACCATGCAGTGTGGGATTTGACCCTTTCAGAAATTATCTGGAGCTGCTTCTCTACTATGGGACTGGACCTGAAGAACTTGCAATCTGTGATATGAAAAGGATCAAAGAACATTGATTCATCCTGGCAGATGTCAAGAATGAAATCTGTTCTCTGTGGCACCCTTCAAAAGGCTTGCTGGGAGACTGTGAGGAAAGGTTGAAGAATAAATTGTGGGTAAGAACTGGGCTTTGGGGCTTTTAATGTAGAAATTTCAGTGCCCAGCAATCCACTCTGCTCTGCATATTAGAAGATGTTTTACTACTTATTTTTTTAGTTTTGATGGCTCTCTGGGCACAAATACAGTGTGAACTGGAAGACAGAGGGATGCAGACACATTTCTTGCGGCTGTGATGTGGTATTTGCACGTGGGGCTCACTATAGAGGAGCTGCTGGTAAATCTGCTGATGAAACTGCACCTGAATGTCTGAGTTGTACCAAAGAGACTTCCAGAGTTTGTGTCTGGAGCGGCCCAAATCAATTAGGTAACCTTTCATCAAGGCCCTTTTACTT
>JANRGV010000001.1:114662589-114684594 GCA_024734035.1 Alethe castanea
CATGTGGGCACATACATATGTACACTCACCCTTCTTTTGGTAGCTGGGAACTGTGAGGTTGGGAAATAGAGCCTGATCTCAGCAGCTCTTCAGGGGTCTTCTGGAAGTGTGCAGTGGAAGGATTACTTCCAATACCAAAGCTGTAGCACATCTGGATACGTGGACTGTACTCAGCCCTGCAGTCAGAAAGGTGAGCCTGCACCTCAAATCCTGTTTTCAGTTTTGAGCCCCTCACTACAGACAGACATTGAGGAGCTGGAGAAAGTCCAGAGAAAGGAGCTGGAGCTGCTGAAGAGTCTGGGGGACAAGCCTGATGAGGAGCAGTGAGGGAGCTGGGATTGTTTAGCCTGCAAAAAAAGGAGTCTTACAGGGTGCCTCATCCCTCTCTACAACATCCTGGAAGTAGGTTGCAGACAGGTGGGGTCAGTTTCTTGCACATAACAATGACAGGACAAGAGTAAATGACCCCAGGTTGGGCCAGGGGAGGTTTTGATTTGGTATTAGGAAAAATTTCTTTACTGAATGTGGGGTCAAGCATTGGAACAGACTGCACATGGAAGTGGTGGAATCACTGTCACTGGAAATGTTCAGAAATGTGTGGATGTGGCGTCTGGGAATATGATTTAGAGGTGAACATGGTGGTTCTGGGTTAACAACTGTATTTCACCATCTTAGAGTTGCTTTTCCATCCTTAATGATTCTATGGTCCTGTGATACTTAGATCTATGGAGAAATGAAGATTTCTAGAAACAGTCATCTTTATTTCTCTTCCTCCCTGACATCCTTACTGTTTGAAGGCTGAATTAATTGATGTTGCCTTTGGGAAAGTTTATCATGAAACAGAGGCCTTTGCTGGTTTTGTGGTGACTGTATTGTGTAGTAATATGATGGCAAGGAGGTTTCCATGGTTCTGATTTTATAGTTGTATCTATACAAATTCATGTAGACACACTCTCCCCTTTATTATCTACTAGGAAAGGGAACATAAACAATCTTAGATTGTATCTGTTCCACTGCTCAATAGACCCTCTCCAGTGGGAGCAGGCAGTCAAAGTATCTTATATGTAGAGGACATGGATGTTGAGATCACAACTTGCAAAAGGCTGTTCTTTTTCCCAACAGAAAATATATGCATTGTTTGATTTTTCCATTTTGTTTCAACACAGCATAATCAATTCTTCATACACAATGAGCTTCTTTTAAGTGCTCAGACCCCAGAGGCAGATGTCCTGGTTTCATTTGGCTTTTCTTGGAATAATCTTAGCCCTCATAATAAGATAATAAAGTCTTGTAAATTCATACTTAGGAGGCTATTGTATTTGAAAGATTTCAGATGCCATAAATAAAAGCTTATCTTGTATTTCTATCTTACCTTTATAAGGAAATATCTAAAGCTTTTTACAGAACTGAAGTTTGAAAAATCACTTGAGCTAGCATAATTCAAGGGCTAGGCCACTCTTTTGTCCTGTGGATAAACAAAATAAAACCTATTAAATAAACATTAATGGTAAGAAACTCTTATAGAAATCTATCAATATTAAATCCCCAGAAACAGGTATTCTGAAGGGAGGTTTAGATAGAGTATGGCCATTTGCTATTTTCTGACTATAGTTCAATGATACTTTCCAGAAAAAATAACAAACTATGAATATATGGCTAAAACAACACGTTAATCAGAAAGAGTTCATGAGGACTAGAGCTTATGCATTCCTTCAGATGAAAAGACCCAAGAGTTCATCTCAATACAGAGATAATAAAGATGTTGATCAAGATTTCTCTGTATTTCTAGCTACACAATTAGAACCATAGTTTTCCTTAAAACTGCTGTAGGTAAATTAAAGAAGACTGCATATCCATTAAATAATTATTTTAGTATCCTACATTTGAGTTTCTTGAATTTCTGACCACCTACAATTTACATGATTCTTGCAACTGATCCCTACTGACCTGTATTCTAATGATACAAATATGAATTTCTCAGCCATGTTCTCCCAGGCCTAATAATTTCCTTTAATAACATAGTTAAGCCCCTAAAATTTTAATTATCCATTTTGCCATTGGTAAAATTACGAAGAGTTCAAGTGAGTCCCATTAGTGGACATAAAGGCAGATCACTGTTCAGTAGGAAAAGGCCATCCCCAAAGGATCTGAGTTATTACCTACTTGGATATAAATTAATCTAACCTAAAATATACAATATGATTTCTCTATCAAATTCAATAACTTTTAGCTGAAATGTGGTATTTATTTTTGGAGGTTTTGTTATCATAGTTTAAATAAGTGGCAAAGAAAACAGTGCAGATCCAGGTAACTTTTTTCAATTGTTGTTTTATTTTAAAATGATCTTAGATGTTATTTCAGTACTGCATGGATTCAGCAGAAGTGACCAAGCTCAGCCTCTTGCTGTATTTTCATCTCCTTAGATAAATAATTTTACTAGATCTGAAATCTACATTCTCTTTGAATAATTACATGATCATATTTCTTCTAAATAATATGCACTAAAGAGAGTACTTTAGTTTCTCACAGTGATCAAGATTTTCTATGAAGCAGTTCTTGGAGCTCTCCTTTTACATTCTCACAGATGATGAACTTAGAAGTCATTACCAGTTAGAGGATTTTGCTAATAATGTCAGTGTGGTACAAACCACTCTTACTTTCTAGCTGATGTTCCCTTGATCCCTCAGTCAAGGACCACATCCTCTCATGCAATGAGGCACTGTGTTGGTTTCCCTGACCCCAAAGGCTTTTCCTTACTGCTCTTCTTTCTTATAAATACCATTTATAATCCTGATTCTTAGATTTAGTTTTGTTAAAATGCATATTGCTAAAATAAGGCAGTTTTCTCTTTGAAACTGATCCGTTAGTTTTAACTACTCCATAGATTTTTATATGATTGGCAAAATCTACCTCCTAGATTTTCCTCTTGACTGTTGAAAATAGTACTGGACAAAGAAAAGATTACTGCCTGGAAATGTCCCCACAGGATGATGCTTCCCTTTTTAAAGATGTGTAGATTTACTACTTTTTAAATCCATTTAATATGTTCTAAATGATGCTCATAAAAAATTCAGAAATTAAAATGTTTAACTGAAACTCAGAGAGCTTCTAATTTCATCAGAATGAAGCAAGACTGAGTCAGAAGGTTTTTTAGAAGATAATGTATATCTATTAATAGAAAAATCTTGGGCAGCCATATTTGGACTTTCATCTAAAAATGATACAAACTTGTCTGACAGCACCTTTTTTTCCCCATCATACATAGGCATATGACATATAACTTATTTTCACACAAAGTTTAATAAGTGCTTCTGTTGTTTATTAATGATTACCAAATATTACCATATTGGTGTAGTATTATGCTTCATCTTGTAATATAGTATGAACTTAAATGACAAACTCCAACCCCAATAACATGGAGGGTGTTTGATTTTGGTAATTAGCAATTTTGGTTATAAGAAAGGGGAAAACAAAGACAGAGTAAAAACATTCAAATCCAGAACAAAAGCAAAAAACATTGCCCCAAAGTGGGTCAGTTGTTGTTTCTGTAGGAGAAAAAAGAAGTATCAGGAAGAAGTCAAGGAAAGCTTTAAGATGCTGCTTGGTGGGGACTGTCTAGTAAGCAGAGAGCAAAGTCCCTGAGCTTGCTGGGCTGTGTTTGAGGCTGTGGATTGATGGGGTTGCAGACCCCTCTGAGGGGAAGGCGCTGTGAGCTGCCCCAGCTCTGGTAATTAGATAGGTTCAGCAGTCTCTGTGAGTGCCTTACGTTTACTGATTAATGTTCCACTTGTGCACAGATGTGATTTAGCTTTCTGCTGAATAAACACAACATGGGGATGGAAAGGTGATAACTGCCATACTCAGCAAAAAAGAAGGAGCCTATAAATATGCCAGTGGGTCAATAGAAGTGATTTCATTCTGCCTTCACAAGACTGCTGATGAAGTCTGACAGGGAGCTCTACTTCATTAATGCATCACAATGGTGAAGAAAGCCTGAAGGGCAAAAAGAGCCACCTGCAGCAGATTGGAGCCTGGGCTGCAGCTGTCAGAGAACAGCCAGGGAGAAATGAAAAGGGCTGCAACAAGGAAATAAAGAGGATATCATAGGCGGATAGGGTGTGTTTTTGCTCCTGCCTGAAAGGGCTGATAGGGGAGGCACAGTGCTCAGGGCACTGACTGCAGATGAATCTGGACTGCTGATCAGAAACAATTCGTGCAGGAAGCCCTGGCAGCATGAAGGATGTTTTGGATAAGGCACTGGACAGAAAGCTCCAAGTCTAAGGATGGGTAAATGCAGCTTAATGGTTTATTAAAAAATGAGTGTCTACTGAAGGAAAAACAATACACTTGTGAGAAAGCACTGGGGAAAGTATCAGATAGTCAGTGTATTGTTGGGAGGTGCTGTTACTTGCTCTATTTCTGAAGATCTTCCAATGAGCTGGTGTCTCTACTGTCTTCCCAGCCTCTGAAACTGCAGTTCCTGCCTGTCTGAAAAGAGTATATTGCTGAATAAATAAATGAGTGAAGAGGGTGAAAGAAAGGAAAAAAGAGAAGGATGTGATTGCCCTCTACTAAAAATAAGCTCCCCAAAAGTCATCAGTGGACCTGGTTAAAGTTGCTCAGTGTGATCTGCCCTAGGACATGAGAATAATTCCCATGATCACTGGGAACCATTAAACTTCCTCAACATAGAACTGCAGGTCAGCAACCACAGGGAAGACCACGAAAAGGTTCCTTCACTTTGTAGTGTGCTGGGTGAAAAGTGTGGGAATGAACAAATAAGGACAAAAGTTCAGACATACCTTTGAACCTTTGGTCTGACCCATCCACATCTGCTCTGATGTTTTCCCACAGTCACAAAGTCTGATCATTGCAAAGCCCCAGAGACAGCCCAAAGCAGTCTGACTTTCCTGAGACCAGCATTAAACCCCACACTGACCCTGTCCCCATACCCATTTCCTGTTCCTTGCAGCTAGATCCTGTTTTTAACCACTGGCCTTAGCTGGACCACGAGAGAGTCATCTTTGCTCTACTTGTTAGGTGTCTTTATTTTATTGAATTTTTTATTTATTTCCCTATTGTGTTTTTATCCTGTGTGCATGGTGCCAGGAAGGAGGTACAGACAGATTGCTTACTGATCCTTTTGAATGCTTTCAGAAAATCCAAAGATTTCTTTTTCTCCTTTTACCCTGCTGTGCTTTCTCCATTACTATGGTTTCTACACAGATAATTATTACTTACAGACAGAAGTAAATTACTTACTTTCACTAACTGAAAAATCTGAACTTTCCACAATGTGTTTCAAAATTATTTTTTCCATCTCCAACACTTGTAACCAGACAGAGGCAAAAGCTGAATCTATCACCTGTGGTACTTCCAATTTTACACAGAAAAATGCCACTCTTGTTACACTAGATTTTAAATGAGATGGTCTGCTACAAAGCTGACTTCCTGAGGTGAAAGAGAAAATCCTTAATATAAAGATATTATAATAGAGAGGAGGCCATTGAATATATTTTTGTACAAGCCACAGCTTGGGAGATTAAAATTAGAGGCACTTAGGAAAATGCTTATAATCCTCAGAGGGCAGAGATCAGTACTATATAGCTCTGAATCCTCCCCAGCTGACTGTTCCTCACTCGGCTATTCAGTGGCTAATGACATATTCAGATGACACAGCTTGAGCTGCAAACACTTATGAGGATGGTTTAGTCAAGAAAATGAACTTAGAAAAGCTAAAAAAAGATGAAGAGCAGTTGCCAGGCATGAGGATCTGCCTTTTTTTTTTTTTTTTGTGGGAGGGAGGAATTAGCTCTCTTTGCAGGGGCATCACTCCCTGATTTGCGGTTGGGTTAGGTCTCTGTAAGGGAGAGAGCTGGAACCTCTACCTGAGCATGGATTGTTAGGTCTCACCTGTAAATGAGGCCACCCTAGGTCATGGTAGCAGGAAGTTTCCAATGGGCTCATACCCCACAGAGCAATTCACAGAGACTCCAGCAATGACACTGCCTTTTCTTAAGTCTCCTGGGTTTAGGAGAAGGACTGGTTTACAACCTTGACCTCTCTTTTATTTGAGATCTCACAAGGTCATGGTGGTCCAGGAATGTGGCAACATCCACACACATGGAAAAGAGATGGCAGGGAGAAGCAGTAATACCATTGTTGTTAAGATACTGCTGGGAGCCAAGAAAGCAGCCTTTCTCAAGCTGCTCAAGGACAAGAAATTATAACAATGATTAAACACCTGCTGGAGACGTGAGAGACATGATGTTTTGCAGAAAGCATGTTTTCAAAGAGGTGTTGCCTTCTTGGACCAATGACCCTTTTCTATTTTGTATTGCACGAACTACCCTATATATAAGTGTTGTGTTTCTTTAAATAAAGCTCTCTTTTTCTTCTCCATTACACGAAGAACTCTGTTGCATTATCCTTTTTGCCCATTCTCTTGTGTGAGTCTTGTATGGCAAACTAGGTGGGAGTGGTTCTATTATGAGCTCTCTGCTCCTCCATACTAGTCAAAGTGGCTTCCTTCAAAGTGCCTTTTGAGGAATGTCTCTCTCGATGGAGCTTCCTGGGCTGGCATACGTACAGAAATCCTTGGCAGCGTAAAGCAGCACAGTTAAAATTCATATGGACAATAATGGACTTCATCTCTCTGGCAGCATCAGTCATCTTTAGCAGTCTTCAAAATAAACAATTTGGACCACAAAATAAATAGATCAAAAAGCAGCAAACTCAGTTAAGTTACAGAAACCATCGATGACCAAATAATGCCACAAGTCTGGCATCTGTCTTCAGCAGTTGCTCTACAAAGGCTGCTGTCATGGAGATGCAATTGATCATTCTGCTCTCAGCTTACACCCAGAAAATGACCCAGACACTGGATCCCACCAGCTGCCAAGGCACCCAGCTTTCCAGTGGGGCAAATACATTTCATGCAGTGCAAGAAGCAGCATTCCTGTTTCTGTGCTCTGAGGAAGATAAATTACTTCAGCTCACAGCTTTGTGTGAGGGTTGTGCATGCCTGTGTTTAAAGACCTGCATGTTGCTGACCTTCAGGGGCTGCATCTTCTCAGGCCTCTCCCTCACTGAAGCACGAGAATTCTACAGCCTTGTCTGTATTAGACATGTGACACACGTGTTGCATTCAGAAACTGATGTCTCAAAATACAGACTGCATCCATTGACATAATTTGGCCCTCTGTGAGAAGTGGAAAACCCCAAGACACTGTTCTGGAGGCTCAGTGCAGCATATCTGCATTCCCAGCTGGATTTGAGCTCATGGGTCCCAGGGGTACCAAGTCAATACTCTAAAGTAGGAGCATTAGAGCTAAGTGCCACATTGGCTGCTGCTGCAAAGCCTCATATAAATATTACACCTCAGTCTGCAAGGCACAAAATGTTTGGTTTCTGAGTCTATTAATATATAATGAGGATATGGTATAATTAATATAGTTTTGATTTTCCTGTAAATCCACATTACTAATAAGAATGCAAAGTTATTACTCAAAAAACCTTTGCAACAAATGGCTATTTTCACTGATTAAAAATGGAATTTGGGTGTTAAGTGATATTTATGGTTTTGCTGAAATTAATAACTATTAGATTATTGAGCGACCGGCTAATTAAGAAAAGTGATTTTACTCAAACACACTTCAGAACCTATCTTGAGGAGATGTCCTTTGCTTTTTATTTTTTTCATTTTAACATCTCCTAGAATTCTTGTATCCACTTGCAGACTGTAAAATGAAATATTTTTTTGTTTTAAAAAAATACTTCATTTAAAAAATCTGGATATTCCTGATGATTATTCCTCTTGCGGGGTGTTGAGGTTATGAAGTAATAACCACTGTATTGTGAATTCTTTTGTAATTTGAAGCATCCTTGCAAAGGTGATTTCATTGAGTCACTAAAAAATTTAAAGTTGATGTATTCATAGAAAATGAAGCCAAATACCTTGGCCAAATTTTACACATGAATATTGATGTTAACCCACTCTCTGTTGATTTAGAACTGTTTTAAGTTTTTTAATTGTAGCCTTCACAAGTATAAATGTAAATTAGTACATGACAAAGCTGCATACAATTTGAATGCATTCTTCATATTGCTTGTACTTGGTTCAGTTGCTTATATCCGATTTTAAAAAAATTAATTGTTTAATTAAGTTATTTTGGTTTTAAACCTGAAAGGGAAATTCTTCTTTGACTTAGAGTTGCACAAGGTTTTTTCAAACTTCCGAACAGCAGGAGAAGCTATCCCAGAGTGATCAGCACCAATTTTGATCATTAAGCCCTAGAAGTGCCTCTTGTGATTGGTGTGGGAAATGATAGGAACACTGGAATACCATTCACTGACAGTATGTCCTTCTACCTGTTTGTGACAGCTTTGAAAACAGAGGTGTTACAGCATTAACAGGTGTTTTGGTTTTTTGTCCTGCATGCAACAGCTGTGCAGTATCCTAAACTTGCAGAACCTTCTCTGCAGACCAATGTTGTCACACTGTTTACATGAGATTTTCTGCCACAAGAAACTGGTTGGTGATAGAACTTTGGTCATGAATTCCTGGAAAATTTGAAGTCTTCCAGTGTTGTGCCTCAGCTGGGGAGGATTACTAGAGTGCCAGCAAAGAAATTTGTTCTTCCAGTATATTTCAGTGTCAGGGAAGGCTGTCCCAGTGAAGAATCCTGAAAGTGCATGAAGAAGTCTCATGGGTGCATGTTTCAGCTGATGTGCTTGTCATGTTGGTCCTGTGATATTTAAAGTCCAGCTTCCAGGCTTTCAGGCCAGGAAATTTCTCCTTCATACCCATGGGATCAGTGGCTGCTCAGCAGTAGGGCTGGTAGGCTCATGTCCATGGTTATTCTCCTGAATCTGCCTCTTTCCTTGATATCGAGGCAATGAAGCATCTGCTCTGAACAGAGTTAATAAATGTGTCAGGGGGAAGTTGAGGGCATCTCAAGTGAAGCTGTTATTTATTTATCTTATTTTAGAATATAGTCAATAGATATCATCACGTTTTCCTCATTAAGTGCTTCCTCATTTACAGGCTATCGGTTTCCTATCCAATCTTGGAGCCAAACAGTATCAAATATCAAATGATCTTGAAGTTTACAATTAGGTAGAGTGAAAATGCTGGAAATGGGAAGACCCTCAATAATTCCATGGCATCAGAAAATTAAATTTCTGCAATAACAAATTACGATATAATGAGGTCACATTAGAGGAATAAGAGGCCCAGATGCCTCAATGATTTAATCTGTCTCTTCCTGTAGGCCTGCACCTAATTTTAATGAATATTTTGATAGATAACATATTTGGTTCAAAATAGGTCTTTAAAGACAGTTGTGAGAGTATTATATTTTAAAGATGCTATGATAGAAATTCATTTCATTAACTGCCTGATAAGAAAGAATCACTCTACAAATGTACTGGTATCAGCCTTACTATTATGACCCATCTGCTCTTATTGAGTGAAGTGACAGTAATATATCTTTATTGGTCTCTTCCTTGAATGCTTTAGAGACTCATTTTCTTTGTCTAATGAAAAGCCAAGTGACACTAATGAAACAGGTACTGCATATGCCTGAACTTCAGCAGAGAAAACAGAACATCAAGTGAAAAGCTCTGTAAAGAAAATAATCAGGTGTAAATATAGGAGTCAAAAAAAAAAAACACATCCACAAAAAACTACAAAAAACACCCCAGTCATATTAAAAAAGTCATATCAAGAATGATTTATTTATTTTTATTTATTATTGATTTATTTATTTTCTATTAATCAAATATGGGGTTTAGTTTAATGGAAAGGACTATACAAAACTCTGAAACACTTTTATTGCCCTTTTGATGAGAGTTATTCTTCAGTTGGGGAAAAATGGATCTTGTTCACAGTTTATTTATTTATATCACAGCTCAGATGCCTTTTCCCTAGCTACTGTGATATTACCCGAGGGCCAAACAAAAGCAGATTTGTTCTGAGTGCTCTCAGGTGGGGTGAGGTAGCCCATCTTATTTTTGCCTTATTTCTTCTGTCCTGATGTAGTAAAACAGTGCGCATCACTCTGATATTCAGCTTGTTGCTGTGTGATTATCATGCCATCCCCAAAGTCCACATTTTATTCCACTGCACACTTTAACTAGAGACTTTCAAATACATTTGCTTTTAACAAAAATGGTAATGATGCAGCAGACATGCAGACACACCAAGTGGAGGTAGTTCATAAAAAATAGAGCATTTTGCAGGCCTTCTGAAGGGACGTGCACTTCAGATCTGTATCTGCTGAGACATCTGCTGAGCCTCTGTTCCCATGCATATGAACGTGTCTTTTCTTACAAGAAAATTCAAAAGTGGCCAAGGGCAGCCAAAAATGAGACTTGTTTTAAGAATAAATTTTCTTGTAGTCTATTGAAGGCTTTGAAAATAAGCTCTGACTTGACTTCAGGGAGAAGCAAATAGAGCAGAGCAGATGAATAATATTAACTGGAGCTCTTTTCTTCCTTGGAATACTTTGAACTATACAATGGTTCAAACCTTCGTGTCATGACTAGCATTTCTTCAGATATAAAAGACCTAATAAGGGCACCATGAAAAAAGAATATCACAGTCTCCTACAAAACTGTGTGCCCAGGGCATATTTTCTGTAGCTGGCATTTGAGAATTTAAAAATAATTTTTCTCTAAATATCACTTTAATCTGAGTAATCTGTGAATTTTATTTACTGGAAAAAAATTAGATTTTTTCAAATTATTTACATATTTTTTCTCTATCTAGACTCACATGGCCTAGGTTAATTCCTTAGCCATATAATGGGGATTGATACCACTGGCTCTTAACTGACCATGAAGAAATTTCAGAAATTTCCAAGTATATAAATATCTCTGAACAAAACACAAGATCTTACCTGGAAAGACTGATGAAGCTTCACAGCCAGAAAATACCCATTTAATGCATCCTACAGCCTTGTATCTGCCAACTGTGTACACACACTACAATAAAGACTTTAATCCACAGGATCCACAGTTTTTATTCGTTCTTTTGTGAGTGGTCCAATATACCATTTAATGCTTAATGTCCAAAAGCTGCACTTAGCACAAATGTATTCCTTTTTCTGGGTCTTTAATCTGATTCTGATATCTGTGTCTTCTTTGTAGATATTAATGAATTTACTTATACAACACACTAGCCAGGTAATAGGATGGTGTCTCAGGTTTAAAAATTGGGAACAAAGTCACTGACACTAAAGCCAAAATTGCCATATATCAGTTCATTTTTTAGAGGCTACTTTTCAAGAATACAGCCTAGTTTTTTCTGTGAATTCTTCTGCCTTTTATGTGTTCAGGGCACAGTTCATATCAAACTTTTGCAATTACGAGTTCAATACTCCAGCTGTTTCATACTGGGCACTCAGATAATGAAACAGGAGTGATCACAGAGAAAGAGTTTGCACAAATGCTATGATCAGTATCACACAGAAAAACTATGATTTAGACAGAGAAAAAAAATCAGAGATCAAGATGATAGTGCAGGGACTTAATCAGGAAGATAGTTTCTCCTCTGGAAATTTTCATCCTGTTTCATGTAGTTACATCCTGCTCTCAGAAACCAGCCAGAGATGGGAGTCCTTCACCTAACAGTCCACTTCACTTTGATACATCCTTAGGACATGATCTATCCAGTAAATTGCAGGAGGCAGGAGAACTGCAGATGAACACTCTGTGTTTATCATAGAAAGTCATACAACTAAATATACTCTGATAATGTATGTGCCTGTGCAGATTGTAGGTTAGCTATAGACATGGTTTGAGGCATTTCATAATTCTGAGTCCTTTGCCTTGCAAACTTCCCACTGGTGCTGTGATTTGGTTTGTTGTTGATTTTTTTTTTCATTTTCTTAGTAATTGTTTTCCAAGTTAAAAAAAAAGTTGTCTTCTGCAATCGCTTTATTCCTTTCCCTCTTTCAGAATCAGCAGGGACTTCAGGTAGAAAAACCTTCATTCCTTGAACTATCAGTAGTCCTAAACCACAAATTTAAATATTTACCTATTTTATTCCTTTTCCATCTTTCTTATTTATACTGGAGAGACTACTTAATCTGATCCAGTCCACTAGCAAGCTCCAAAATGGGCCAGCTGGCAGAATTAAATGCAAAATATAGTTGAAATGAAGGACACAGTAGGAGGAATGTCCTTAAGAAGCTGATTTTAAGAGTTGCTTCTGACAAGGAAGTTGCACTCACTTTGATCCTTTCAGCACCTTCAACAGGCACATGATTCTGCAATTTGTTGTGGCAGCAGAAAAATGACATCCTATGTCAAAGACTGCAAGCCTAATTCTGTCATTACTAGCTTACAAAAGCTAATAAAAAATTCAATATCTGAACACTAATGGCAACATTGAAAACAAGTTTACGATCACAGGCTTGTCTCCCTATATTGCTACTGCCTCAAATTACTTTTTAATTCCTTGAGATGGAGGTTGCAGCTGAGGATAGACTTATAATATAATGGGCATTGCTGCTTAGTATGTGAACTTCTTGGACCCTCAAACTGAAGGAAGAAAAGGAAGTCACTTTTCTTCTTTTGTTATTTTGCTATTTTATTACATCTTTGATTTTGAATCCAGTGTGTACATACTTAACGTCGCACACGTCCTTCTCAAACAACATTGTTTCTGGCAGAAATTCTTCCTTCATATTTCATTGTATTCCAGATCAGAATCTTACTTTGAATGTCTTGTCTTTGATGCTTGTGAAGCTTGTCATTCATGTCTTAACGATGTAAAATGAAGTTGACAGAATTACATACGTGCCTGGGTATCTGCCGAGTGTGCTGTTTATTTGCCCTGATATCATGTTCATGTTTAGTTAGTGAATTTGCTTTACCTCATTACCTGTTTGGTACCTTATCATCCATTCTTGCCTTTGTGCTGTCTTGAAGTTTTTCTCTCTATACAGCCTCTTGAAGACATTTAATCCATTCTGGAGCTCCCAATATGTGTGGTCACTGTTCTCTCTGCTTTCAGCTTCCTTGCTCGAGTACACAGAAGAGACATATCTGATCTGATCTGTACAACAGCTCATCTGCATTTTGGTGCATACGTGACTTAGTGAACAAACTTCTGCACAGAAAGTGTGAGTACATCCTACCAGATGAACCTCAGGCAGAATATATCCATCCCTTTAAACAGCCTGGAACTGTACTTCTTGTGGTAGAAGAAACATCCCTTAATTTGATGTCTGAGCATTAGCTTTTTAACTGTATTGTTCAGAAGAGAAATAGACAGCAATGATATGAACAGCCAAAACAATCAGTATCAGCCCAGTAAAGTGTGACAGCTCCTCTCTGTGATCTCTCACTGCTTTATGGGAATAGAAGCACACATTCATCCAGTGCACATATTGTATATTAACTGAGGAGATATTTTTTGAACAAAAACAGCATTCCCAGTACGTGTTTGCAACTCATTATATCTAGGAATGAAGCCACATACCCTGTTAGAGCTGCATCTGCTACAAAATGCAACAGCTTGTCAGCTTTCTGGTTGCTGTGTGTACTTCAGTCTGGTGCTCTTCTGTCTGTGTTGGACTCATCTTAGACTCTCAGCCTTGTCAACTCCTCTCTGGGTGAAACAGAACTGCATAGGAATTTTTTTGCTTTCTGCCCCTCCAGCTGGGAATTTCAAGGAAATTATATTGGACTGGGTAAGAAAAGCAAGATGCCTCAAAAACTTTCCTGGTTTAGGAGGAAAATGAGATCATTATTGCACAAAGGAGAATTTACTTTGCAGAACCCTGTGTGTGCTGCAGTGTGGCTCCCTTCCAGCAGAAATCAAGGAGGAGGATACAGGAACATTCCCTAACCCAAGCCGGTGCCAGAGTATGCACACAGAAGTGGGGTCCTAGAGGAGTTCCTGGGTCTGTCAGTTCAGGTGTGGCTATGGTAAAGCTCCAGTACCTGCAACACTTCTGCCCAAAAGACAAAAAGTTGTCCCCTGGCCCTCACACTAATGACCCAGACAATCACATTTTCAATGAGGTCAGACTGCACCCATGGGGACTTTTTAATCCAGCCCCCTGCTCAAAGCAGGGTCAGATAGACCAGCTTGCTTAGAATTCAGCAAAGAGGGGTTTTGGATAACTCCAACAATGAAAACTTGACAACTTGCTTAGACAACCTGTGCTGCTTTTTGACCACTCCTGTAGCAAAAAACAAGTTTGCTCTCTATATTTAAATTTGTGCTTGTAGCCTCTTTTCACTGGCTATCACTAAGAGGAGCTTGGGTTTGTCTTGTTTACTCCATTCACTCACCATCATTGAAACCTTCTGGATTGCTTCTGCCCTGCTGTATTACCGCTTTGTAAGACACTGAGTTATTCTCCCATGAGTACTAGGGCCTGCAAATGTGAAGCACTTTTCTGGAGAGGACTCACATTACTGATCGTGGTTCTATAACAAGCAGCTGTGAGAAGGTTGCTCATGTGGTTTTGATTCTAATCTAGATCTATAAGGTCTCAGCTGGCTCCTCACCCATCCCAAGGCAGAGTTTCATGGATGCCTGCTCCTCTTTCATGAGCAGAAGAACTCCACTCTTCACCATCCTTCCCAAAGGACCTTTATTTTGCCCCTGCATTGTTCCAGTCACGTGAGCTGTCTCACCACACCTCCGTCATTCCAGTGAGATCTATATAACCCTGTAAATCTTACACCTGCACACAAACCTCTTAATCTTCTTGTTTGTCCCCCATTCTGCATTATTAGTGTGCAGGCACTGAGAGGCACTCAGACTGATTTTCCCCCAAATGCTAAGAGAATTTCTTCCACATCCTGCAAGTACTTCCTTCCCTGTATGCATGTACTTGGGCTGAACTCCCTTCTGCCCTGCTTTGATGACTGAATTTCCACATTTCTCTTCACTCTTTGATTATTAAACCTGGACAAGATCATCATGATCCTCATCACTCCCAGTTTAAAACTCTTACCAGACTAGCCAGCTTGTTGGCAAAGATTCCCTACCTGGTCAGGTGTCCTGTCTTTTCCTGTCAGTTCTTGAAGATACCAGGGTCCTAGAATTCAAACCTCTATTTTCAAGCCCAGCAGTGCAAACATTTGTTAATGCACAGAATTGTGGAATCCATCCAATTTTCCCTGAGTTCTCTTTCGCTAGTAGGTCCAAGGAGATGCCAAAGAATGTCCATATCCTTGACCCTCATTCCAGAGCCCACAATCACTCTTGCCATGATTCAGACCTCCTCTGGCAGAGCTGTAGGTACGTGTAGAAGAGCAGAAGAGCAGGGACTTCTAGCATGAGGGCCAGAGAAGCCTCCACAATGTCCCACGTCCAAGCCCCCAGTGTCACAACTCCCTGGACATCAGATCAGCAAAGGTTCCTTTGTGGCCCACTGCTGCCCCTGGCACTTCCCCCAGTGCTGCCATGGGATGCCATGCATCACCAGCTTTGGTCATACCACTGAGGTGGTGTTGGGACTTTCTCTCTGAAAACTCCAATAAGATCAGGGAGACCTCTTTCCTCACCTCTGATGTCACACAGACACTCACCAGTGCCCACCACCCCTGGGCAGGTAGCTCATCTCCTTGGTCTCAGCTTCTGAAAAGCTGCAGGCATCCCTGCAGCCCAGAATTGAAATTTGAGAGCCAGGTCTCACCCTCAGGAGCTCAAAATGAGCCTAGAAGATTCAAGTTTGTGTCTTCATACATCTTTACACTACAACAGATCCCAGCTATCTCTTCTGTACACACTTACTGCAGAGAATGTAATTTAAACAAATAAAACCCTTTCAGATTGGCACATTGATAAGGAGGGGGGTTTGTCCCTAATATGAAGAGCTTGAACAGTTGGAAATATGTGATCTATGTAAAAAGGTTTTGTTTGTTTGCTTGCTTGTTTTTTATTTTTTATCTAGACAGAATTACTTTTTAGCTATCTTCAACTCCTAGTATGTAGAGCTGCAGATGATACAGTGGATCATTGGCATTTTCTGACAGATGTGGGGTTTTATTCAGTTGGGTTTATTAAAATGCTTAAATGTTTTGATTAGACTAATTGAAATACAACATCAAAATAAACTTCAAAATATTTCCACATAGCAGTGTGCTGTCAAGTAGTGAGCCGGCATTGTACTGATTTTTGCAGGAAGGCAAGTACAAGTATTTATTTTGAAGCTGAGAGAATACAGAAGGATCAGAGAGACGATTTCATTCTCCTCTGCAAACCTCCCTGCAGATTCTTAAGTCTGTCACAAAGCAGATGTCATTCAAAATAGAAAACCACTAAAAAAATCCCTCAGCATTCTTAAAGAATTCTGCTATGCTTTATTCCCATTTGCTAGTAGAAAACATGTGTCTTGAATGCTAATTGTGTATTATTTTAGGAAGGCAGGGGACTTCATGAGGCAGATATGAAACAAGCTGCACAAAAGCACCATGGGATAACCTCTTTGGTTCCAGTGGCTGGTGCTTTTCTGTAATCTCTTCTTATTACTGCAGCTGTTATTTAGCCATCAGAAGCTTAAATGACACACAAGAAACCTTAGGAATAAGGCTCAGTTCAACAAAATTATATTTTTTGTCTTTCTGGTAAAACTGCCAGTATACGCATTAGGAGCACTGAGGTTCTCAGTTTCTGAACCTCAGGTTTTGCAGGATGAAGGCAAAGAAAGGCAAAGAAACCCAGTGTACTCATCAAAGAGGTGCCTCTCACCTATGTTATAGCCAGCATCTACTGGAAAGCTTTTCCGTTGACTTCATAAGGCTTGGATAGGAGCCTTCAATGGAAAGTGCAGAGGAATAACTGGGTAACTGCCCAAGAGTTGCTCTAGAGCAGAGGATGTATAATTGCTCTGAAAAACATGACATGATAAATTTCACTAAGAGACCATACTAATCCCTTGATACTACAGACTTACTTAACATATTTGTGCCTAAAATTAAGACCAGAAGTGCCTATCCTCTCTGGTTTTGGGCCCTTTTCTATGAATTGCTAAGGAAACAAGAAAGTACTTCTCAAAGCTGATGGTATCTCTGAGGTGGTTGGAGTTGCCAAGGGGAAATATATTTCCCCTTTCCAGCTGCAGAATCAATTCACAAGAATGTGCTGGGGCCTCTTGAGGCTAGGTGATAGCTGTGGTAAGCTCGATGAGCTGTGCTTTCCTGCAGTAGTTACAGCAGAATTGCACTGATGCAGAGCTGTCTCTTTGTTTCCTGCACACTTCTAGATGCTGAAGATGAGCAAAAATTAGGACCTCTGAGAACACGAGAGCTGGCTGCTATTTCAATGCTGTCATTTTAAAGCAATACTCAACACACCTGCAGGACTGGTGTGATTTTATAAAGATGTCATTTAACATTAGACTCACCCCAGAGTCACAGACATTCCAAGAGTCCACTTGCTGCTAAAAACTCTCTTGGTAAAGAGAAACTGCAGTTTGTACAGCTCTAGAGCTCGTCAGTGGAATAGTCTTCATTGAATTTCTTTCAGTACATACCAAGTATGCATAGAGGAAAGAGATGCACAGATCCCTGACCTGGGTAGCACAGTTTCTGTAACCTTATATCTCAGCCACAGCCCTGACAAGCTTATCTAGCTTTCCTCACTTACCATATTGAATGCAATTGGAATCAAAACTGATCATTCCCAAGGGCTAATTGCCCACAGCACACTGCTCAGGTCAAGCACCTTGCAACGTAATTTGGTTTTCAAAGGCTTTATGTTTCTCAAAGTCAGTAAAGGCAAGATACATCACCAGGTAAACTAAACACTGAATTCATTACAAATTCCTGTTGAATCCTGTGATAATGCCTAGTAACTATGGAATGAGCGGTACATGTTTTAGGTCCTTATTCCTTGTGTTGGTCTTTTTGAAAAACAAAGTGTGTAGGCTGAAAAGGCAAACATGTAGATTTGTTTCAGCACAGAGGAGTGACATGGGAGACACAAGAAAAAGTTCTTAAACCACATCTGGCTGTACTGTAGAGTGTGGTGTGGACTTTTTATTTGGTTTAGTGAGGAAGCAAACCAAGAATATGTTGAAACTTCTGTCATTATGTGTCTGCACTGTAGCTTGTCAGGAAGATGGATAATGTTGGTTTGGAAGATGTTCCTAAAGACAGCATGGTGGTTTACATAATTAAAACTAGCCTTTTTGATTTTATACCTAGTGTCAAATACATCCCAAAATGTGCTTTATCACCAATGGTAGAAAATCTTCACATGGTACTTTGCTGGTTCACCCAACACAGGCCCCTGTTAAAAAATTATAACCCTTGGAGTCAATTCCCTGGAGAGTCCCCAAAGCATTTCCTGGATAATAATGATGCAATAGTTTCCTATCCTATTGATGACTGTCCCAGAGCACCTCAGAACAAATGCTCCCATTCCCTGAAAGCTGCTCAAGTACCAGGATGCTGCTATAAATGGTTGAAATGTGATGCAGTTTCCCCTTCAACTTCCTCCAGATCAGCCTAATGGGGATTAAGGGCCATTAAAGGCTCTTTGCAGCATATGCAGTTGCTATTGATCAGTTGTTTTAGCCAATGATCTGATTACAACCATCTTCTCTTTACAGTGCTTTACTGGCAGAAAGGAACATACAAACATACAATAAAAAGTGGAGAATGAAGGTACCAGACCTTCCTGTGTGTGCTAAGAATTTGTTTACTTGCTAAAAAGAAATATTGCCATTGTTTTTTCCCATGAGTAAAAGTTGCTATCTGCAATCCAAGAAGCCAGTTTGAAGCAGTCATTTATACCTGTAGAGCCCAGGGGATTTGTCTTGCCAAATCATGGTGCAGTACATTTTGCATTTGCTACTGAATGGAGGAGAGCTTAAACGAGATGATTTTGGTAAATGCTTTCCTGCCTTTCACTGCTGCAAAGTTTAGAAAAACTTCTGAGAATTTGGTCCTGCCCCCTTGGATTGACAAAGCTGAAATCTGCTTTTGCCTGTGCTGAGTTCAACTTCTAACCCCATGGCTTTTCAGATAGGCACATGTTACCTTCTTGGACCACTTCTTAAAAGAACCCAGAGGTAACTCTGCTACCTAGAACCCAGATGTGGGTAAACATCTGGACTCTGAAAGCAGGTGCTGGTTGAGCCCCTGTGAAGGCTAGTCTGGGGAGCAGTATGCCATCTTTCTGACTCTTCTGAGGCTGGGTCTTCCAGGTTTGTGGAGGCTGTGAAGGATGCACAGAGGGGGATCTGAAATAGTCAAAGTCAAATGTACAGGCCTCCCATGAGGGAAGGTGAAGCTGAGCAGAGCCTGTCTGGAGAGCAATTATTTAGTGTCAGTGCCCAGTCTCACCCAAATTCTGGTTTTGATGCCTCTGTTCCTATAACAGTTTGAGCAATCATCCTCTGAATGATTTCTCTGGCAAGGTGAAGAGGGAAGGAAGGGCACTGAACTGAGAAGCCTGAGGCAAAAGAAATTCCTGGAAACTGCCAAGATCCTTTGAGGTCCCAGCATTTATTTTGCAGTAGTAGATGGCTCTTGGGGAAGAGGTCAGGCTTCATGTGATTGTGACAGTCTTTTATGAAATAGTGGCAGAGTAGGGGTGGCACACTGGCTCTCCTATTCAAAGCAATTGAACTGCTTATAACTCCTATTTCAGCATGCAAATTGGCATTAGGATTAAAAGAATTGATTTAGCAGCTCACACAGATGATTTGAGATGGTACAGGGTTACTTTGCTTTTTGTGACTGTACAGGAAATACAATGCAGCCATTCATGCCTTCCTCAGGACATAAATAATACTTCACTAAGAAAGTCACAGATTTGTTCAGCTGTGACGTGTCACTACTTAGATGGGCCTTCGTCATCTCTTGGGAGAATGTCCAGAGCAGGAAGATGTGCAAATACCATCAAGGTACCAGTACTTACAAAACTACAGTATGAGTAGGTATCCAGGACAGAAATGAGACACCTGTCTGACAATGAAAGGATATGTTAGAGACTGTGTGTGGGTTATTGAAACAAGTAGGAAAGAGGTATTTTCCTTTTTAATCACTGCAATAATTTGGTCTTGATTATTAGAAAGGGTTTGTATTGTGTGTTTTTTATTTCTCTTAATTTCACGACAAAAGAAACCCTTCTCAGCACAGCCTGTGGCTCCCTAAAGGACTTCAGAGTTCTCCATGTGCAGAGGACAGTGACCCACTCCGGAAACATGAGCACGAGCTGAAAATGATGTTTATCCACCTTTGGAAGTTCATCATTTACTGTCAACTAAATGATTCCTTGTAGCATTTTATTCTTCTTAGAAAGGAAAAAAAAAACTCAGGGCACAAATAATCAATCTAGTTCCCTGGTACCCTGGTGGAGGAGCCCTGATTAGAACACATTGTTTCCTGTATGTACAACATAGATATTCATAGAACATTTTATTGGGCCTTTATCTGATTCTTGAGTATTTTTCTCTTTATGATAGTTTCCACATGTGTACTTCAGTTGTGATAGAGACCACCAGTTTTGATTAACTAGAAGATGACAATGCCCAAAAACCTTGACTCCAGTAGGCCAGACCAGAAAGCATGTTTCCTATGAAAAGTCCCCAGAACTCAGTAAATCAGGTGGTTTATTTTCTTCTTAGAACAGGAGAATTCCATGCAGGCTTGAACTGCTGCAGGTATTCCTGCACCACACAACAAAGAGCAGGGAGCATCAGTGTCCTTGTGGAATGCTATTGAGCTAGAGGCACAACTCAAGCAATTTGTTGCCCTTGGCCTCAGCACAGCAGCGAGCCAAGGACTGTCAGAAACTCCTGCTGTCTGAGATGCTGCTGGCAGAAAACCTCCCTCCACCTTGACACATGGTGAAAAGGTGCAGCTGGAGGGAGCTGTCGTGAGCATCAGGAGGAGCAGAACACACATGACTGTGCTGAGGGAAATTGCAGAGGGCTGCTGCAAACACAGCAGGCATTTGGAAAGGGAGCACACTGTCACAGACCTCTGTGAGGGAAGGAAACAAATCACTGTGGGCTATCAAGGGGACATGATGAGACATTGGAAGAGCGAAGGGGGCGGGTGTGATGTTTCCTCTAGGGCTTCCAGCACAGCTTGAGGGAACCAGGACAGTTGCACTGATATAATATATAAAAGAAGCCTCCAGTAAGTTCCTCCTCCAGGGCAAATATCCATCACTAGCACAGAGAATTGTGACACAGCTCCTAACTAGTCAATTGCTGCTACGTACCTGATTGCTGGGGCTCCTACCTACTTTTCCTTCTTCACAGCCTTGAATTCAGGCACACCACAGCAGCTGGTTATTTTGTATTTGCATCTGAATCTTATATATTAGGGCTGTAATAAGCCAACTGTTCTGCCATGCTGACTTGCCTCACTTGGTGTACTCAGGTCTTGTGCAGGGCTATCTTCCCTCCAGCAGCATAGATTGAGAAACTGGATGCAGCAGAAACACTGCCAATAGCTACTTGCTATAAAAAGCTAATAGTCCTTCGTGAGCCATGAGAGGAATAACAGGAATACAGCCTAAACTCTGGACTGCTAGCACTACCCTTTGGTGAGACTGTGCCCTGACACCAGGATGGTGAGACCATTTTTTTATCAGTGCAGTCATTGCTCACCACAGTGAGGGTCAGAATTTTTCACTGTCATTCAGTCATTTTACCCCTGACCTTGAAAATCTGCAATGCTGCCTACTGTTTTGAAAGCAAAAATCATGATTTTCGTGACAGAGTTGTTCTGCTAATCTTTTAATAGTGCCTGGCATGATCCCTGTGCTGTTTTATTGTCTTTTCTTAGAATTCCTGGCTCGGAATGGATTGTAATTTTCATGATTTTATATGGAAATATTGTCTAAGTCCAAACTGTCTGCCATTTCCTCAGAGAGGCAACTTCTACCTCACTACCTTCTTCACTTATTTCATTGGAACTCTGTTACTCAGATTGTGGTCAAGTTATTTCTGTCAGAGGTGATAAGAAATGTGAATTTCTTCTATATGGCTTTTTTTTTTTTTTTTTTTTTTTTTTTTT
>JANRGV010000001.1:114684694-114770998 GCA_024734035.1 Alethe castanea
GAGGCTCCGGCGGGGCGGCCGGCAGCGCTGCCAGCAAGCGCATGGCCGCTGTCGGGCCACTTCTTCCACGGAAGGTCGGAGCCTCTTAGTTATCAAAAAAATTTTGGTTGTTAAGTCTTTCCATTTTTAGAAAGTTGGAATACAAATACTCGAGTTTACCCTAGGTAAAGCATCTGGGGCAGTTATGTCTTATCTAATGCTTAATGGTCCAGTTGCTTGGTAGACCCATTCATGATTTATCAGGCATCTGATTAAACGTAGTTTAATCTGACTCATGTGATCGTGTTTGCAGCTAATTCAAAGGCAGAACATCATACTTGCTCCGCTTGCCAGCATATGCCAGGATGTAGAATGAACTCCCTCCTGATTAAAACATGAGCCCTTTTATATGACTCCATATTCCAAAAATACCTAAATTCCTTTTTTTCTGGGATAGCAGATATTTCTGGTCACACTGATAATTGTTTCTTCTTTGCCCTTCTTTTTGCCTTTTTTTTTTCTTTGAAAACTGCAAGAAAGGGTTATAGTGTAAATCTTTCATTCACATTCTATTTCATATGCAGTGAACTACACAATAGATTTACAGGTCCAAGGCTGGGCATGTAAAGGTGACTTGGACAAGTGATAAAAATAATTTCTGTTTTTGAATGTTATGCAAAATGCAACAGAGGTACATTCTATCATATTCCTCATCTGTGCTCCAGTAAGAGTTCAGTATTTGACATTATTGAGCAACCTGGTCTAGTGTGAGGAGCCTCTGCCTATATAGAGAGGGTTGGAACTAGATGAATTTAAGATCCCTTCTAACTCAAACCATTCAATGATTCTATGATCATTTCCCTGATTTTGTAGCAAGCAGATTGCAGCTTTCAGAAAATGTTAAGTGACTGCGGAGCAGTGGAGTTTTGCCATTTATATAATGACTATCTCTATTTCTTTCATATCATAACAAAGGAAGAATCTTACCCAATATATGTATCGCTTATAAAGTTATACAAAATAGGATAACTGGAGTGAAAGAGCAACTAGTCTCAGCTTCAGAAAAAGAAAATGAAGAGCAATTCTGGCAATTAATACTATGAACATTTAATTGCCAGCTATCATGTTAAATGAAAATGTAATAGTTTTATATAGCCTCACAAGGAGAGTGGCCCATAAATAATTGCATTCATAAGGAAATAACTCTTATAGGTAAATGTGATGACCTTTTCATAAAAGGTTAAATGCTGGACATGTTGAGGGAACTCACTGTATGTTAATATGGAGCCATCAGATCTGGTCCTCTGTAAAGTCTGAATTTTGTTCTTGAAACAGGAAATCAACTTTGTTTTGTTGGAAAATTATACTTTATTTTTCATTTATGAGTATGGAATACTATTTCTGAGAATTCCCAACTAGATTTGCTAATTAGAGTTAAAGAACCCTTTTAAAATTCCCTTTAGGAAAGGCATATCAAATCTTTCTTTGTTGTCCTGAGGGATCTTGATAACACAGACTCCTCAAATTCTCCACAGAAATAAAAACCACTAGAATATTATGCATATACTCCATTTGAAGATTTCCTTAGGAGCAATGATATTTCTACATTCATAAATCATTTTTGCCTACCATAAGTTTAGCACATAAAATATTCAGAAAAACTAGCAAGAAATTACTGTCTTTCAAACCACTGCTATTTCCCATTGTTCACAGGCATATGACCAGAGTTTGAACTAAAAAGAGGTGAGCATCTCCAGCAGTCTTAGCCTAACAAATTCAAGTCAGGGGTAATTTGGCTTCATTCTCATATTTGATAAGGCTGCCCATCAGTAGATTCTAAAACACATTGTTTTACAATTATTATTAGAGATCATACCAGTCTATTAAAACTCAGATGATGAAGGTAGAATTTCATATTACTCTGTCTTGAGCTAAAGCCAAGAAGTTTTTAGACTATGGATTAAGAAAATAGCAAGAGGGAGTGGATGGAGGTGGGTGAGGGCTGGAGGCAGGGAGAGAGAGAGATGGAAAGGCAGGGAATAGTATACAATCCATATATTGATGGTACTGCAGCACAATGCTTCAGTTATCCTTAGTGGTTTGATGTGCACATTTACTGAGAAAATTAATGAATGGAGTCCTCTGCTAGCTCAGAAAGAAGATCTCTTGGGGAGGAGTACTATCTGGTTAGACTTATCCCATGATAAAGAGAAGGAACAAGTGGGACTGAGTATTTCCACTGCTCATTGAATGCCAGTAGCTGTAGCTGTATACCAGGCTGTGTAAAGGAGCAAAAATGCTTCACTGGCATTTTTGTCGTTTCAAAGCAGAACTCAGTTTTGTGTGTGTTCTGCATTCCTTTCAGTAGCTCTTTGAAAATAGTTGTAAAACAACTGTTTGATCATGCAGATGT
This sequence comes from Alethe castanea, assembly GCA_024734035.1. Taxonomy (NCBI): domain Eukaryota; kingdom Metazoa; phylum Chordata; class Aves; order Passeriformes; family Muscicapidae; genus Alethe; species Alethe castanea. The sequence goes on from JANRGV010000001.1 coordinate 114,687,087, forward strand.
TAATGGAAAACGAATTCTGGATAACTAGATAACAAGAGAGGTTTGATTCAATGGCAACTAGACATTTAATTTTGCATCATACTCCTCTGTGGGTGGCTTGGGAGGAGGACATTCTCCAGTGAGAGAGCAGAAATGTAGCGCATGATGCTGGCATCCAGCTCTGTAAAGGAAAGCTATAAATTTGGAAAAGCAATCAATAATCTGAAATGTGCTTGTACAACATATATTCTACTTTTTCTAATAAAATACACTCTTGCTTGGGCTTACTTCTTGGATGGTTTGTCTTCTAATTACAGTTTTTACTTTCCACTTTTTCCACAGAAGTATTTATCTTTTGTTCATATGGCTTCCTCCTCAGCCTCCCAGCCAGTGCCTCTGGAAGTATAGCTTCGTGCTGCTGCATTTGCTTCTTTGTGTGGAAAGAAAGTGATTTGCTTTTTGTATGCTATTTATAGAGAACTTCTCCACAGAGATGGCATCCCCTCCCCCCGATGGCTCTGAGCATCCTCGTACTGCAGCTCCCCACCACCTGATGTCCTATTTTCTCATTGGCTCGAGCTGTTCCCAAACCTTGTGACTCCTGTGAGCTAACGCCCAGCTGCACCGGCTCTGAGACTCCTGCAGTGAGGCATAATCTTCACTTTCACTTCTATCATTAATCCTTAATATGCCAAAGCATCCGAGCACGTGCCTGCCTTCATTCCCAGAGACCCCTGCCCTGGGTAAAGCCCGCAGGTCACCGTGGAAATAGATGTATTCCTCGGCTTGCTGAGGTGGTAAGCAGCTCTATTACAAGATCTTCATAACTTGCTGGAGGACTGTAACTCATATCATCACACCTGAGAGAGAGATCTTATATTCAGATGACCTTTTATTTCCTGAAATTGTAAGTGCTGTCTCACCCTACATCTGTCGTTCAACTAAAAGTCAGGCGACCGATTAACTTTCTCTATGGGATTTCCCTGTGATTATAAAGCCAGGTGACTGTGAGAAGGTCACTAGGAAAAACAGTCTTGTGATTTCAGGCTTGACAGAAACCTGGCAGGAAATGCAGATGAGAGAAGGGTCACACTTAGGCAATGATAACCTTAAATATCAGAGACTGAGCTCAGAAATATTTTTTTTTCAGATCATCAGAAGGGCTCATGAAATATGTCTGTTTGTTCATTCCTCCAGGAGACCCCCTCTGTTCTTACATCTCAGTGTGTTACGATAAATAATGCATTGCCTTCCCAATAGCCTTGATAAAACTGCTTCCTTAACCATATGAGGAGTACATTTCAAAAAGAGAACAAGCAGAGCACAGAGATGGAAATTAACCCCAGGACCGCCAGCCTCCATTAGCAATCATGGTGTCTGACAATTTCGGGGTTAAATGAGAAGTAGGTGCCTTTTTACTGAGTTCTGCTCTTTGTTCTTGCTTTAGTGTGTGTCATTGTGGAGACTGTCATGTAAGGTTAATGACAGCCTCTCATTACCCTTGTCAAATATGTAATAATGTGGCCCAACAACAGGGCTGAATGGCTCCTGCTTGTCAGACCCCTATGTTTTGCTTAGCAGATGGTCACTGTGTTTGGAGAGGCCCTCAGATCCATCAGTGCTATCCTGAACACGTGTGTGAGGGAGGCATTTTTCCCTGATGGGACAGTTCATGGATGGAATACTAATTGGGCACAGCAAGGCAACTGAGGATTTATTTATTTTTGTTCCTGATAAAAATATGTTGTGTTCCAGAGAGGAAAGGGGAGGGAGAAAGAGGCACACCCCCATTTCTATTGCTGCCAGTCCCTCTTTCATTGTCTGACTCCTTACATTGGCAAAATTGCTGCATGTTATGCCTTATGCTAAAAATACTGGCTCTTGAGCTACAGCATAAATGGGCTTGGAAATTCAGGCTTTGGGCAACTTTTGATTCTATATTTTAAAAGTCCAACTCCTACTACATCTTAAAGAGGAGTGGTTGCTTATTCACTGCGAGCTTTAGAGAGGTATCATGTTAATATATCCCCTTGATATTGCCTCCCTAGTTATTAGGATTAAATATTTATATTGTGGTAGCTGACCCTCCTGTGTTAGGTAGTATGCAAACAGAAAATATCTGTTCCTTCTCAAGGGAATATAAGCCTCTTTAGCATGAGGCTGCTGGTGTGGAAGGCAGTGGTTTGCATTTTTAGCTGTGTCAGTAGCCTGCTTCCAAAGTTGGTATCCTCAGCCTTTGACCATGCAGCCGTATCTATTAAACATAGAGCCCTTTGCAGCAGGAGCTTACTCTCCCCAGAGTCTTGGGCTGGGACTGCCCCAGACAGGTGTAGAGTTTTATGTGGTTTTAGTTTTTCAAATTATTACTTCACTTTCTTCAGAAAACATTTTTACTTTCTTTTTCTTATTTTTTTCCCTTTTTTTTTTTTCTTCTTTTTCTTTTTCTGCGTAAAGATAGTGCAAAGTGATTAATATCATCTTTCCCCATTTGGGGAACCTTGCACTAATGGAACTCGATTGTTCTTTATTGAAAATGCCTAATATGAGCAGACTGCACAGCCATAAAATAATGCTTTATCTGATGTGGTTACATATAATTCGTCTACATCAAGGAGTGGGATTGATGTGACTAAAATTAGGGTAGTTATAATGGTGCAAATGTTCTTCATGTAGACAATATCTCAGTCTGCAGAATAAGAAAAATTTGTTCTAAAAAGAATAATCAGCTCTATTTGTTTCAGAGGGATGGTAACTCTGAAACTTAAATATAGCACTGTAGAAATCAACATGGTTAACTACTTCACTACTAAACCATATAATGGAGATAATCCCTATCACAAAGAGCTTTTCTATTTTCCTAAGAAGTAGATTCAAAAAGCATAGTACAAAAATAACGGTGGGAAATTGCACTGGATGCCTTATGTCGTTTTGTATTACAATTAATAAAACCCTCCACCAGCTTCTTGTCACTACCATCAAAGTGGTGCAGATTTCAGCAGCCAGGCCAGCTTGTTGCAGAGTTCATATAATCAAGTCTGTTCTGGACCAAGAAGGAAAATTGAAAGTAAAAAAAAAAAAAAAATTATCTAGTGTTTCCCTATCAAAAGACATGAAAAACTCACATGTGAAATGCCAATCACTTCAGAAGTGTAAAGAAAACAAGGTAGAAAAGCTACTTCAAGAATGTCCTGGGGTCTTTTCAGGAGGTTTAGTCCTTTCAGTCCATCATCCTTTTCAAATCTCATTTATAATAATTCTTGTTAGCAATAAAGTGACTAATTTTCCATCTATAAATGATTCTGGTAAAGATAACATCCAAAAGGGCAGGCCTAAAGTGGAAAAGCACATACAGCTTAGTCACCTCACCCTTTGGGGCTGTGAGTGTGCATCTGAGAGAGTGAGAAGGACTTTTTCCACTGCCAGCTTGACAGCAGGCTTTAAAAAAAATTCCGCAGTCAGCAGACTTCAGTACTTTTTTTAAAAGACATTTACCGTGAATATTACTCAAGTTGGCATAGTTCCCTTTCCTTTCCACCACTTTTCTCTTACTGAAAGAGCAAAGAAATGGGACAGTTGTGGTTATTAGGTAATTCAGGAGATACCTGCTTCTTGATAGTGATGGTTTTCCTCACAGAAATGATCCTAAGAATAGAAGATAAGAAATCATGTGAAGTTGCTAGAGTTTCCTGAGGGGAAAATAAATGAGGAATAGAAAGGTTGCAGCTTGTGACTCAGCTTTCTGTCGTGCCCACACACATGGTGATGCCCTCTGCCCTAAGGGAATGGGGCACCAGAAAAAATAATTGTTCCCATGTAGTACGTCCACCTTCTAAAGTAGACCAGTGAAATACAAAACTGTAGGCCAAGCCTGCTAATTAGTATATGTAAAGGTGGTAAAGGAGCAAAATTATGTAAATCAAGATGGCAATTAAAGTCAGCCACACTCTCAGCAAGTATCTCTGAAATTAGCAGATATGTAATGAAGTCAACAGCCACCTCTGCTGATTTTATCAGATGGCACTTTCTGAGGCAAAGCAAGGCAAAATGAGCACGGAATTTAAAACTCCCCTCTTTTTTATAAACCTCTTTCTCACGCACATTGCAGATTAAACTTGTAATTTTTTTGTCTCAACAGTCATTTTGCCAATGCAGGGGAGTTCATGACTTTACAAAATGCTGAGAAATAGACAACAGTCGCATGGAACCTGAATTTTAAAATGAAAGCCCCCTGAATTATGCTTAAGAACACATGCCTGGAAACACACAAATTTTTTAACTGACCATGAGGAACGGTGGACCCAGCAGTATGTCAACAGAAGCCTGAGAAAGCAGCATGAATTTTCTTCTATTTAGGATTATTAAGAACTGGATTGCTAAAGCACTGCTTTCTCCAAATTATGGGAGACTATAAGAAGACAGAAATGATGCAGGAGTGGCAAAAATAAAGTGTAGAGGAAAGAAGGGCAGCTTCTAAGCTCCCAGAATGAAGGATGGGGTGGGAAGCAATGTCTGTAACAGGCCTTCTGGCACAGAATGAGAGTGGCATCAAAATGTAACTCCAGCAATGAAGAACAGCCCAACTTCAGTATTGAGATGCACAGCTGGTCACTCCAAGGCAATTAAAATGAATTGGCTGAATTTGTTTGTTTGAAGGAAGCAGGAGGGAAAGTTCTCCTTTTTAGGAATTCAGGTAAGGTTTCTGCCTGGGAAAGGTGAGGGGTTTGATTTGACTGATAGAATATATAATAGTTTCAAGGGTGTTGATATGCTGGAGCAGACTACATAACCTGGAGCTGCACAGATTATTTTTTTCCTAAACAGCCCATCTTCTGAATATGACATGAGAAAGGCATCAAATTATTTGAGCGTCAATAAGCTATACTACGTATTTATGGGTAGTGAGCAAAATGTTTTGAAGTGTTAGCTCCCTGCATTATTATGAAGCCCGATGAAGAAAATTTTCCCAGATAACTAAAGCTTAAATTTCGAAAATTCTTTGCTTCTTAACTGTCATTTAATTATGACTGAAAAGCAAAGTAATTTCTAAAGGCATGGAGCAGCTTTTTTTTTTTTTTTTTTGAGGAACCAGCAAATTTAAGACTCTACTGTGCAGCAGCACAGGGAAAAGAGCAAAGCAATCTTCTCTATTTGGAATGGCCATGATTTAATTGGCTCCTACTGATCTCTTATTAATTAAAAAATATTGTAGGCTCTTTGAAGCCTGCATTGCTCCCTGTCTGAAAACATGCTTGTCAATCTCGCCCCCTCTCTGCATTATCATACAGTGAGTGTACAGAGTTTAAGAAGTCTTTGTGTTTTTTCCCTCCTGTGTTTATCCCAGGACTGAAAGGGCAGCTAGGAATTAGAAGTAGTAGTACTTCCCATCTTGCATAAAACTTTTCTTTTCCAACAACACCATAGAGCTGCAGGCTTCCCCAGTGCTTGTTCTTGAGCATCAAACCCAAGTTTTGGTAAGTGGCTTCAATTGGGATGATTACACTCACAAGAACTTAACAGGCAAAAAAAAAAAAAAAAAAAAAAAAAAAAAAAAAAAAAAAAAAGCCCTCTGCAGTTCCTAATGAGACCCAATTAAAAACAAAATTCAAATGCACAGCTCTATTTCCTTGTGTGACCTTCGTGTCAGGCTACTGCAAATGGTCATGGTCCCTGGGAAAAATGACAGACTGAGGAAAGTGACTGAACAAAAGAGACACATCTGTCTACTGTTGGTAGGAAGAAGGCACACAGCCCATCCCCTGCTGATGGTCCTAATGGTGCAGCACAGTTTCTCTCAGAGGCAGACAGAAGCAGCACAAACAAACCTGACTTTCCCTGAGCTGCTTCCTAAGTCAGGATGCCCTCTCCTCTGGGAGGAACTCTGGTATGACTATGTGCCAACAAAACCATTTGGCTCATACAGTGATGTCGGTACCTCAGTACCTGCATAATGATGGTAGGGTTGGTTTGGTTTGGCTTTTTTAATACTCTCTTAATATTCTTTTGAGTTTTCACAAAGTCTCTGCTATGAGTGTCCTTTTTCTGGAAAATATGGATAAGTGAGATATATATCTGTACAGACAGTTTTTATTTTAATTCCCCTGCTACTGGTAAATTTGATTAGGAGAAAAAAAGATGCTGAACAAATATTTTAAAAGTCTGCCAGCTGATTAAATCACACTTTCTCCCTATCTTCTTGGCATATGAGGTTGACTTGGGCATCATTTTATATCTTCTAGTTTAGATTATGATCTTTCAAATGGCATTAAGCTTGCTTTGATGTTCTATGTGAGTACAGGACAAAAGCCCAGGAATTAAATGATTGCTCGCATTGCAGCATCATAATAAAATAGCTTCAGACTCCAACTAAAAGATAACAAATGGATCTTTCCCAGAAATGCTCACGTTTCTTCACTGAGTCGTCACTCATTCTCCCAGAAAAAAAAAGAAAAAAAAGTGCTCAAGGCCTCAATTTATTTATTTATTTATTTATTTGTTTGTTATTATTTTTTAACAGGGCTGGCAGTGGTGTCTGGGGTCTGCTTTTCTTATCAGTTTCTGGCACTGTTTTAAGTGATTATTTTGAGATACACAGGAAGGCTTTGCTTTCAGAAGTTGAAATTTTACCCTTTTTTCTTATGGTTGTGTCATTTGGGACTCCTGTAGGAACAAACCTCAGGCATGTAAACCATTAATGGTCCAGCTTTCCCCACTAAAATTTTTTCTATTGCAGGATTTTCCTTGGTCTGGTGGAAGATAGCTGCTGTGTGAAGTCATGATATTTGTTGGGCCAGATATATTTGAGACCAAAATGAAATTAAGAAGGTTTACTAAGCTGTTGCCCATCTGCTGAGCTACAGTAATTTTCCATTTTTGGCCCATTCCAGTTGTGAGATAACATGGTTCAGCATTAACCCCTTTCAATTAACTTTAAATTGAAAGTTCAATTAAGCCGCATCCCTTTACACCTGGGATGGGCTCACCGTACACTCACAGCCAGTGATTACAGTAGCTCAGCCTACAAACAACAGGCTGGCAAACTCCTCAAACATGGGCATGGACTCAGGTGTCCATGGTCACTCTCATAAATGACCTTGAAGATGTCACAGTGTCCTGTTTGGAGGCAGGGATAATAAGGGCAAGGCGTAAGGGTGACGAGTTGTCAGCAGTCGCTGCTGCTGAGCTTCCAGGGAGCACCCCTCTGACCCAGCTGCAGGACTACTGTGGCCTGGAGTACCTTGTCTGACTAGTTTGATAGCAGCTCTGGAGATCATCAGAGTCTGGCTAAATTAATCTGAGAGGAGAGATGCAAAATCTGGTCAGCTTCACCAGCAAATCTAAGCTTTTCACAGGCCCTTATGAAGAGCCCCGGAGAATCCATATTGTTTGTGACTGCTCTAATCAGGCTTCTTTAGACGTTGTAAAAGTGTTGCAGTTCTATTCTCTGATTTTCTCCACATTAAGATAAACTTACGTGTAAACTTTCATGCCTGTGGCTCATTGATTGCAAGCTGATAAAACCGAATGAATATAATCTGTAAATGACAGTAAATATATCAGTAAGACATTTTATCTTTAGTAAGATATTTTCCTCCCTTTAAATACATTTCTGTGTCATTCTGAAAGGCTCTAGTTATTGATTCATACTTTGACTGGAAGAAATTGCTGTGGATGAGGTGAAGAATAGAACAAACCTGAAGAAGGAATATAAGAAAATTAGAGGAGAAAAGTGAGGGAGACAATTTAGGGAATCAGGATGCTTAAAGGAAGAATTTTAAGAGAAAAAAAAATAACATGTCTTTACTAGCTGCCAAATATGAATTTAATCCAGAAAAAAAATCTTGTTAGAAACAAAGAAATATGCATTTTATTTTGTTTTTTTTTTCTTGTTAATCACCACAATATGCTTTGAATATGACTGCAGTCCTGCCTAATGTGAAGTATACAGTGATAAAATCTCTTGGAAGTGATTCAAACCCTTGAAAATACAATTGACAATGCTAGAGTTCAGCACCTTAAAGTAATAGAAAACCGAAGAACATGAACCTTGCGAAACCAGGTTATAGTTCCTATAAGCTTGTCCAGAGAAAGAGATTTCACTTTGAGTCACACATTAAAGCTGTTTTAAGATATGTTGTATGTAAACACAGGCTTGTGTTTCAGCTGCTGTGAATACAGCAAGCCTTGTGAATTGGTGGTGGTGGTCTCTGCAGCCCCTGGAGATGGGAGCCCACGGAAATGCCTTAACAAGCGCCATCCAGGGGAGGGCAGTGAGGCACAGAAACGCTGGGGTGCACATTGCTGTGTGCTGTGCTGCAGTTTGCTGGCTGCTTGCTTGATAACTGGCAGGGAATTCAGTCCAAAATTGACAAGATTCATGTCTTCTGCAATGCTTGGACAGCAGGGTCCTGTCCGTTCCTTTCCCCTGCCAAGCAGCCTGGCACAGAGAGCAGAGTGCAGATGGAGCGGCGCAGCTCACCTGGGTGCTCCAGACACTTATATCTGCAGTCTTACTGAACTCTATTTGTCTTTTTGCTGGTATTTTACCAAAATAAAGGCTGGAATTTAAAGCACTGCAGCCTGTGCTTCAGTCTCCTTGACAGCATAAAACAAAAGAGGATAAGTATCACTTTGTAAGCGACAATTGAATTTTATAAGAACAGGTTAGAAGTGGTCACATAGTAATCACTTCAATTTATCACAACATTGTCTTCAGAAAAAGAACACAATTATATACCAAAAACAGTCTAAGCAGTTTGGAACATTATACCTTTATAAGTATTCTTTATATTGTGTGGATCTACTTTTTCACTGTTTCATACTTCTTCCATATTTGGCCCTGTGGCCATAAAATTAAGGACTAGTACCAGAAAGAGGAGCAAAGTTAGAGGCAGAAAGAAGTTGGCACGGGATAACTTAGTGAATTGGCAATGGGACTTGGAGTCTTTCAGTCTGTCTGAACCTTGCTGATGGGAACTGCACAAACAGCTAATGGGGATAAATGGTTTGTGCTCCTCATGAAGAAGTGGAAAAACTGCAGAGTGCTGGAGTATATGATGTTTTCTGAGGAAGAGCTGGAAGCAGGAAAAAAAGACAGGTTTGTGGAAATAAAGTAAAAGAGAGGTGGTTAAAATTAGATCACCAATGATGATACAAAAAACCACTGCTGTCCCTGCTCAGTTTTCTTTGTCTCATCTTCACTGAACAAAAGATTATTTAAAATAAAATTGTTGCTTTAAATGTCAATTTTCTTTTGACCAATGCAATTATTCTCAGCTCTGGGTAGTTAATTGTTGAATATGAATAGTTTCCATGGACAATTAGAAGGTGAGGGTGTTTAGAGCTGCTTGCCAAAATTCACAGGAATCACAGAATATTTTGTGACCCATAAAATCCTATGGAATAGTTGTGTTTAAGTAGTCAATACAGACTACTACACTTTCCAAGCTTCCTGGTAACTTCAGTTTGTATTTGCTGTAAGCTCTGATTCAGGCCTATCTGTTGTGATCACATTTCATTTGTCCTTTTTCTGAATGTTTTACTTGTTGACAATTTGAATGTTAGGCTTCATGACGTTCATATTTTAGCCATTAAAGCTAAATAATTCAGACCCTGTAATTACCAATATTGTGACTTATTTTAGTGTTTTGGAGGCATACATCTTTCAGAGGCTAAAGCAGAAAATAAAGACATTACTTTGCAACGTATATTGATCACAAGTATGTAATAACATCTCTTACTCAGAGGACATTGCTGCTTGCAGTCAAAACCACAGTTTGCTTTTAGCCTTATTCAAACAGCCTATTAAGCTGGCAGGTGAATTGGTCACTGCCCTTCTTTCTCCTCCTCAGCTCCTCAGTGTAGTGTATTAACCTCATGAACATGTTAAAACAATGTTGATTTCAATTTAAACCAGTAAAAGCAGCAGGGAAAAAAATCCACCTTAGTATCTTCTTACCTAAGCTGACCAGAAGATTCCCCAAAGTTTGGGGAAGATGGGAAAAGAAAATTACCTGTCCCAAGGGAAAAAATAGTCACCATTCCTGGTGCAAACAATGCTCCTAGAGCCTAAAGTCAGCTCTACTTCTCCTGTGCCAGTTTCTAAGGGAAATAAAAGTCAAGCAGTAGAGCACCAATGTGTCCTGAAATTTTAAGGACAATATGCATTGACCTTTAAGCAGCAGGCACACCGTGGAAGAACCCACCTACCACAGGCAATTATAAACTGCCTGGGATCCGTGGGGAATTCAGCTGTGGTTTCCTGCCTGCCCCTTTCCTCTCCTGGATGCAGCCATATTTTGCAGCATGACCCTGACAGGGAACACTGTAGGGTGGTGCAGAGGGGCTCAGCTGAGCTGCTGCTGTGGTGCCACAAATAAGAAATCTGCAGCTCAGTTGCTGCCTCTGCCCAGTGCTTTGTCACTGCACGTAGTAAAGAGAATTTTCTTTAGCTCTCAGTAAAGTGTTCACTGAAGCTGTGACTCTTCCTGGGTTTTGTTGACACTGATGTGTCTGATCCTTCTGAAGCTGGTTATACCCCTGTCTAGGAGAAGTTACCAGCATGCCCATTCCAGCAGGCTGTGTGTGGAAGAGAAGGGCAATGGAGCAGCACTGCAACCTCTTGGGAGCAAATGGGGCGATGACAGGGGTCAGGGCTTCCTCAGAAGGAGGATTGGGCAGGCTGTCCTGGGAGGACCTTTGTGCACATATCTGGGGGGTGGTTAGTGATGCATCTTGCCAGCATCTGTCCTTGTCCCAGTCCTTGGCACCCTGCTGGCAATGTCTGAGCAGAAGGGTCATGTCTGCTGAAGCACAGGAGCCTTCCTGCACTCAGAGAGAGGCGAGATCTGAGCACACATTAATCCAGGTGACTTGATTTAACCTTTATTTCTTCCACAGCACTTTGCTGTGGGGGGGACACCTGGCAACAGCTTTCTTTCATTTTATCCTGGGACAGTGCAACGTGTGCTTCACGCTGCCTTTCTTTTCCAAAGGTTAAAAATATGTTCGTCAGTTATATACATAGTCAAACAATTTCAGAATAATTTTGGTATCTTCCTCTGTAAGGTTGTATCCTGTAATTATTTTTAAAATTATTTTTATTGTACATTACAAATCTGAGATTACATGCAGTGTTTGCATTAATTTACTTTTATTCCTGTTATTTTTTTTCCTGTAAGACTGGATTTGAAATTATATTCCCTTTAATGTCATTGTTATTGCATTTCTTTAGCAGTCACACCCATACTGCATCCATTCAAATTTGTTACCTGTGCCACGCTGGGCAAAAGAGAAGAGATTTAGCAAGGACAGCTGTAATTTTCCTAACAGGGTAGAAACCAGCCAATTGGAAGCCTTTTCTGAGCAGACACTGACAAGACAGCAGAATACTCTCTCCTCAGGTGAAAGCAGCGATCACGCCCCTCGCTAGCACTACGGCGTGTCAGTGCAGTGGAAGATGGTGAGCTGGAGGCTGCCAGCCTCCTCTATTTATAGCATCAAGAGCTTCGGGGTGTGAGGCAAGCTGTTTTTAACACAGTGCCATTTTCTTCTGTTTAATCGTGGAGTGCCATAATTTTTAGAAAGTCATTACCTCTTCTTAAAAAAAAAATTAGGCTTTTTTGCCTAATTAAATAATAGGTGTTTTTGAAATAATAAAAAATAAAAAAAACCCAAAATCACTTCTCCAAGACCTTTAAGGCCATTATTTTGTCTGGAAAATGGAGAAAGGAAAATCAATATATAGCATCAAAGACAAAGAGGAAAAATACAATGAGACACATCAGTTCAGCTCCTGCTTTCTTTCCCTTTTTGGTCTCATCCCTTGTGCTGCCAAGCAGAGTAGAGGAGATCCCTTGCTCATGGAAATGCAGAGAAACTTACTTAGGCTGAAGCAGCACTTGCAAGACCTGATAAGCAAAGTAGCAGACTGACTAGTTACAGCAGGTTGACTTACATTTCACAAAGACTTTTTCCTCCTCTACCTTTCCCCTCATACTTTCTCATGTAATTCTTGCAGAGATATCAGAGTACTCAGACAGAAATATAACAGGGCTGTGTCTTTCCAAAACAGAATTTAAATAATTCCCACTGAGTCACACAGTTATACAGAGATGCCTGTCACGTAGAACGTGCATGGATGTTCATCAATTATTATGGAAGGAGGGCAGAAAATGTCCAGTGAAGAACTTTGTGTGTTTTGACAGTGTCACCTTTTCTGGTAGATGCCACGACCTTCCAGAACTAGTTAATCTTTGTGTCACACAGAAAGGTGATTGGATGACATTGGAAATGCAACAACCCAAACTTAACTTGAAAGGCGGTATTATTTGTGCACATTTTATTATACTGAGCATCCACAGCTTACTTTAATTCTTGTTACTCAGTAGAATTCATACAAGTAAAATAAAAAATTAAAAAATGAAAGAAGTTCCTGCACCTTTTGAGCAGTTAGATGTTTGTACATAATTTGTACATTTAGAATTGTTCATACATTATTTTTTCCCCTTCTTGCCCACAGAAAGCAGAAAAAAAAGCAACAGACCTGGAGAAAACTGGAGAAAGAAGATGATTGGACCTTGAGGGTAGAGGATGAGTGACATGAAAGGAGGGAGGAATGACTCACACAGGCCTGAAGATGGATGAGTTTGCTGCTGGTTTAATACTTCCCATGTAGCCCTAGTGCAGGTATAGGACAGACCTCCATATACGAGATCAGCTTCACAGACAGCTGGAAAACTGATGCTGACTTTCAGAAAGGTCCTGGACTCAGTGAGAGCATGACTAGACCATGTGGGACTGGCAGAAGGAGCCAGAGGCCATGTGGGCTGCCAAACAGTTGGAAGCACCAGACTTCATTTTCTGTTTTCAGGAGCTGCATCAGCTAAAACCTTCCCTTGTGACCTTGACCTTAGCCTATGCCTAAGCTTTGAGGCCCAGGAGGGCTTCAAGAATTTTAGCTAATATGTTGGGTAGGGTCTTGCCTCATCTCCATATCTGGGTTAGTCCTCGTTGTGCATCAACCTCCTTCCATTTAAGCTCTGGGGAAAAACATGTTCTCCTACCAGGTCCCATTTCCAAAAACTGGAGGACAGGTCTAGCCACACTGTGGATTCACAGATCACTTTGTTGGCAGCCTTAAATCAGCTTTTATGCTTTGGTTCTTAGTATTCAAAATTGAAATTATAATTTTCAACTTTGGATAGACCAGGGTCTTTCCTTAATAACTAAACAGTAAATGCAACCACTTCATAATCACAAAGTGCTAATCCTAATTATTTTATGTAAATACATAAATAGGTAAGGGAGTAACGAAATCCCACTGTGTTAAAGCCAAGATATGGACAGTTACCTCAGCAAAACCCAGACATATAATAGAGTCTATCTTCCTCCAAAATCTCTTCCTCCCTCCAGCCTGCCCCAAGAAGAGGTCCATGAAAATTGCACCTTTAAGTACTTGAATCCCTGTGACTACAAGCAGCAGTTTTGTCATGAACTGGGCTGTGAAATATGGATTGTGAGATACAAATAATGGGCCAAATCATAAGGACTTATCAATGTTTGTTTTCAACATTGGCTCTCTGAACCAAGAAAAATCTCTCTGAAGTCCCTAGCAGTCCTCCTCTGTAAAGACTGCCTTGTTTCAGCTCGTTGCATTTCTTTGCAGAGATAACTTCCATTCCCGATACACTCTCTCATCTATTAATGAAAAAAGTAATGCATCTTTAGGTTGCTGTGGTGACTTGGCCTTAGGCCCCCTAATTATAATGTACCCAAGGCCTTAATTAATTTGTAGGACTGTACAGAAGATGATGTCCCAAAAGCCTTCTGAGAATCGAGTCAAAATCCTGTACTTATCAAAGCAGAAATATTGAATCAGTGCCAGGTGTAATATATTTGCATCCTTTCCAGAAAAGGAAACGTTTTTGAGGAGAACAAAGTGTTCTTAGGTGTGTTACAGGTTTATATGGTGATGATGTGCTCAAATTTCAAAATTACCACTTGCATAAGGCAGTTGCAATAAGAAGAAAGGTGAAATTTCATACTTGGGGGTAACACAGAACTTTTCTCCCAAGGCCTTTTGCTAATGCTGTCTAAGTCTAAAAACATCTGCCATTGACTTCAGCTGGAACATGATGGCATAGGCTCTCTATTGCAAAGAAGCTTCGGTAGCTATTTGGGGTTTTACCAATAGAGGGCTCTATTGGTTTGATTTAAGTCACAAAGAAGGGGGAGCTAGACTTTTTTTTTGGAGACCGTGGTAAGGTTGCTATAGTAAATCCTATAACCTATATAAAAGTGGAGTCAGCTGAAGTGCATTGAAAGAAATGCCTAAAGGGACATCGTTTAGGTGTTACTCTATCTGTTTTGCTGTTGGTTTGCTCAGGTATTTTGGAATACTGATGCTGGTGGACTTGCTTATCTGCTTTCAGAAAGGCACAATTCAGGGCGCTGTGAGGTATTTTAGGAATAGGACCATATTAGCAGTATGATAATTTTAAATGACCTGCAATATTTAAAGCCTAACAAAAATAAAATTTTATGTCTGTAACTCCTTTACTAAATATTTTTTAGTCATATTTGCTCTTACAATGTATATTTTAAGAATAACACACAAAGATAGATGCGCATGTTAATGAAAAAATGAAAAATCTATAAAAATGAAAATCCTGCTAATAAATAGGAAAGTGACTTGAGGAAAAATATTTGCTTTCCTAGCTAGTTAGGGTTTTTATTATATCCCACTTAAGATTGAACATATTACTGGCTCAGCTGTGGGATACCATACAATAAAGCAAAAAATAAACTAGAGTCTTTCTGGGGTGTTTAACTCCTATCCAGCGCCTGACCTCTCTCACTAAACAAGGTCTTGATGCTCTGACTCACCTCTTCACTGCCACAATAGGCCTTCCCATTCCACTTTTTAATTATTGTTCCCTATTTCCCAGAGGCTGGAAAGATGCTGGTCTCCCAGCATATCCTGCTTTCGCAGTTTAGATAGACTGCAGTGTCTACTTTCTACAATGCACAGCAGATAAAATTCACCTTTATTTTAATGTGGACGGCACTGGACTGAAAAAAATGAAAACAGTACTAGCAAACATGCTTGTAGATTGCATGATGGCAAGCATACACATCTGCATATAAATATTATATATGCATATCTTCTTAATGGGAGACTGTGATTGTTAGGCGCACTTGCCTAAACACGAACTCCACAGCTAGCCAGGCAAAAAACCCTCTCTAGACAAATGTGTGTTTACATACATACATACATACATGCATAAGAAAAATATATAACTGGTGTATATTTCCATGTGTATGAAAACAGTGTACTGAAGTTCATTTTATTGTGCAAGCATAGTTTAAATTCCATTTTTATGCAATGGTGCAGTGACAAGCTTCCTATAAAATAAATATGGGCTGCAAATGAAAATACTTTAGCTTGCCGGTCTTACATTTTTTCGTAGTAATGAATACAGACTTCAACTTGTGAAAATATAAAATGATAGTGCTTTCAGTATAAATGTCCCTCAAAAAATCAATTCCAATTTAATCTTTTTTTAGTAAAAAAAAAAAAAAAAAAAAAAAAAAAGAATAAAAAAAAAAAGAAAATAAAAAATTAATAATATTTTTTTAGTAAAAAAAAAAAAAAAAAAAAAAGAATGAAAAGATCAGGAGTATAAATAATGACTACCTGTGGTTTTCATAAATAAATATATCCAAAGCAGTGGAAAGCTGTAGAAATACATGGATATTTTATTTTCTCTTCCCTCATGAATTTGTTGTGTTGCAGGAATGTATACAAATAGATGTCTAGATATAGTACAGATTCAGATTCAGCCATTTTCTCCAAATAAAAACATATGTTTCCCTCTTAATGTTGTTTTTTATCCTTTGGAATCCACAACACTTTAATAATGGAAAGTCTACAGTAATGTATGGTCTACCTATGATTTTTTTTTAAAAAAAATCTCATAAATATGAATCTATAAGTACAAGAAAGCTATATATGCTCATGCCCATGTCATAAATCACCCATCCTTTGTTTAAAAAAAAAAAAAAAAAAGAGGTGGGGGAGCAGGAGAGAGTGAGGATTTTATCCCTGGAACCATTTCATCTTATCTAGGGAGGG
Source organism: Alethe castanea (assembly GCA_024734035.1). Lineage (NCBI taxonomy): Eukaryota > Metazoa > Chordata > Aves > Passeriformes > Muscicapidae > Alethe > Alethe castanea. Next base: position 114,703,198 of record JANRGV010000001.1, read on the forward strand.
TTAAGAAATACTGCTGTTGGCACTTACCTAGATATTTTCACAATGTCATGTCCCATTCACTGTTCCTCAGTTGGAAGGATGTTTTCCTTCTCTTTAATTTTCAGGAAGCGACAATCTTCTTCTGATTTCTAGCCTTGTAAGAGAGAAATGACTGCCTTTCCCTATCTCCAGGTTACAACTTTAACTCATAATCCCCCCATCCCAAGGAAATAAAGAGATAACATGATATGTGCAATGTGAACTGATTTGGGATGCTTTTGGTTTAGTGTCTCCAATCAGGAGAAATGGATACAATCAATTGTTTCAATAACTGAATATGTGTTTTTGTTCTGGGGTCCATGCTATGTTTGCTGAGGATAAGAAAAATGTACTAACCAACCTTGCATATGCACCCATGAACACAGTGGAAACTACATTATTGCATTAACTGCATCTTATGGAGGGAACGTTATCTAAAAGGAAGAAAAAGAAAAACAGCTTAGGAAACAATAGCTTAGCTGTTGGTGCTTATCTTGAGTATTTGGCTCATTATTTTAATAATACCACACTGGAAATACTGGTGTGCTACAGCATTTTATTCTCCTTTTTCTTCAGGACAGATTGGTACAGCCAGCACTTTATTCCTCAGAAAATATTCATATGAAATGGATTGCTAGATTTAAATGTACTACCCAGTACTGATGACTAATAGACTATTATTCTGTCCCTCCCTCACCCCTCTGTAATCAACAAAGCATGCACAACAGTGGAGTGTTTCACAGTAATTTTTGGTGATGTTTTGCCTTGCTTGATTGGAAAGTATTTCTGAGGAGGATAAATAAGCTTGCCACCCAGCTCTCCCCTCTATTTGCCTTGCTGATGTTACAGAGAGTAGTTCACTGCAAGATGTGAAACAAGGAATGCAGTAGATTGGGATGCTTCAGTGGGAAAAAAATTTGCAGCTCACTGGCTTCATCTCCCATCTGTATTATTAGCACCATATAGATTTAATAATTAGGTGATTGAAGACGTTTTGATGATGGAGCGGTTTCTATGATCTGCAAAAGAAAGCATCTGTTTTCCTCATGTACCAATTAATTATTTATACAGCAGAAAATACAGTAGACTACCTTGAGGATGAGCAGGTTGGATGTTTGTGTAAAAACAACAAGGCCTGGCCTGGAAATTATGTCATTCTGACCTTCAAAGTCTCTAAAATGATTATTTTTTCAGACATGCAGTAAACAAACAGTGCTCTCTTCTGTCTTCACTCCACCTCATTGTTTGCCCTTCTGTCCTCACAGAGGGCCTGTCAGCTTAAACATCACCTTTCCTTTTATTTTCCATTTCCTGTCTATGTGTTTTATTAGCACCTTTTTCTATTTTACAGTCCACACTGATTCGACATCAGCTTCATCCTTCATAAGCTCTACTGTTGAGACTAGGCAGAGTTATGCATTGTGGGAAATATGCAAAAACACCCAAACCTTTTTTTTTTCATGATTGTCAGGCATGGATTCATTTTGGGCAATATATATTTCCAGAGGCTAGGACTTACTAAAGTTTGCAAATCAAAGAAAAGCAGATCCTTGGATCTCACAAAATATGTTGCTTTGTATTATGACAATAGTGCTCACATGCCTGACATCCTCATAATAATATTAAGCCCTTTTTTTTTCCTAGCATTATGTACTTTATACATTTGTATAAATGTCACAGCTTGTAATCACTTCCTTTGTCATCGACGATTAATCTAAAAAAATCGAATAATTCACTGCCCCTTGCCATTTACATATCGCCTGCTACCATCTGTTCTTCTCAGCAGCAGTAAATGATGGGTAATTAACTCAGTGCCTTTGTCTTTCCCTTGCTGAATGTCTGACACATATAGATTTTCCTCTGTGTGTGTGTGTGTGTCTGTGCGCGTGTCTGCGTGCGTGCGCGTGTGTGTAGGAAAAGGAGAGGGGGACAGGAACAACAGAGAGAGAAAAAAAGCAAAAGATGCTGCAAGCCTGACCCGAGGAAAAAAATGAAAGTCAGTACAAAAACATTTGCAAAGGAGAAAGCAGGACAGAAATATTGGAGCTGCAAAGGGACTCTGTCACGTGGCCTTTTACTGGTTTAATGTCAAAAGAAAGTGGGACCTGGCTGCGGACAATAGCAGCCCTGCGCATGCAAGTACCCTTTTCTAAAGCTGTAAGGTCAAGGTCAAGATGCAGCAGCGAGACAAAGCTTCATATGTTCCTCTTGTCAGCCTGGGTGCAAAGGGGGAAGATGAAAATGAGGCCAAACGGAGGGAATACACAATGCCATTTGGCTCCTGGACTGGAAGCCAGAAGGTTCACAATGTGTCATATTGAAGCTATGATATAGTGGCTCTGCATATTGCATCCTTAGACAAGTGAGCATGAGGCAATATGCAGTGCAAAATTGAAAAAAGAAAAGCAATATTCAAAGAGCTTTTTGCTCTTCCTGCTAATCCCTGTGAGCCACCCTGCCCCCAGCTGTGGAAGGGCCAGAAAAGAAAGCATTCCCTTGGGGTCATAGGAAATATGACATGATAGCCTAAGCAACATCTTCTGGCATGTCTGTTTGATATTGTTTATAAGGAAATAAAGAAGAAAACTCTGAAAATGGTTCAAAATACTTTTTAGTGAAGGTTTTTAAGATGGAGAAAGCATAACAATGTGTCTTGACTACCGTTAAATGACTGTTTATTTACACATATTTGCTATAATTTACTTGTCCTTAGGTAGTGTCTGGAAGCCTCCTTCAGGGTTGAGGGCCACATTGTGCTAGGCACTGTAAACCATGTAATATGACATAGTATTGTCACTCACAACATCCTCAGGGGCTGGCCAATGCTGAGTGTGATGTGCAATAACTTTCATTAAAAGAAGAAAAAAAACAAACAAAAAACAAAAACAAAAAAAGGAAAGAAGAAAAGAAGTTAGTTATTTTTTAATGGGATCCTGTTAATCTCAAAGGAGTTACTTTGCCTAGATGGAACTTCATGCCAACTCAGTTATTCTGCTTATGTTATCTCTATGCCACATTTTACTGCGTGTGAAGCTTTGGGTTTTTGTACATGGGAGAATCAATAATTGGAGATTATCTTCCTAAGATTCAAGACTTGCTCTTCCCAGTACTCTGCCCCAAAACACTCTCTCCCAGGGATTTTTTCAAGCCTTTTCAATCAAGGCCACGACATGGGTAAGATCTCCTGCTGATTTTACACAAACTTTTTTGAATGATTTTACATCTCTCCAGTTTCCTTTTATTCCAAATAATCACATAAACTTGCTCAAATCTGGCTCCCATGCTATTGCATAGTCCTCAAATGAAATTCCTTGCATGTTTAATAATCTTGGAAAGTGACTCACTCTTGTTCAGATATCTTAGTTTGTGCAATAAGTTTAATTATATTTAACCTGAATGAAAGATAATTATTTGATCCATCAGATTGAGTAGTTGAGTAGTGCCAGCTGATGTGATGGAATGTGAATAGCAGTACTTGTAGGAAGTCCAAGCAACACCTACGCTGCTAGTCTAGCTAGAGTTTCTTTCATTAAAGTTTCCCTGACCTAATAAAAAAAAAAATTCGCTTACATCTGACACAGCAGAGGTGCTGCTATTAATGTCTCTCATTAGATTTCCTTTCAGTCTGGGAGGAAAATGTGTTGCTACAAACTACTGATAATTTCTAATATTTTATCTCCTGAGTTTCTTCTAGCTAAACTAGGGGGGATGTTCAGGTTTGAAGATTGAAGGTAGTTAATATGGAACCAAAAGGATTTGGCAAATCACCTCAAAAGGTCTACAGGAATGGATATAAGGGCAACAAAAATAAAAGAAGATAACTAAAAAAGGTTCTAACTCATTAGATTAGGTATGAAGATTATAATTTGAGATGATTACAAATATCCTATCGCTATCAGTGGGATGAGACATTTTGTCTTGTTTATAGTGCATGGTAAGCATGACTTGTACTAATAAGTTTCCAAATATAAGTGGTCAATGAATATTAATAATTAGTATTTCTATTTTGTATTAACATGGTGTCTAGCAGCCTTGATTGCTGCCCAGGAAATCAGTGAGGAAAACACCAAAAAATTTGACTTTGTTCCAAAAACCTTAATGGCTAAGAGACAACAGGGGCCATAGGTTGTCAAAAATGGTGTGAGAGAGAGGAATATGGGGATAGAGGATAATAAAGAGAGTAGTGGCACACAAGGCAATTATATCAATCCGCACAGCCCTTCTCCCTGCTACCTTTTATGTGTGGCAATAAAAGAGTGCTTAAAGGAGGGAAATTATGAGGATTTTCTGTTTGTGTGAAGCACATTCCAAGTGAGCTAAAAAGAGGGAGAATCCAGGAAGACAGAAAGCATGAAAACCTTCAAAAAAACTATTTGGTGCTGAAGACCATCACCATGTGTTGATTGGAAGAAAGTGTATCTACTTTCATTGAATGAAAAATGACAGGGTGGCCAGGGCACAGACTGTGAAAGACTTGGAAGAGAATAGAAAACCATGAATGATGACATAGATAAAGGGAAACTGGTGGAGGGATGAAGAAAAAAATATAGAAAGAAAGAAAAGAAAGAAAAGAAAGAAAAGGAAAGGAAAGAAAAGAAAGAAAAGAAAGAAAATAAAGAAAAGAAAGAAAAGGAAGAAAAGAAAGAAAAGAAAGAAGGCTGCAACGTCTTTGTTACTGAAGAGTTTGAGTAGCACAAAAGAATAAAGTGAGAGATGAGGATGACTTAAAGAACAGGAAACTGGCTGTAAAGTGAAAAGTTGAGTGATGTCCATTAGGAAGTATAATAATCTGTAGCATATGGTGGGAGGATACTTAGCTAGACTTAAACAAGAAAAAACATGATGCAGGCAATAATCTTGTATTATCTGGAAGATGTGCTGAATGGATGAGATATTTTCCATCTCTTAATATCTCTGCTACTTGTACAATCTCTGTACTTTAAGGCAGTGTATTTTTACTGTGAAAGTGTGGAAGTACACACTGGCTTGCCAAGAGACCATGTAACATAGAGAAATATTTTTAAAATCTTTGCATGTGAGAGGAACTTCCAAAATCTTTGTATGTGTGTGTGCATACACACAAATGTATATATTTCTTTATACACTCATATATGTATCATAGAATTCCTCTGTTGTGTAAGAAGTAGATGTTACCAGTATATTCAAATCAGGCTTCATTTGCAATATTAATGTGAAACAAGATAAATTTAAAATCCATCATTAATATATATGCTATACCATTAAAGGACAATGATTGTAAAAAAAACTTAACTGAAAACCACCTTTGCTAGTATATATATATTCAGCTGTCTACTTATCAGACTTAAATCCTAGTTTCAAAGCTTCTATGAGGTGGAAGAGTATGTTTATGTTTAAAAAGAAATAATATATCGAACTAATGAGGACAGCATTTCTTCTACCATTTTTACTAGAGATTCCTTATCTGCACAGCAGATTTCCAATGCATTTCTTGTATTCCACTAGCAATAGAGATCTGCTTTTTAGCTCATAGATGACAGTTCTGACTGCAGTCTTGTGATATATTCAAATTTTTGGAGGGCTTACTTCCTGAGGGTGTACAACAATTGTTGATGTAAGTACACTGTGTACATATGGAAAAATGAATGGTCGGCTGAGCACAGGCACTTGGACATATGCGCATTCTTGATATTGCTTGAATTAGGCAGAGTGTGACTTCATTGAGCTGATGTCTGGTTTTTGTTGAGTACTAAAACAGAAGTTTTTTTTGATTGTATCACTCAGACTGTGCGGTGTAACCTCACTGGGAACTCCCTCTGCAATGGCTTTCTAAAGCTGGTAAATTCATAATGATGTAACATTCAGGGAATTGCTATTCAAGTATAGTTGTGAACATCACATTTTTGCTAAAAGAAGGGGAAAATATATTGTATTAAAGCAGATATAACTGCTAAAGCTTCTGAAGTTGGGAAATGATTTGGAGGAAGAAAACAATATCATTCCCTTGAAGGGAACAATACTTGACACCATGCAGTAGGTCTCTGAGGAAGATTTTTGATGACCTGAAACTTTTAATTGAAACAAAGAGTTGATCATCAAGACCAAGGCGCTTCAGCCCAAGACTTTTTAGTCCAGGTGTCCTCTGGGTTTTTTTGTACATCAGTAGATAGCTTGGTCATTTTGTGCACAGGCTGGGCCATTACACAAAAGTTTGAGGTAATTTTTCTCAAGCATTATACTCCCCCAGCCAAAAAAAAAACTTGATTAACAGAATTGTGAGCGGATCTTCATAAATCTGCTTCCTGTGTACTACAGATAGATGTTTTCAAGAATGTTTCTTAAGATCTCTCATTAAAAAAACCCCACAACTTCAAGGTACACACATTAAAAAAAAGATTAAAATCAAGTATAAATAGTGAAAGAATGAGAAAAGCACTGATTTCTTGCCACCACTTGATAAAAACAAAGCATTTTAATTGATATCTTCACTGTATCATTCATTCTTGTGGTGCTCTTTGACATTTCAAACATAGATGTTTGAACCTCAAGCGTTTAATGGACCTGGCCTACTGTTTTGTATTGATCCACCTCACAGCAAATCATTGGTGATGTTCTTTATCCCTCCCCGTAAAATGAAAAGAAATCAAATCAAAGTGTCCTAAACTTGTTGATTCAAAGCCGTTTCATCTATCAATATAGAAAAATTCTATCAGTATAGAAAAATAGGTTAACAGTCTTTTTCACAGTCTTTCTTCTGCAAACTGGATTTAAATGACCTGGCTTAAAGTAACCTGGATCTCAGTCATAAAAGCAATATGCTGCCAGAGTGGCAAATCCAGAACTTATCACTCATGTATATTTCATCTGCACTTGCCTTTATTATTCTTTACTGCTCAGGGATAAAAAGCTGTGGCATTGCTAGAGTATCTGAGAACTATTTGACCAGTAAATTTGTGGCAAGGCAAATTCAGGATTTAAGAGCCAAAGTTTTGATGCCCTATGATTGAAAAAAAAGAAAAAAAAAAAAAAGAAGTGGCTTCTGAAGGAAAGAAATGTTATCCTTTTTTTTTTCCCCCTTTATTCCCTTTTGCTGCATAGTTTGAGCTTCACCTTTACTTTTCCCCCTTTGATTCCTCACAAAAATGCAAAAACAGAGAAGATGTGTTTTCTTACTCTAAAGAGAAACTTCTAATTCTCTGAAGTTTTTTAGGTCCTTCTACGTGTATGTAGGGATCCTGAGATATCATGATGCTTGTCCAGGATCTGAAGCCCCATGAGAGATTGTTGACCTGATCCTTTCTGCTTGGCTAGGACAGTGAGTTCATATACAGTCTCAGTCCTTGTCTAATTCAGGGCTGTCATTTATATCCTCATTTGACTTTACAATCCTACTGGTCTGCATGAAATACTGCTTAAACTTTAATCTCAGGAGGGAAAAAAAGGAATTCCACTATCAATCATTTTTAAAAGACCTGTCGTTGCCACAATCTCGAGGTTGAACATCTTGAAACATTTGGGGAAAAATCTTACCTAAAAATTATTTAGGTACAAAACTGAATCTAGCTGGATGCAATGAGAAGTCTGACAAAAACACTAAGATAAAGGAAGATAAAGGAAGATAAAGGAAGATGAAGATAAGACAAAGGAATTAAGTTTTGCCTAAGGTTGCTTATTTGTACCTATTTTTCCTGTTATTTTTTCCTGTTAATGTTTAAAAATATTTTTCAAATGTGTAAGTAGTGTATTTAATATGCAGTCAGGAGTAAGTCTGCAATTAGAGTAGTGTACTAGCAAATGACAAAGCTCTTCTTTCTTCTGATAGTCAAAATAATCTGAAAGAACAGAGAGAAAAATCAGAGCACACTGCAGTAGAAGTTGGACCCCAGTCAGTGCCAGACTGCCAACTGTTAATAAATTATGTCTTTGGTCTGTCATATTTGAGATATTGAACTAAAATGTCAGTAAGAGTGTTCATATGCTGCTATTTGATGCTGAAGACTCATTATTAAAGACAGGTTGTCTATGCAAAAATTTCTTCCCTTCTTGTCTTACTTCATGCTTAACCAAATGGACATATGTCTTTCAACACAGTTGTCCTGGACCACTCACATGAATAAGCCAGGATCTCAATAAACTTGTGGTGTGTCTGTGGATATGTTATTTGTAGGGGACCTGGCTAAGAAGTATGGAAAGTAACTAGAGGAACAGATGAACCTTATTTCAACATCTATTGAAAGAATATTTTGGCTTTTATGACCTCCATGTAACTGCATTATTAAACTCTTTGATAGTCTCATGAGAATTCAAAGATGCATCACTGATTTAATCAGAGTAGCAAATACATAGAGAGGAAAATCACAAAATAATTTTTCTGCTTGTTGATGCAGAGAAAATCTTTGCTTTTAAAATCTTAACTGAACACACTGTTAAGAATTTTTTGTTGGGCAGACAATAGAAAGACAGAGATTATTATTGCCAGTATATTTTTCAGCATCATAAAGCAATAGGAAAATAGTCAAGAATGAAATCAGTGTCTTTCCATACAGCTGGTGAGAGGACTACAAGGAAATGTTAGTCAGAAAATACTGAGCCATAAAGTCAACCTGAAAGTTGAATAGAAATTGAACTAGAAGGTCTACAGATTTCCAGATGTTGTCTTGGTTAGAGTCATAGAAGAAGGTGGTAATCCTACCAAGTAGATAAACCTACTTGGTTTCAAGTAACAATTTGCAAGGTCTCAGTTTTCTGCTTCTCCATATCTGATTATGCTTGCATACATGCCTTAAGGAACTTAAAGATATTAATGAGCCTAAGTTTTAGGTTATTCCCTACAAAGAGTCTTGTTGTAAGTCTCCTGAAAGCTTGAGCTGTATTGAGTACTCATAACTCTTGTCCTACAAAACAGAATTTTTTCTTTCCCTCTATGCCTTTCAGCAGTAGTTTGGACCATCAGCATTCAGTTTTAGGCATGGCCCTCTTCCTGTTAAATCTCACATCAGACGCCTGAAGTGACTGGTCTACCTGCAAGGGAAGAAGTTAGATACTGAAGCAAAAAACCCATTTTACTTGCAAAAGTATTTTAATATAGTTTTATAAAGCAATAAGACAGGAATCACAATATCACTACTGAATATGTGCAATAATAGCTGGCCTAGGAAGAAAATTATTTGGTCTTGAAGGTTTGATAGTTGCAGTAGGTGTGACTCATGATCCAAAAAACCATTCTACAGGAAAATGAAATTTGGGAAATACTCCTCTAGTACTATAGAACTAGTGGAATGCCTTACTTCTAGCCCACAGGGAGAAAAATTGTTGTATCCACTGACTTGCAGGAGCTGGTATCATAGTACTCTTGCAGGGTAATCCATGGTATTATTTGCATCTTCCAGCACTGGCTGAATCTAAAGCACTGAACACCTTCTGTGTTTCTGTATCATGATGCATGTTACTTAAATAGGTTGATCAGCCTTTGTTTCTCAGTTTGAAAGATCTTGACAATACCGATTTTTTAAATAAGTGAGTAATTCTTTTCCTAAAGTGGCTTATGGTAAAATTGCTTTTAAAACTGTGAGGAGGGGTTGTTACTGGTGGGACCCAGACCTAGATTCTGTGGCTGCCATGGAGATAGAAAGTAGGTATCTGGGCCTTGCTTTCATGTTTGGTACCAATATTCTTTGAAAGAAATATTGACTTTCAAATGAGTTTTATCCCTTGTGGTTTTCAACACTTTTATTTGAGAAATTTGCAACTACCTCATATGTTAGGCTTGTACCTGAAATGTCAGTTAAAACATCCACACGTCAAGCAATAGTTTTTTGTTTGTCCTTAAAAATGGGAAGATGTTTAGCTTTGGATAAGGCATTTGAAGAACTTCCCTGGAACAGAATTAAAAGGAATCCATGTTTTTAGGGCAAGTACAGTCCAATTAATAAACTCTGTCAATACCTAGTATACCTTTTAGACTTGCTTCATTGGAATTAGGTTATCTGTATCCCTGCAATTTATAATTGATATTATCCACAAGCCTTCAGTGTCACATTGCAAGGTACATCTTGGGTCTCCTACAATTCCAACACTTTTTAGTTGTCCAACAATACTTAAATCCTAAAAGTGAAGAAAAAGGAGAACAACCTTGTGTACAATGTCTGATGTAAAATACAGCACGTTTTATGCTGCAGCCATGTCCTTAAAAATTTATCATATACTGTCCCACCAGGAGATGCCTGATTACTGGGACAATAGCTTCATTTGTAAGCATCCCCTTTGGCAGCCCAGGAAAGGACAGCCAACTATCTGACAGCAGCATAGCATTTAAGTCATGGCTCTGGTGCAGAATTGAATATAGAAGAGAAGGAATGACTAGCTATTGAACTGCAGCAGAGAAATTATTTGTGCTGCCTGCTGTTATATAAAGCCTACTATGCACAATAAGAGCTGTTTCGTTCCCCTAGATTTTAGGTTTACAGCTCACCACAGTGTTGGTAGAACATAACATACTGGCAAGTTTGTTCTTTCTTATGGTTTGGGCAATTATTTGGCATTGATTTTCTTAAAGTTTTGTCTTGCATGTCAGCTTTTTGTTGGCAAACTTTGCAGAAGAGTTTGAGCAAGTCAGTAAGATTTGAGAATACAGATGAGATCAGTACTTGGCTCATGCTTTCCTTTTACGAGACAGAAATAAAAAAATGGAGTTTTCAAGCCTTCTCTCCAGATACACACCCACAGAGGGAGAGATGGACATGTGTTTGATTTATTTGATTTGATTTGATTTGATTTGATTTGATTCTCTGATAAAAATCTCACACTTCTTAACCTTTCCATCTACTCTGCTTATTATAACCAAAATACTCTGAATCGGCTCCACATGATGCGACTACTTTCTCATTTGCATTTTTTAAGCAGTGACTCCGCTCTGACACAAAACCAGTTGACCAGCTATGCTGAAGTGATATAATAGCATTATGTTGTGCTGAATTAAACAACAGAATCTAATTACCTGTGATTTAGCTGAGTACTTTATGAGGTATTTTCAACCACATAGAAAAAGTGTGAAGTGCCACTGCACAGATTTGGCAGCAGGTTCTTCTCTTTCCAGGTTCTTTGTCTAGGTGAGAGTGGCATAGAGTAAAACTATAAGGAATCTTAAACTATTGCCTGCACACTGTTTTATTGTGTGATGACTGTAATTGGAGGCATTTTCTGGTTATCCTGTTCTCTGTCGTGAACAGTTCAGGAAGTGCTATTCATGATATTATGTAAATCAAGAAGACACTTTACTAAATTGGCATTAGTAGAAAATAAAGATCACACCCTTAAATTCTGATAATGGTATTCTTGCCAGGTAGTCTTATTCATATGCAAGTAGGAAGAATATTTCCATGGCCTTTTATAATGATTTAAAAAGTATTTCTAAGAAGTAAAAAGTAGTCTGAGTGTTTTTGGCTTCTCTTGGATGTGTATTGCCCTCTTTATAAGACCATCTTTAAAATGAGGGTGTCTAAATTAAGGCACATGACGCATAAAGCTATGTTTAATATAGTATTCAAAGTTGACAGAGATAGAGACACCTGAGTTTCAGGCATTGCATTTGAAAATTGTTCCTTCTATCTATAGACACAATAACTCCAGAGGATGTTAACAGAGCTGTACCTGAGCCTATCAAGAGAACCATGCTGCCCCTCTTTATTGTGGTCCAATCTTGGCTTCTCAGGTGAATTCAGAAAGCCATAGGTTCAACTTACTTTTTGTAATGAACCTAGTGGGCAAAGTAACATGATTTGAACTCACAGGAGGCATTCCTGACAGAGTTCAAATCTGCTACAGCGTCTTTAGACAAAGACCTTTCTTTAAAGTCAATTGGAAAACTGAATAGACCACAAAGGTGGGCTTTATAGTTCAAGTATATATATGTTACACCAAACAGAGGCCTTGTGAGAAGAGAGAAGCTGAAGTGATGCACTTACTCTCCTGAGGAGAGAGCTTCAAACGCTTGCTTATGAAAATAGCCCATTCCTGTAATGACACTTACCTCAGCCTATAACAGTCGCTCACATGAATATGACTGCAGGAATGACCCAGTTTTTTATTTTAAGGCAATTTCCATAGGATATTTGGGGCTGTGTCATAGTAAAGGTCCTTTGAGCTGGGTCAGCCACTGAGTCGACATGTGATAGAGGTGACTGCCCTCTAGAAAGACCCATTTGCAAGTCAGCTCTTTGGAAATTCCCAGTAGGATGGCCCAGTGAGATGGCACTCATAGCTCCCAAACCAGCTTTGCAGTAAAGGGTCCCAGCTTGGCCATGACCTCTGTGTGGATCACCTTGCACAGATATGTCAGCCTCCTTCTGTGCTTTTGGCATCATCTTAGAAACTTTGCTATTGTCTAGTCTTGTGGTCATATACAATGAATCCAATAAGAACCTGGAGACAAAAAGAATGATCAGGATGAAACATCCTGATCCATTAGGGGTTGGACTCAGGACCAGTTTTAAGAACAGAGCAGCCAAACAGACACCCAGGCGACTTCCTTCAAGTTAATAAGTTAGGGCCAAACCTCAGAGCTCAAATGACTTGACCTCCCGCTGTGGCTTTTGCCAAAGTCAGACACAAAGGTTTGTGACCTATTTACATGACATAGAAAGAGTAAAAAGTAAAAAGAGTAAAAAGAGTAAGAAGAGTAAGAAGTCCTTTCAGGATTCAAAAAACAGAACCAGAAGATGGTGACATGTAATTGTGCCTCTTTCCCAAAGCATTTTCCCTTGTGAAAACTTTTGTGGATTTTTCCTTACCTCTCCCCTTCTCTATGTATATGTGATTCCTCAGAGAGGTGGTGGGAAGAAGGTACATCCTTAGAGGGATGCAGAACATTTTCAGAGTTTTCAGAGCATAAAAACATACTCAAATCCCACAGCTTCTCTGTGGAAAACAGTTGTGCAATTCTCTTGGTATATTTGGAAATCATGTCTGTCTCCTTTTAGCAATAGACTCATAGCTTTCCAGCGTAGGTTTTCTCTTTAGCAAGCCTAATTTGTAGTCTTATCTCAGTGTTTCCAAAAAAACCAATTTCTGGTTGAAAAGTATGATTCAAAGATCAGACTGAACACTCATTTATCATTAATAAATTTAGATTAGGGAGGAAAAATAATATTCGAGTGGACTTCCAAATAGTATACCCCAGGCAACAAAAGTAAATTGTTTTAAGATAGATTTTAGAAAGCTTTTGAAACTGTATGACCATATAGTCATGCAGACAAATGCAAAACAAAAACAAATATAAACACAATCCCAAGGGTACAACTTACTTGGATCCCAGATGACACTTCACTGACATTGGTGAATGACTAGAAAATTATCAAGAGCAAGATGGACTTGCTTTTATTTTCATACTATCCATATTTTTGTATACTGTTTACTGTTGAGAATCTATATGATACAGAGCCTGATTTGTTCTTATTCCCCTTTGTCTACTAAAAAGATATGTCCAAAAGTCAATCCAAATGCAAGTATGGAACCAAGAGATTTATGGTTTCTTTTCTTCCAGCGATTTCCTTCATTCCGACCTTTTACTTGATAGCAATTTGGCCCATTGTTTCTGCAGGGCATTTTAGATCTTCCAGACATCATAGGTCTGCTGATCTTTTTTTTCTGGCACCATTCAAATTGCTGTAGATTCTTTGCTCACCTCTCTGCACACAATCCTACTGAACTAAGCCATATTTGTGTTATTATCTTGTCTTCTCGCAGGTCATTATAGGGTAAATCCAAGTTTATGAGGAACCCACTCTTCTCTTCACTCTGGCAAGACGTGACCTTGCTGTTTATAGCTGAACCAGTTTTGGTGCAGTCACTTCATATCAAAAACTGAGGCAGCTGCAGCTACTTATGAAATCTAGCAAATGTTTTAATTGGATGGATACTATTGTTAACACAGATACAGGATAATTTTCAAATTTTTGTTTTTGAATTATTAAAGAGGTTATCTCAGGAAAAATCTTGGCGATAATAATTTCATCTGCATGCCTCAAGCCCATTCCTTTATCCAATATGAAGTGACTGCAGTGACCAGCTGGGGCAGTAATAATGACAGCTCAATTGCTCTGGAGGTTTATCTGGCACTCTGCTGTTTCACCGAAGCACAATCATTTCAGGATGCAGTTTAAAGAGCACATGTACCACTGACTTCCCTTTGAGACAACTAAAACAAACAAGAAAATAAAATTTTCTGTGACTTATCCGCTGTTTAGATAATAACTGTCTTCTATGCAAGTGTCCTGGGGTGACATAAATAAATGTACATTTGTGCATATTGTGTTTGAATGCAGTTTTATGCCAGTTGCTGAATGCTTTGGTCCTTTCCAGCTGTTGAGGAATGGGCGATATTTCACATGTCTGTTCAAGTAATCCTGGACTTCCTGGTGAAAAATCAGCAGAGAAAACATAACGGAAAAGAGGGGGATTGAATTTCATCCAACTCATGATTTTCCTACAAGGTAGTAAACACTCATCCCTGACAACCACTTTTTTCCTATCTAAATACATAGCATAGTATGAGCACAGTGACTTATTTACAGAGACTGAAAGCAGACAGTGAGCACTGGTACTCTGATACTCTGTGTCACTGCAGGTGTCCTTCTAATGTGTGATTGCACAAGCACAGCACATTCACTGGGGTTTACACTGCCCTGCTGCTTCAGGCACACAGAACTTGTGCACTCTTGGTCCTGGACTTGGCTGGGGTGCCTCTGGGGGTAGGAAGGAGTCTGGTGGCTGCCTGCCCTGGCTGCCTGGGTTCAGGATCTGCTCTGCCTCTCCCATGCACAGTTTGAGGGCAGAGGTGAGCAGGCAGAGCATGGCACTGTGCTGGAAAGGGGGGCAGGCAACCAAAAGGCCTCATCTGTGTTGTCTGTCTTCAAAATGTAAAGAAAGGATAGTTAGTCTCTGTCTGAGCAGATGGAAAGTCCCATATCCAACTCAGTGAAAACTACATTTTGTATTGTAGACACTTGCAAAACCTGCTGCCAACAGCATTGGGAGTGTAGGGGTTACCATTAGATGCACATCCTGGCTGACATTTCATAGAATCATAGAATAGTTTGGATTGAAAGGGACCTTAAAGTTTATCTAGTTCTGAACTCCCGCCATGGACAGGGACACTTTCCACTAGACGAGGTTTCTCAAGGCCCCATCCACCCCGGCCTTGAACACTAACAGGGGTGGGACACCCATAACTTATCTGGGAAATCTCTTCCAGTGTCTCATCACCCTCACAGGGAAGAATTTCTTCCTCATATATAACCCAAACCCATCCTCTTTCAGTTTAAAGCCATTGCCCTTTTCCCCATCACTACATGCCTTGTGAGCAGTCCCTCTCCAGCTCTCTCGTTGCCTCTTTAGGTGCTGGAGGGCTGCTATGAGGTCTCCCAGAGCCTTCTCTTCTCCAGGCTGAGACCCCAACTCTCTTGTAGGTGAGGTGCTCCAGACATCTGCCCATCTTTGGGACTTTTCTCTGGACTCATTCCAACAGATCCACATCCTTCTTCTGTTGGACATCCCTCCAGGGCTGGATGCAGCTCTCCAGGGGGGTTGTCACCACAGCAGAGTAGAGGGGGAGAATCACCTCTCTCGGAACCCTCAGCATGAATCACATACCCCAAATTTACTACAACACAAGTGTGCCAGGGCACTCTGGACACTGTGGTCTCCCTGGGGAGCAGTGGGGGCTCCCATTGCAGGCCCTGGCAGCCCATCCCATATCATTCCATCCAGGAGCAGGAAAACTGGAAGGCACCAGGGCAGCCCAGCCCTGGGTATCTCCCTGGGGATGGGCTGGGGCTGGCACAGGGTGGTTGGGGTGTGGGTCAGGCCCAGTGAGGATAACCAGGGTCAGACATGGCCATGATGTGCAGGCAGGGCCTTGGGGATGGAGCAGGTGCTCACAAACTGGGGGACCCAAGGATATGCCCCCATGTTACAGGTTGGGGATACGTGTGGGAAATTAAGCTCAACAAAACTGCCTTGGGGTGCAGGGCAGAGATTTTCGAGGGTTTTGACAGCTGCAGTTTTGACACTGAACTCTTGTTGCAGGGGGTGACTGGCTGCCAAGGGCCCTGGCCACAATTCTGTCCTGCTTCAGGAAGCGAATGTGTCACTCAAAGCTGAGAGATATCCAGGTATCCTGTGCCTTCATTGTGAGTGGGATACAAATGTTTGTGGAGAGTAAAAATCCACCTCCAGTAAATACCACGTCCTTTGATATAACCATCTGACGTTCCTTTAGTTCCCCTATTTCTATGTAGAGTCTTCTTGAAAATGAGGATAAATATATAAAATAATTTTCTTTTGTTTGCAATGACATATTCGTAAGACGTGTCATTGCACCATTAAGAAGGATGGTGCAATGTAATGTGTAATAGCTATAGTAATGTCAGAAAAAGTGATACAAGAGTAAACATAATTTTTTTTTTTAAAGATCATTATAGATTTTTTTTTAAAAAATTCAAGTTATTTCTCATTTCCTTCAAACCACTGTGATCCCTTTATTTCTCTCACTGAATTTCAGCCCATTATAGATTTACTCTGATTGTCCTTTGTGGCTACACTGCATTCATCCAAGCTATTAATTTTATTCTTTGTCAGGCAAGACAGAAGCAGAGCTTTCATGTCCTTCCGGCATTCTTAAACTCAATCATATTTAAAATGCATAATTCTGTTCTTTTAGGAACTTGGTGTTCCACTGTTCTTCACATTCTGAACTACCTCTGTCAAAGTTTCTATCCATGAAGTGATACGAAATCAACAACAAATCAGTGATAAAAAGTCAGTAAGGTTCTAAAGCAAAAACAAAAGTGAGAAATGTGAAATTTCACAGCAAAACAAAAATCAGAAGGACATTCATGTACATTTTCCTAAACCTTACTCCTTACATACAATCATTTTTTCATCACTTTTTTTTTTGTAACAATGAAATTGTGGCATTACCAGGAAGAAAATAAAATCAGTAAACTTGTGGTAAGGCACAGCATATAAGGTTTTAGTTTTGTTTGAGTCAGAAAAGTTATTTATATTTTATCCTTATTTATAGGGTTTTTTGGTTGATGTTTTTTCCCTTTCAACAAACAAAAAAATTCTCTCTGCTCTCATCTAGGATAATAATCTGAAATTAATAATTTATTCCAAAAATTAGATTGCAAAGTCTTTATAACCAAACTGTTATTTTCTTAAATTAATCTTTTGCATATATTTATTAAGCTGAAGCAATTATGGATTTTCTGTTTTCTGATGCCATGGTGAGCACTTAAAGTCTGTCACTCACTGTTTAACTATTGGTTTTCAGCTCCATCCCACAATACTCTTTCTTGCCTTGGGTGTGCATAGGGAACCATTCCAACCCAAATACTTGTTTGAGCAAATTTAAAAATTAAGTGAACATACAGATTTGCCTATGCAGTGCTGAAATTAAGTTTCCCTGAACAGCTGTAGCAGGAAAGGCCTAAAGTGCTTTATCAAGCCTTGTCAATGCAGCCCACTGTACAAGAAGCAAATGTGCCAAAGGTGCAAAGGATGGATAGAGTAAATAAATACCCCTATATAATGTCTGCATGTTTCATTGAGCTCTGCTTTATCACACATGCTCAGTGGAGAAGCTGGGATATTAAATGTCATCATTTCTGTAAGGCAGGCTCTGCCTGAGAAAGGAAAATACCAAAGATACTGAGCAAGCCTTCCTCACTTTTTTGGTTAAAACATTCTTTAATTAAATGCATTTTGGGGTAAAAAATCCTTACTTCCCTGAATTGAATGGCTAAGCACTGTTAGGAATGTCCTTGCAAATGCCAAATTCTCAAACAGTCAAAGAGGAAATCCTGGCAGTGCAGGTTGTTTGCTGGGCTCAGTGGCTATAATTCCTCTAGAGTTTGCTTAGTCAGAGCCCTAAATAGTCAGTTGGGCAATGACTTTTGTATTTGTATTTTGTATTTGTAAAGTGAGATTGTAGTCATTGCTCCTTTAAAATTTCAGCCCCAGATCCTTTCATGTGACAAATCATTTGCTCAATGCAGAGGGGACAGGATGTCTTGAGCTGGGAGCAAGCACAGGCCCCCAACTGGCTGTTCTGGCTTCAGGGAATTTAGGGAAAAGGAAGAATCCTCTTGACTTCGATGTTTTGGATGTGGTTGGTCATGTTTACATCTATTGAACCAAGTAATTTCTTGTGGCGCAGCTAATCAAGTTATCGGTGATCAGCAATCAGGCTGCATGAGGTGAAGTAAGGACACATTTTGTCCTGACCCATTTAAAGGAGTGCCAACATTGCAGTACAAGATTGATTTATTAAAGCAGAGGAAAAAATACAGTCTCTTTAAAATTAAAACTGGCATGTCTGTTTCTAAATTCTTAGCAACAGTACAGCAAGCTGTAAAGTGATGGTAGGGCTGTTGCTGCAGGATATGTAAGCCTCAATAAAAAGAACACATTTGTAATTTCACAAAGTATCTGAGATCATTCAACCTATAAGCTGTATTTTTGAGAGGCAATTTAAACTGCCTGCAAATAAAAGAGTAAAGCAATCACTATTATCTCCCTAGAAAAAAATATATGTTTAAGCAAATAGTGAAGATGCACTTCAAACTGTTATTTTTTTTCCCACAAGCCTTAATAATGAAATATTTGTCTTTTTCTATAAAAGTGGTAGGACGCATTATTTTTCATGCACATCCCTGCCTGTTCTTGTTTTTACTTATTTTTCTTTGGTAATGAAAACCCTTCAATATAAAGACATTAAAGGTTGACGTAGAAGCTTTCTTGATGACACAGATGTTAATATCATAAATTCAGCAGTTTGCCTTACCTATTTTAAGTCATATATAGAAACTGAGCGAGATACTTGTCTGTCTGCCTCCAAATTATCAATACCAAAAATTAACTATGTTGCACTTTTAAAATGCTTTTTCTTATTCCTACATGCTTCCTGTGATTCTTTTCTCTACACTTCAGCATTCCATTATTTATTTCCTCCCTGGAGGGGTGGTAATACTAATCATAAAATGAATTTTAAAAAAATGCTGTGATATGCTTAACTGCCAAGTAAAAGAGCTGCATTATGCAACAATCAAGAAGAAATTTCGAGAAATATGCTGGAACTCCCTTAGAAACAATACAGTGCTTGGTTTTATATTCAGAAACTGGTATGACGCTCTACTTTGCCTTAGTGGTTTTTTTTTAAAGTATGTCTGAGCAGCCTAAAGACCAGCTTACTGAAAGAGAAATATCTAAACCAAAAAAAATTCATACCCATCACTAGCAATAACTAAAAATAGACTTCTGCATATACACACCCTTATGCCAGATTTTCCTGTACTTAGTTAAAAAAAATACTCCTTATGTAGGGAGCCGAGTTTTAAAATGCCTTTCAAACTAAATTTGGGGATTTGATTTGCACAAATTTATCTCCCTCTTTACAATTCTCAATTATTTTTTTCAGCCCTGAGCACACTCTGTTAAATTTAGCTGCATTTTGTCAGTTAGACAGTGTTGTAGGGGGAATGCTGTGGGGTCTCTTTTTGGGAACACAGAGTTCTCTACATTTCAGATGTAGCAGGAATATTTTCAGTCTATTTTACGTGAGGCTCACTGTAACACTCCCTCCCTGAACAGCAACTTCATAGCTCTCTGCAGATCCTGTTCATTTGGTGGAGTTTGTCACCAGACCAGTTGAGGCCAAAAGAAAGGACAATTATATTCTGAATCTTCTTGGCTGTTTTCTTCTTAGTCTTCTCTTCTTCACACAAGAAGAAGAAAACATTGTCCTTGTCAAATGATAATTGAGGCACAATTGGTGACTTGTATGTTTGTCAACATAAGCAAGATCAAATGATTGCTCAGCAGGAAGAAGCCACAGGAAATCCAATGATTTTTGGCTAATTAGGAAAATAATAATAATGTCTGCCTAATGATTACCTTGTACTGGGTTGTGGCCTTTTATCAGGCAGCTGCAGACTACTGCTTTGAAGGGAACCAATGGTTTTCTTTGAAACTGGTGTCACGGACTTGGAGGATTTGTGACAAATCTTCTGAGACTTATTGCTTCTTTGTATAGTTGCTATAATTGGGAAGAAAAATGATCCTGTTTCTAAATGTATAAAGTACTTTCTCTCCAGATTTTATTTGGAAAGATTTTTAAACTAGTTGAGGTGTGTGTGCACATAAGTGTATGCAATAATTTCCACAAGGATGAAGGAATCTTTAAGTCAGTTAAACCATACAAAAATGATTTATCAATGTTGTCTTCACATCGTAACAGCAATAATACGAAGACAGAGGCTTATCTGCAATACAGTTTTATCAGAAAAATAAAAATCAGGGAAACATTGGAAATGAAGTGATAAAGAACACTACCAGTTTGGAGCTTTTGTTTTGTATTCTGGTTTCCCCTTACATGGATTTTATGAGCTTTTCTGGAGAAACTGGCTGTTCATGGCTTGGAAGGATGCAAATTTCACTGGGTAAGGAGTGGCTGGATGACTGGGCCCACAGAGTGATTACATGGAGTTGCATGCAGCTGGCAGAAAAGTGTTTCCCAGGGCTCGGTCTTGGGCCCAGTTCTGTTTAATATCTATATCAATTATTAGGACAATGAGATGGAGGGCACCCTCAGTCAGTTTGCAGATGACACAAGTTTGGCAGGAGTGTTGATCTGCTGGATGGCAGGATGGCTCTGCAGAGGGATTTGAACAGGCTGGATCAATGAGCCAAGGCTGAGTGTGTGAGGTTCAAGGTTCAACAAGGCAATCAGTGCCAGGCCCTGAACTTGGGTCACAACAACCTCAGGCAGAACTACAAGTTCGAGCAGGAGTGGCTGGAAAGCTTCCCAGTGAAAAAGGCCCTGGAGTGCTGGCTGACAGGTAAGTCAGTGTGTGCCCAGGGGACCAAGAAGGCCAATGGCATCCTGGCTTGGATCAGGAGCAGTGTGGCCAGTGGGACCAGGCAGTGACTGTCCCCCTGTACTGCACACGGTGAGACTGCACCTCAAACCCTGTGTTCCCTTCTGGGAACACTTTCTCACTAGGGACACAGGCACTGGGGTGCTGGAGTGTGTCCAGAGAAGGACAGTGGATCTAGTGAGAGGTCTGGAGCACAAATCTTGTGAGGAGCGGCTGAGGGAGCTGCAATTATTTAGTCTGGAGGAAAGAATGCTCAGGGAGAACTTATCTCCAGCTACCTGAAAGGAGGTGGTGGCTGAAAGGAGGGTGAGCCTCTTCTCCCAGGTAGAAAGAAATTACAAGAGGAAATGGTTGCGCCAGGGGAGGCATAGGTTGGTTAGGAGGAAATTTTCTTCACTGAAAGAGTTGCCACAAATTGAAACAGGCCTCTCAGGGAAGTGGCAGAGCCATCATCCCTGGAGGTGTTTAAAAGACCTGTAGATGTGGCACTTAGGGACATGGTTTAGTGGTAGACTTGGCAGCATTAAGTTAACAGTTGCACTCGATGATCTTGAACATCTTTTCCAACCTTGATGATTTTATAATTCTGATTTGCATATATTTGCCTGCAGGATTAATCATGACTAAATTGCTAAACTTGACAATTCTTCCAGAGCTGCGAACACCGGACATACTATGCTTTGGGAAATATGGGCCACATATTTCCTCTCAAAAGCTGATTCATTTGCTAAGCAATGAGGACACTGATTCAACACCCTGTGGTTTCCATACCACTGATGCTCTGCTTACCCCTGCCACTGTGAGCATGGCACATTGCATTCAGCAAATGGCATGCACTTGTTGGTGCACCACTGATTGAATCTGGTTCCCTTTGAAAAACATATTTATCACACAGCTGGTGGAAATTAGCTTTAATCTGGAAATGTTATGTCAAGAAAAGTCCAAAGACTGAGTCAACTGTGGTACAGGTCAGACCTAAGTATATTTAGCAGAAGCCTGAGGAGCCAAGAGCAAAATGCCTCCCTAAATTACACCACCAGTTTCATTCTCAACAGACAAAAACTTAACTGCCTAAAACCCAGACAGTGACTTCTTTATCTAGGGTTCTACGTAAAATTGCCTGATTTGAGAAGTATTGAGTAACTGCAGCTCCTACTGAAGTCATTTGGCCTCAATAAATATATTAAAGCTCAGAAATCTGTAAGCTGATGCTAACTGACCCGTACGCTGGAGCCAGAATTCATGGACAGTTGCTACACCAAGACTGACTATAGCCATGGGTATCTGTCTCTCAGTGTCAGGAGCACTAAAACTCTCTCCATTAGTTAAACACAGCCCTAAGGGTGAATAATGGAAAGATGTTGTCACAGATATTGAGTGGAAGTAGACAGGTCAGTACATTTCAACAGTAATGCCAACTACTAGGTGAGTTCAGCAAAGGATGCCATTGTGAGGTCTAAGCTAAAGACTCCTCATGTTCGTTTTATTTCTTCCATTTTATTAATCATTAATTGGCCAAATTCAGGTCTTCCACTAAAGAGGAAGTGTGTGGCAAAGCTTGTCTTTGAAGCTTGGAAAGTAGTTTCCCATCTCTGAGGAGATACAACCTTGTGGTGTTTTCTTGCATGGCATTGCTCTTTGGATGACATTCACTGTTTCCTGTGCCAGAGGAGGGCTGTGATGCTTTTTTCAACCTAGAAATGAAACAACACACACTTTCTAAATAGTATTAATATAGGAGATAATATAAAAGTCGATCTTTATTGGAGCTCCAGGGGAAGTTATGAAAGAATGCCCACAAAAGCCCACCCCCACAGGGGTGAACTCAGTTTTATAAGTTTGGCAAATTAGGATAATTGACAAAAAACACCAGTTAGGAGGACAAGTGGTGATGCAGTTCCCCCCAGGTCATGTCCCTTCTCTGGACTCTCCTCTTGGTACTAGCTGTATTTTGTTTATGAAAATGTGTCTCAAAGAATTGTTCTCAATCTTGTTAGCCAGGGAGAACCAAGACAGAATAGGGGCCCTATAGATAGATTTGTCTTTCTGCCTAGGGGAAGGGCATGGAAAATTACTGGGAAAACTAGCCACTAATACAATAGGCTACAAATATATGTGCAAAGAATACAGAGACTATATAAGGAAAAAAGGCAAAAACCAAAATGGCATCAGTTGGGTATGCAGAGGGACAAGCTGTACATATATGTTTCAATATTTAGCTCATATCATTAGTGTTGCAATTTTGGGAAGAGATCTTCAGCTGAAGTGTTTGGTTTATTCTGGGTAAGGAGAAAACCACAATAATGTTTACTACCTAATTATCTGCTCTCTCTCTTTGCAGAGCAAAGATTTGTCACTGACTTTATTCGGTGCCGTGGCACCGAAGGAGTCACATTCATTTCTATTCTATCTTCAGGTTGAGAGGAGGGCATAATAATTTGGGTGTCAGCAGTGGAGGCAATGGGCATCACAGTACCCTTTTACCATGTAGTGCTAGACATGATCATCTCAGATGGCTGTTGGTAATAGATGATGCAATCAAACTACCTCAGAGCATAAAATCCAGTCAACAGTTCCACACATGGCTCTCAAAATGCGACAGAAGTAGTTGAAATGGGAAGCCATTCTCCTCCAAACCTTATCCCATCTCAATATTCAGGCAATAGGAACTTGCATCTTGTGGCGTCTTTGCATACTGTGGGCTCTCTTTCCCTCCCTGACAACCTCTTTTCCTAACAGTGTTTTCTGGGTAGGAATCATTCAAGTTCAAGTGGAAAGGCAGTGTCAAATCTCACTGCTGTGCCAGCCCGAGCAGCTTTGGAATTATCCAGGTGTCTGTAGAAGTCTTTTCCATGAAAGCAAGATTTGGCTAATGAGCCATTGCCCATAACTTAGCCATAACTTTAGTAACTAAGTTTGCTTCCTCCTACAGTCACAAAAATGAGTTTACAGGTAGATGAAAGGCAAATAGGGTGATACCTCCAATGTGCTGCCTCTTTCATGGCAGCCAGCAAAATTTGCCACCTATGTAGAGTGGGGAGGGCCTGCAGGTCTGTGCAGAGCATGCAGAGAGAAGTCAGAAAGTGCCTGGTGAGCTGGCTCTTCACACCTGTTTCTCACTGGTGTCAGATGAGCTGAATCTTGCCAAACCATGAAGCACACCGCTGCAGACAGGTGGCTGAGGAAGCACTGCATGTCAGGGGGAGAACACCTTACTGAAAGTGATATGCTGGACATTTTCTACTCATTTATTGTTAAAAAAGACTGTGAAAAATGCATCTTAGTGCATTACAGGTATTGCACCTGTGGATGGAAGCAAGGTTATTTCTGGGTTAGACAGAAAATGCACTGTGTTCATATAAGAAATGAACAGAACAAATATAAAATGTTGAATTCTGCTGGGTCTCCAGTTACTTTTTCTTCCTTGTATTTATTTAATCCACAACTTACAAATGTATGATTGATATCCTGCAAATGAGCTATGACTTGGCATTACTTATTTATTTTATTTTAAATTTTTATTAAGCTGAATAACCCTACTGAGGTCACAGTCTTGTTTCAGAGTCAATCTGGATGAAACAGAAGTGAAAATTTTGCCCATATATCCATAAATTCTGATACATGCAAACACCAGCATTAAATTTTAACAATTGTGTATCCATGGGCTTTTAAAATGCTGCTGGCATTTCCTTTAAAATAATTAGGTCATGTTGAATGAATTACAGTTCTGCATCACTGTTACATATTTTTCTTCTGTCATAGATCATTTAAATCCTCCCTGCTATATGATTTCCTTTTTAAACTGCTCTCATCCAGATGTGCAACTGGCTATTCAGATAAAACATGTAAAATCACAGACTGTGCAGCAATGGGCATGTGTTGTTTTCTTAAGATTCTTCATCTCATGTGTTTGAGTTGTTTAGGATTTTATAAAACACTTGATATGCACCTGCTGTGGCTGCAACATCTTCCTGTTAGAGCCCTGCTCTTTTCTTAACTTCTACTTTTATTGCTTAAGCACTCACCTTGTTATTATCCATAGAATTGGGCCTTTATCTGTCAAAGATGGAGTTAGGTATTTCTTTTACCAGTGCAACTCTTTAAGTCTGTAAGATTAAGCACATGAATAAGGACTGAAGCTGTTAATAATCAGCTTTTCAACGCAGTGAGCTGTTATGCATTGTATATGCACAGTAAATACCTATCTGCTCTTTGTTGTTGAATATAATGCACCAATGTGAACAGATAGAATCAGAATTACAGCCTGAATTACTAACATACACTCTGGTTAAAGAAGAGAAGGTTCACTTTTTCAGATTTGAATGGTGAGCATGAAGGTTCTAAATCAATATTTAACATCATCTGACTTTTTATACCTTTGCCTTAAACAAACTGAAAATTTCACAATTTTTTCCCCAAGTAGCAGCTCAAAAAATGTTTAGCCAGTATATTTCACTGGGCTGTTTTTATCCAGTAGATTTTACTATTGTTCTGCAACTTTGGTAGATCATGAAAACTTATTTCAAAATGTTCTTAGAAAGACCTGCTTTGTTTTTGAAAATATCTTTCATTTTTTCCCAGGTGCTCTTGATAGACAGCATGGGGTTAAGGCGAGCCTGAAAACTGCACACTCTTCAAGAAAAAAAGTGTTTGAGTGAGCTTTCTGCTCTACATTTCACTGCCTGTCTTTGGAGGTGCTGCATTGGTTTTGACAGCATTGACACAGCTCTGTCTCAGACAACTCTGGTTCATTGCCTTGCATATTCACAGACAAAAACCACACAGATCGTTATATTCAATAAAATATTGATAGGGGTTTTTTTCTGCTTTCAAAAGGCAATATCAAAATGGTGGCACAAAAGAATTCCCCAGTCAAACATTCTGTGCTTAAAATGCATTATTAAAAATCTTGGAAACCAAATGACCACATGATGTTTTAGCTCAAGAAGAAAGTCCACAAGTGTTTAATAAAAAGGCAGGATTACAGAATTTGGCTCAAAGTCATGAAGAAAAAATTAAAATCAATACTACGTAATCTAATGCAAACTAAATTCACTATCATTAAGGGAAATAGGCTTCTTTAAAATGTAAAATATAATTTCTGGAAGATCAGACAAGGCAAAAAGCCACTACACATGGTTAATATCAGGTTTTTGGATTATAGATTTTATCTGTTGCCTGGAAAGCTAATCTTTTAATAGAAGTGTTGGTCTCATTTTTACAATGGAAAATTTCTTGAAGAAATTAAGGTTTTATTACCATTTAGAAGTGAAGGCTATATTGTATTTTATAAGCTTGAATGGTTTGTAACATTGTTTCTGATATATTGTTTCATTATTGTTTATGTAATTTGATTAGCACAGGTAAAACCATACAGTCTTGGAGTGTGTGTCTCTCTTCAGGCTGGTGGGCCAAGTGCAGACACCAGTTTATCTCTACCTTTCCATCTCTCTAAAGTTGTAGTCTGATCTGAATTGAACTATTTGGTGTAGAAATCCCTAATGGCCTTTCTTTTTCTGGCTTACAAGATAAAAAGATCTTATACATTTTCTGTCTCCTCAAACACTCTTGATGTCTCCAACACCTGGAATATGGCATCCTCCCTCAGACAGGTTCTTGTGCACTGCCTTTGGGAAGGTTCATCCTAGTAGGATCCAGCCAGGGTCATGCTGCCCCTATGCCCTCCTCTGCTCCTCCAAAAGGAGTCCTTGGCTTGTTGATGTCATCATTCTTCTAGGACAGGATATCATCTGTGACTTACGGCCTATGAGCTGCTCGACTGAAATTTGTGCCAGTGTTTAAAAGTAAAGCTGCATGGCCACAACATTATTTAGATGGATGCAAGCAGTGTAAGGAAGAAGAGATTGTAAGTCCATGGAAAGGCACATGATACTTCTGTAAATCAAGGAGAGTCTGTGACACACTCCCCAAACTGTTACTTCTTGCTACCTTCTCTGTAGTAATATGTTTCCTTTAATGTTGGAAATATGGATATCAGGATACTTGTAGCTGATTCAAAATATGAAATGTGTGCAGTGGAAAAATTCCAGCAGCAATAAGATCATGTGGTGCTTTAGAACACTACTAATTAAATCTCACACCATCTCAAGAAGTAGGTGGCATTATCTTCATTTAACAAGTGGAAAACAGCCAGAAGAAGATGGCTGGCTCTCCACTGCACAAGTCAACAAACAGCACTGGTATCAGAGATTTTCTATTAGTGTGAACTTGCTAGACTTGCCATTGTCTTAAATGGAAAACCTTTGCTCACCTACCTCTTCATTTGCTTCTAAACATTGCTTCTGCACAAGCTCCTAAACCTCTGATGAGAGGCTATGTAATACCAGCTATTTGTCCTCACACAGAGCCAAATTCAGCTTTGCAGATATAAATCTGGAGTAACTTTCCTGATACTAATACATTTGTGGAGACTCAGCAAGGTATAAATAAGAGCTCTGTGCAAGACAGTTTATTAACATAAAATGTCAGAAGTGGACACTGGTCATTGAGATACATTTTATTCAAATGCATTATTCTGCTTTGTAGATTGCAGAGGACAGGAATGCCATTTCACACTGACACAGTTTTTTACCCAAAGCAAAGGCAGTCTTTTCAAGAACAATGGCTTCAGTTCTCTTCTCAGTGTAAAAGGCATAACCAGACATTTCCTATTACAAGTAAAAGAAATTATGCAGAATGAATATCCTATGCGCCAACATTAAAATTTCTAACCGATGAGAAGAACGATGGGTGTGCTTCTATTTGTAACACAAAATGATCAGAACAAAAGTCAAAGCTGTAATGCATTCACTTACTTAAAAATGTGTATTGTTATACAAGGCAATTAAAGAGTTTCAGACTATTCTCTATGTGATCTGCCTTTCAGATGAGACCTAAAATTGAAGCATTTGATTATGAAAGCTCAAGTGGCAGTTGTCATTAGAGGTGTTAACCCTAATATGCTCTCCAAATTCTAAATGAGTTGATCATATTCTCTCTTCCTAAATTCTCCATGGCTTTTATGTGATAAGATATTCTTCTTTTCCCTTCCTAAAAACTGTTCTAAAAGGATTACTCACACCATATGGCTACCTTGCATATCCATTTTGGTAGCAAGTGAAGTGAGTAACCTTTTTATACAGCCTATAAATTATTTTAAGAAAGTAGACAAATTTATTACGCATAACGTGTTCTTCCCATCTACCTTGACAGAGAAGTCATTAAATAAGAAATCACTTTTGTCTATGTATTGATAAGGATAAAGCCTTGGCTTTTGCTTGGGAGAAGATGCTAAAATTTATATTATTACTATTATTATTACTCTTATTACTACTATTACTATTATTACTATTATTGTTATTGTTATTATTATTATTAATAAGAATAATATGAATGCAGTTATCAGAACGAGGTCAGATAACTAAGTTCAGTTGCTAGGCTCTGAAGATAGACACCTAAAAGCTTAATCAAAAAAGTCTAAAATATTTTTTCTAGGCAGTCTCTTATTGAGGGAAGGATCCCCTTCAGGAGTGTCAAAAGCTCTCCACACTCCCTTCAGGTTTTCCAAAATGGAGTGCATTGATTCTCAAAAATTAGGCAAATTACACAGTTTTGAAGGATAGACAAGGACCCTTGGTACTCTTGGCCTTTTTAAAAAATGGTGATTGTGTAGTAATTATGTATCAATATTCTTTTCCAGCTTTCCAGTCAGTATTATTTGTACTCACTGAAATGGCACAGCATCTGAGGTGGGACCTGTTTCTGCCTTTTTGTACTGTGTATAGCATATCCAAGCAAAATCAATATTTGTAAGATAGATAAAAAGGTTAAAATAATAGCAGGAACAATACATCTTTAGCCTCATTAGCCAATATTAGCTTCAAAGGTTTCAAGAAGTAACAAATAAACATATCTGCAAAACATAGGTTTTAATTTGCTTGTGATTTTAAAATGAACATTGCTTGAGTTACTGTGTATTCTGTGATGTATGCAAATGCAGTCATTGATTAAATTCTCATTAGTGGCAAAACAAGAAATGATTGTCCTGTTACAAATGTACAGAATTTAGTGATGACTGTTGGCATTTACAAAACTGCTGTTTTGCCAAATTCTATGTTAATTTTTGTCTTTGAAATCTCAACAGTATTTTTATACATAAAGTGCACTTGGAATAGCTTCAGTACTGAAAACCTGACTGTGGAAAAAAGCACACAGTTGAAAAAAAGGAATGGAGAAATACAATTTTAATAAACATTTATTCCCAGGAACATGTGTATTTACTGTAAATATACCACAGTGGTATCAAAGCAACTCTTCTTTTGAACTGAAGAATGCAAATTCAGTTTACCTTAGTTCCATATAATCTTCTGGTTTTTATCCTAATAATATACTATTTTCAAAGTTAGCAAGCTAGGTGTGCTTGTTTCTACCTGAAAAATGAGTCTTGCTAACGATTCCAAGCTTCCTAACTGTCAACATTTTTGCAAGGTCTGAAATATATTTTCAAGTTTATTAATAAGTTAGCCTGGAAAAATAATCTTCTGTGAATAGAGGTAACTTTTGATCATTTGTGACTGATGGTATTTTTCAGCAGCTGGTGCTGTGCTCTACCTTCCAAGAATAAACACAAGTAGCTTTGGTTTTAGTCCAGGGGAGATGTATTTGGGTGCCTTAGTGCTGAACTTGGCTAGTAGTTCAACATGTCTTAGTGAGCAACTGAAGTATTTAAAAACTATTCAAGGTCCACATTTGATCCTTCTGGTGTCAGTCACATCATTTTAATTATTGCTGGCTGGAGCTGAGTCAAGCCCATGTTACATACAGAATTGAGTTCCTCCCCATGAGTCAGCTTGTCTGCCTAGATTATATTTATTGTCACCTTGGTACTTTCCCTTACAGTGCTTAACTATTCCTTATATCTATTGATCTTTTCTTTCATAGATCCATTGATTTTCAGTTTCATCATTTTGCTGTAGAAGGGATAATAATCACTTGTGGGTCATTCCAAATTACTTTTACCTTGCTTTTTACAATTTTTGTTAGTTTTTCTTCTTTATAATAGGTTATATAAGATGTTTATACTGTAGAAAATTTGAGTTCACAGTTGGTAATTTTTAAGCTTTCCACATTAGGAAATATTTTTGGATTATTTATGCCTTACTCTATGAATGTGTACAAAATGTGGCCTATCAAGAAGGATCTCTTGAAAGGTAAATTTATATGTGTTTTTAGAGAGGAAGAGCTGTGGCATATGACTGCAAGATGAGAAAGTCACAGAGGAGTTAAAGAGTGGTTAATAAAAGACCCTTAAATATGATGGTTCAGGGAAAATTTATCTGAGCATTAATGAGTTATCACTTAAAATGTAAGATCAACCCTTAGGTCCCATCTCCAGGATGAAAAGAATAACTTTCTTCTTTTCAGGGTAGTTGTAAGTTCCCATCTCTTGGCTTTGCTGGTGGAATAAGTCCCCTGGGGTTTTGCATTTTGGCAGGAAATATGCCTTTTGTAAGCCCCAACACCTCTTACGCACCCCTACATTAATTGTGTGTAGTTCTGTTCACACACCTTTGAAACAGCATCAATAAGAATAAAGAAACACGTAGTCAAGTTCTTGGCTATTATTTTATCCATTCCCTTTATCACACTGCATAATTTAAAAAAAGCTAGTCTAGGGTTTAACTCACTGTTTTACCATTCTAAAAGTTACCTTAGCCAGTAGGTATCTCCTGATCATAGTCCATCAGCTGTCTCTAACTGCTACTTTGGGATGGGGTGGTTCATCCTCCTGAAAAGCCTCCTTGCTGTACACAGGCTGTAGAAGAAGAAGGTGATTAACTCTTTGGTGGCCAAGATGGCCAATGGCAGAAGAGATAAAAGCATTGTGTTTTTTTTCATGACCCACGGTCAAGAAGAAATATCCTTTAAATTAAGCTTTATCTCAACTTTTTATCTCAGGTAAATTCCTGAGACATTTATATGGCAGGTAAACAGGCAGTAGGAATCAAGAGCTTTGGATTTTTTTTATAGAAGTGGATAAAACTTTTCAGGCATTGCTTTAGAAAGATTACCTCTCAGACAATCTCTCATACTACTGTCAACAGAGAAAACAAGTTAAAAGCTTGAGTTAAATGGCTTGTACATAACACATTGTCCTTTTGAATAACTGAGCTTGAATCCATTTGAATCAACTATACTATCTGTCATAAGGAAATACAGTTTTCCATATCAAAGTATCTTGAATAAAAGCCATTACTCTTTTTAAAATAAAAAGTGATTTAATTTCTGCTCTTAACAGCAGAAGTCCTACTATTAACTTTACATTTCCTTAGTGTGCCTTTTTTGTGCATACTTCTTCACTTTGCAGCAGCTGTGGCTAAGCAGCATCCCTTACTAGATGATTCTAGAAGACTAGAGGGGAGAGAGCCCTTGGCATTGCATACATTTCCAGTTTTGCTCCATGTGCAAACTTCCTTTAGGTGTCAGCTCGACATGCCACCACACTGTGTTGTTTGGATGCTTCACTTTCATTTGGCTTATTCCACAGGTATGAATTCAATAGGGAGAAGTCTGAGAAGAAAAAAAAAAGAGTTTCTGTCAATTCCACTAAATGCAAATGAAAAATTGCTGTTAAATCAGAAGTAACTGCTGCTACTGTGTGACTGTGACTATTTGCCTTTGTCTCCCTATGTGTTTTGGTCTGCAGCCATTAATAGCTTGGACTCCATGAAGCAATAGAAAAGGGGAGTGTGTCAGAGCAGCAGGCCAAAATTAAATTACAGCAACCTCGCGCTTTGCATTAAAATCTCCACTGAGCAATGGAGGCTTGTAATCGTCCAGATTTTCCTTAAAGACAATGGCCCTCCATGCAACTGGCTACACTCAGTTAATTCATGCTGTCAGTTCCTTTATTGGCTGTGGGGAATGCAGTATTGATTCTTGAACTCAAAAGCAGCACAAAGAGCCACTAGTGCATGGTCAAAATGCAGCAATAAAGAGCTGGCAGCTTGAGAAAAGCAGCCATTCCGTTGCACAAACAAGGTCAATTAGAGGACAGTGCAGCATAATATAAATAGCATTAGCAGCCCTCTTCAACCATGATGAGACCATGCTGGGAAGATGACAATAAATAAAATAGGGTTTAATGCAGAGTAAACACAAAAGCATTTAATGTAATTTAATTTAAAACATTGCATCCCTTTGAAAGTACCATCAATTAAAAAATAGTTATCTTCAAAGTACCTTCTTTTTAGTTATACAATAATTTTTTTAGGTATAGAATAAATATAAATTAATGGATTTATCTTCTTTTCAGGTAAATTCCTGTATAAATTAATTATGTACAATGTAGCATTGAAACAGAATATGTTGTTTAATAAATGGTTAATTCTTAAATAACAGGTCTGAGATATTATACCTGTGCAGTCTCTTACTTTTTATTAAGAAAAATCTTTCAGCATCATTTGAGGGTAAAAATAGGACAAAAGCATTACTGCGTTTTTAGTTCAGAAGTTAAAAATCTTGCAAAGGATCCTTATGTCCTTCTTTAAGATCTTGCAATTATTAACTTTTTTATGAGATTTTTTCTTACTATTTTGCCAGCTCAGTATTAATTACAAATGTAATATGCATCATTTTCCTAATACATAAGATACTCCAAGTGAATTATGCTCTTAAAATAGCTAATGGGCCTCGGACAGGCAGCTGAGATGCCTAGATTATATAAGGAAGCTCAAAAAGTTTCAAAACTATTTAATTGTTTAGACAGCAATAGAAGCATTTGTTTCAAAGCCCTGTTAAATAATGAATGTGTTAAAAGCCAACAAAAGAGTTAGGTTTACAGCTCTGGTTTATTTGTGCAGTCTTACAAATTTATTGGCAGTACAGGCATCTTTCCTCACTTTCTTGATTTTTTGAAACATTGC
The DNA here is from genome assembly GCA_024734035.1 of Alethe castanea. Lineage (NCBI taxonomy): Eukaryota > Metazoa > Chordata > Aves > Passeriformes > Muscicapidae > Alethe > Alethe castanea. Next base: position 114,736,055 of record JANRGV010000001.1, read on the forward strand.
CATCAACTTTGAGTGTACTTACATAACTGGAAGTAATTTGGCAAAGACCTGAGATAAGGTTGAGTATGAAGTCATCAGTGTTTGCGTTGAACAGTATCTTTTACCTGTACAGAGCAATAGCTATATAATTCTACATGAAGTATGCTTTAAAACTTCCAGGAGGGATAGAAGTAGCAAGGTTTTCACAGAACAATCACAGAATAAACTAGGTTGGAAAACAAATGAGTCTTTCGAACTGCCATACAAGAAATTCCTTCCTACCTTGTCCATGGAATCAGGAGGAGCTCCTTGCCTCAGAGAGCAAAAGAAATGCCCCCTGGACTGACAGCCAATATGGGAACTTTTTTTTTAGCTATTAGGTAGAGCAATGAGTAGAATGCTGCTTTTACTTCTAAGAGCTTAAAATATCAATAGAACCTGAAGGTAGTGAGAAAAGGAGTTAAAATTAGCTTCCTACAATTCCTACTGTCTAGGAAGCACAAGGTAAAGGATTCCAATTCTTATCATAATATGTCCTAGGCTGGTACTTCAGTTTCTTAGGCAGTGCAGCTGTCCTTAAGTAACTTTTTTGAGGTTTCTGACTTTTTCCAGACAAGGTAAGCCAGAAGATAAGAAGAATGGAAACAAGATAAACACCAATTAAATGAAAGAAGTATGTATGAACCTTTCGTCACAAGTATGAATTTTTTGTCACAAAGAAATCCTAATTTATCTGGATTTTTTTCTGTCCTTTATTCTAGAGCCCAAACAGATTATAGAGTAAAGATTATTGTTAGGCAAATAAATACATCTAACCACTTGTGATCAATTAGCTGTTAGCTTTCTTCTCCTTAGTTAAGGACAAGCATATTTTTACTTTTCCTTAGCCTTTTTCCACTTCAAGTTAGAAAGCAAGTGGACTTGTTTGTCATTTGCTCCTTTTCTGGAAGACAAGGCTGACTAACAGTGCAATTGAAATCATAGCCTTTTAACAAGAGTTTTTGAAGTGTGGCTGGCTGGAAAGTTTTTTGCATCTTTTAGAAGACAGCTGTAAGAGAAATCAATGTAATCTGGAGGAAAATCAGATAACTTACCTGTATATTTCCTAAACCAAAGCACAATAATAGTTGTAGCAAGATTTGTAGGAAGTGGTAGAATTTTTAGTTTGGTTTTGCATTATCTATACTTTTTATTGATTTCTTGGCATGCTACTCAAGACTTATGGAGACCAAAATTTTTTCCTTTGGGAACTACAGTAATTTTATAGAGATATTTCTTCTTTGCTTCTGACTTTGAAAATGCAAAATATTTTATCACAAGTGTAGAAGAAAGCAGAGTGTTTCTATGAGCTCCTTGGTATTTAGGAAAAGCATGTGGACAATGTGTCTTGCTTCCTCACACATGGTAAGTATGTCTTATTGATGGCAAAATATTTCTTTCATTCTTCATTTCCTTTTTGCTCATAATTTTTATCCCAATGTCCCAGAAAAATCTATAAATATATAATGGACTGTAATTACCTCTGAAATATGCACTAGGAGACTTCTAACTTCTGGTATGATGCTTCTAGAGGTTTACTTTTAACTCATTGTGGGAGACATAGCCAGATTAATAAGTCATTAGTGTTCAGAAACCTCAATTCACAAAAATTGAAATACTGATGCCATTAATGTTTTCAAACACTTTCTTTTCTTCCCAACACCACAAAGCATCAATTCCCTTGGGGAATGAACTCCTTTCCTTCTTCCTCTTTTGGTGATGTGATGAATATCCTCTGAAAAGCAGCAGGTGTTTCACTGCTGATTTTGTATTAGTATCTTATTAGCTCATTCTGCCATAACATAAGTACTTTTTTTACTTCACTTTCATTTTCAAAATAGCCCTCAGTCATGGATTTTAAGTTCTAAAAATGTGCCTTCTCTAAATCAGGTGGATAATAGTTGAGAGAGGAACACAAAGACATTGAAAGTGGAGACTTCTGACTACAGATTTTGCACCCTACAAGAAGATAAATGTAAAGGAGAGAAGGATGCTGAATACTCCAAGAGCCAGGAGACAGCTTGGAGAAAGGCAAGTGTTAAGGTAATGTGTTCATCAGAAATTCAGAAAGCTGCAGGTTTTGATAACAGCTCAAACTAGGAAAGTCTTTTTCCAGGCCCCAAAATAGAAATATGATTTGACAACATACTCCAGAGGAGACAGGAAGAGGAAAATAAGCTCAATATAAAAATGACAAATCTGCTCTGATTCTTCATTTATGAAAACTTCTACGGAGTAGAGAAGGAGTGTGGTTCTAGGTCCAGACCTTTCTACAGCCTCACTATGGACAGAACAAGAAGTAAGAATATAAACAATTCTCATTCTTCTGGTCCATACAAGAGAAATATGAGGCCATATGGGGCCTCTTCATCCAAATATGTAAAGGAAATAAAAATTGGAAGCAGAATTTGCAAAACAGTGGTTCAAGATCTTACTAAAGTAGACCAGCCTTTGAAATATGTATAAGAGAACATGCACAAAAACTGGGAATGGAGTAGATCATATTTTTTATGATTCTCTCAAGGTTTAGACTATGAAGATTTTCGATGTTGGGAATTGAGAAGATAGCAAACCCAACATTCATAACTATGTATTTAGTAATGCAGAGGATATCTCAACTCTAAAGAAAATTATCATAGCATAAAAGTGTTTATGGATGGGCACATTTAAAACTGGGGTAATTTTCAGATCATGAACGAAAAAGCAGTACAAGGTGCAAGAACTGAGAGCTTTATGCTTGCCTCAAAGATCTTGTTCGTGGATTTTATGTTCAAGGAGAGGGAAATACTTGACACTATAAACTAGAGTCCTTTCTGCTTTAGCAGCCTATTCACCCTTAAGGGGCAGAAGAATAGAGTATTCTGAAATTATTAGTACACAATCTGTTTGTTACACTACATGAAGCATGGACAGAGAACACTTCAGTCTCTCCTGAAAATGAGTTTGAAGGGTCTATGTTCTTCACTATTTAAAAATATTTTGCATCTATTTTTTGATCAAGTATCCTTGTTAGATCCCAAATGATACTTTTGTAAAATATACTTAATGGTTCTTTTCTTGCTGTGGGCTCTTCCTAAAATCATTCAATGTCAAAAGCCCTTTTATTTTTGTTTGTTTCCTTGTTTGTTTTTTTGGTTTTTTTTAGCTGCTGGTACATGAACAACTAGATATAAAATGAGTCTGCAGTAGGTAAAAAAAGTAGGTAAAAAGCATTTTGATAATAATAGAAATAAATCTAGTGAGAAAATGTGCCAATAAAATGAGGAGCAAAGGTATTTCTTTGTAATTTGAATACTGTTTCTTTTGGAAAATTTATAGTACAGTTCACTCAATAAACACTAAAATTTTGTATAATGTGTTGATTCCTCTTCAAAAATAGATGAAAATGGGGAAATATTAACCTCTGAGGTTTTTTACATATTTATTCTGAACTGATGGTACAAACAGAATGACAGCTCATTCCAAGTGACCAATCTTGGTACTGTCTTGTGTTAAAGTCTTTTGTTCTCAAAAAACATCTTAGAAGTCTTAGTATCTCTCAGTACCCCTTCAGTGTTCTGTAAATAGCTTCTCTTTTCCTCCTTTCTCTGCCAAGAGCAATGGCTTAATTTCTACCCCTGTACGAAAATGTTAAAATAAAAAAAGTGGTTTAGGAAAGAAAAAGAAACCATGAGAGTATTCTATCTTACCTAAATACCTCATAAGATAGTATTTCAGATACTAGCCTAACATGTACAGAGAGATTTTTTGGATCCATAACACTTTCCCACCTCTTCAGAAAAAAATTTGAATTTTCCAATTTCCCTGGCACTTTTTCCGTTGCTGAAATTCACTAGATTCTTTTCAATTGCATTGTTGCTGTTTAGAAGGAAATCTAAATATTTAAAACCACAACGTCTGAGAATCAGGATGTTATCAAGTCAATAATTTTCCATGGTTTATCTTTACTGGCAGATACTACATTCCACCCTGAAACAGCATAGACTTCATGAGATTATCCTTGAATATATAAGCAATCAGGCAATGCATGCAGTTTATCTAAAGCTGGTCAAACAACAGGGTATTAAAGAGGAGTATATGTTATAGTTTAATATAATGGCATGCCTCAATAGTTGGTGGACAGGAAGTGAAAGAAGCAATGCTGTTAAACCCCAAAGCACCCGTTTATTGGACAATAATATGTAAGTGGAATGCATTATTATGATTACAAATAGGTCATTTCTGAAGGAAACACACTCGATGCAGATGGGAATAACAAATCATGTGTAAAAAGAAATGACCTTTAACGGAACAAAGAACAGTAAATAGAAGAGACTGCATGAGACTTCTCTCTGCTGAGGGAAGGAGCAGCCCTTGTTTGTCAGGGTGGTGCTGGGGAAGTTACATGTCTCCTGCCTGTTAGTTTGACTGCAATTTGCTTGCACTTGGCTGCAATTTGCAGTGCATGCAGGCTGCCCATGGAATGTGAAGGTTAGGAAGGGCATATGAAAGGACTGAATATCCAATTATTGCCTCTAGCTGTTTATCATTGTTGAGTCTAAAAAGAGAATGGACGGGATTTAAACAACATAAGAGAATCCAAGGCACCCTCAAACCCATTAAGCAGAGATAATAAAGATGATTCATAAATGGAGCTGTGCACATCATCCTTCAGAGAGTGGTTTGAGCAGTTGTTTTGGGGATATTCAGCCTCAGGAATTAAAAGAAAGATGATTTTACTCCACCAAAATAGCTGGAAGTATAAACTGATAATGTATGTTAGGATATAAACTGAAAGTTAATTATTTTATTTTTCCCTGGCATTTTCTCAACCCAAAGTCATACTCCCACTTAGTGATACATGGAGGGAATGATAGCTATCACTATCACCAAGAATGAAGACCTAAAGACCTTCTACATTCAACAGAAAATTGCAATATTCTGTACAGAAATGTACAGAAATTTTTAAACAAACAGAAAGCCATAAAACCCCGGGAAGGACTTGGTAGGAAATGTAGGATGAGAATGCAGAATAAGAGTGAATTTATGAAGATTTATAATTTGCTTTCAAATTAGCCTTTCATTTAACATTCAGTGAGTCAGTGTATGAATGCTGCCTGAAACACTGAATTTAAACAAGAATTTGGTCTTAATGCAGAAATTAGTACCGTAACCAGCCACAAAATGAATGTTGACTGATCACTCCATCACTGAATACATCTTCCAAAAGGGCTTATCTGCATATATTTTATCTCAAAAGTTGCACAAAAAGCATCCTTCTCAAAATAGGGCCAGTCTGAAATCTGCACATCAAAAAATTCAGCCACTCTGAATTCTAGGCTTGGAGCTGCAATTGCAGTGCCAGTAAAGAGACCAGAAAGCTTTTGGCAAGAGCTTTCCAGTCTTGGTTCCTGTGCAAAACCTCTAAAACATTCTTTGAGTTGAAATGTTTAGAGAAAATATCACATTTTTCTATATGGGAATTTTTTAATGTGTGTTTTGTATGAAATGATATGTAAAATAATGCATTTTTTCACCTATATATATATACTCTCTATATATTCTCATCTGGAGTGATCCGAAGGGTTCAGCTTTCATTTTTTTTCCAATACTCCTACCCACAGAAAATAGCCTAACTATGGTATTAATTTAATACATTCTATTTTGATTTTCAACTTCAAATAATTATTCTAAAAAATCTTTAAAGAATATTGAACTCCTGAAAGCCTGGGTTTATTGCCCTGGAACTGGTATTCTCTAGAAAGAAAGCAGCCTTTGAGTCAGTAATAGCGGACCAAGGATTCATCACAGCTGTGAAAATCCTTGAGCCACATTGTGAACATTTCTGGTTTATATCCGCCTTAATCTGTCTTGGTCTTGTTCTGGCCAAGAAAAGGATGCCAATGTTATTAATTGTTTCTGCACTGACAACATTATTGCAGTTGAAGAGGCCTGTTTGTATGAGCCACTAAGTAGTGCATGAAACAAGGTATGAGTTATCTGCAGCCTTGGAACTTCCACATCAGTTTTGATTATCTGTATAAATGCAGTCCACAGTTTAATGCTCTGGTAGTTTTATTTTTCTTTATGCTTCTATTATACAGCTTTTCTGTATTCTTGTTTCTTGGACTGAAAGCAACAGCGGTTGGAAGTTTCCTTGTCTTTCTTTTACCTGTGGAAATGAATTACAAAGGGTTCTTAATACTATAAAAACATGAAGAGACATATGTACAAGGAGTATATTGCTAAATATTCAAGCTCTCGTATGCATTCATAACAAGTAATGCCACAGAAAAAGACATGCAGTTTCAGACCTAGAATTTTCTGTAGCATTGATGTAGCAAAGATATTGACAGATGGATTTGTTAGCCTGCAACACATGAAAGCAGCGAATAAAATATCAACTATGTAGAGGAAGTACAATGTGAATTAATTGCCTCTATTGTAATACACAAGAGAACATTCAATAAGGTTAAAATTAAATTTACAGTATTTTTCCACCATATGAATACTGTGAAACCCTTTGACACTAGATATTACAAAGATCAAGAATTAACCAAAATTAAGAAAGGAATCAAACTTTGTAAGTAGAGCAGTCCAGTCCAGTGCCAGCCTAATTAGCTATAAGCATGTGATATAATGAGTGTTAAACTTTACACTTTGAGATAAAAGAAGTCTTGATTTAGTTATTAATTAGGAAGAGTCTTAGGGTATGAGGCAGATAACTTTTATGAGCCTGCTGCAGGATTTTTAAAACTCCCTCTGGAGTCCTAAGTGTTTCCAAATCACATACTATAACAGGTGGAACTTATTCTGACCCAGGATAGCAAGTCACATGTTTTTACCTGCCTAAGTAAGCTTTTTGTTTAAAAAAAGATGCCCATGATATTGACGTATTTGGCCTTTAAGTTTAAATGAAATAAAGAAATTCCTAATAAAAATAGTCCAGCTGCAGAAAATAGAATCATCTGAATTTTATAATATCAAAGTAAAACATATATTTATCTGCAGATATTTTCTCAATGTTTTCAAGCAAAAGTCCCATTTATTAATGAAAAAAAATTAAACCAACCTCAAACACACAATTGCTGACTTTTTTAATTATTCTTTTGATTTTAACACTATGAATCTTGCAAGCAGGTCATTAAGATAATGGTACTAATCATACTCATCTGAATATGTGTTGTCCTCTTTGATGTGCTTAGCAATATGCAGCTCTGTATGAAATTAAATAGTGGCACTAACACCCACAATAAGAAGAATAAGGTGATTGTAGGAGAAATATTTCCTTAGCAGCTGTAACTGTTTGTGAAGGCTAAAATTTCCTCAGTAAGTTATTAAAAGGTCACAGCTCCCCTCATTTATTTAATGCCATGAATACAGCCTTTTATTTGGGAGTTTGCCTGCAGTCAAAGCTAATTATTACCACCATATTACATATTTTTTCCTACATGGTATGTAGATGAGTAAATGCGTTGTAAAGCACCATCAAGCTCCAGGGCCATCATAGCATGAGTGAGGAAATGAGCAGCTACCTTTCAAATCTCATTTCCAGAAGATGCTGTAAATTAAGATCAGGAGAAATAATGCTTGTGAATCTTTGAACTCAGCTATTAGACTTTTATTGTCTTTACTAATCTCGAAAGTAAACCTGACTCATCGTTCCTATTACAGCCATGTCATCACATGATTGAAGGTTAATGATTTCACAGGCACACTTCAGGGTCTCAGGACTCATCCAAGGTCTCCCTAATGACAGGATTCAGAATCTCTGTCCAAGGGCCCACCAGACAGCACTTCCAAGGGAGAGCAGAGTCTTCTGACAATCAAGAGACAGATATTAATTTATTTTGATCTGTAGCCATTATTTTTGTAGCTGCAACACAGTGTTTTAGAAAGACTTTTTCAGTTATAAAATAAAAACTTCAGTCTTTACAAAGTTTGAGAACCACAGCTGTATTTAGCAATTCACATTAACAGTTGCTTACCTTCAAAGACTGAAACAGTTATTTCTTACTGATTTCTGTAGTATTTCTCGCATGCTTCAGGTTAAGCTCCAGCTTAAGTGCTTTTAGAGACAAGACAAAAATTGCTCAGTGTCTTGCATGACTGAAGAGTAAATTTTAGAGATTTAGGCAAGGAAAGAACTTGGTAATCTTTTCTCTCTAAATTTTAAAATATGTTTTTTTTAAGGAATCACTGTGCTTTCTTGTACAATTTCAAAGTGTGACTTTTTTTTTTTTCTTTTTTTTTAGTGGAAATGTTCTGGCCCTATTTCTTTTATCATATTCTTTTAGTAATATTTTATTAGAAATTATTTTGTGTGCTGCTGAAACCTTTCTATCACATGGTCCCTCTGCATACCCTCATTGTTCAAAAAGACACTTTCAGTTTTTGTTTTAAGCTAGAATTCAAGAAATGTAAGAGAGTTTCATTGCCCTGAATTGCATCCCTCATCTGTAATATCTAGTATAGTGCAACTTCAAAAGTAAATCTGATAATTATTTTACCATGTAAAATTTGGTATTTGGCAATTTTTTGCATTTGTTTCAGCCTTTCATTGTTCTTTTTCCTGAGTGATAGTAAAAATAATGCAAAATCTTGTGTTTTCATATAAATTGAAATAATTAAGTTTTTATTGTCTTGTTTTAGGAACACAGGATGCAATTAAGAGAATTAATGATTGTTCTATCAAGCTGTCATGCTCATATAGGCTACTGGCATCCTTAGGTAACTTCTAAATGGATAATTCAGGATAGCCTTTCTTCAGAACTGGAGTACAGTGACTTCATTAGTTGCCACGACTGTGGCTTTAAGGAATCTGAAAGAACATGTCAAGAGTTCTTCTTGGCAGTTAAATTGACCCTTGAGACTTATGACTAGAGAACTGTTCTCAACTTTTAATGTGAACCCCATGATCATCCAAGGTAGCCAAATAAGTAGAGGATCTCCAAAGTGGTATCCTAGGCAGAAAACAACAGGTGGTCCAAATTATTGAACTATTCATTTATTCTGTAATTGTCCTAGTCTCTGAAATACCCCACCTAAAATCACATTGCCCCATCCCTGGCAACATTCAAGATCAGGTTGGATGGGCTTCTGAGCAACCTGATGTAGCTGCTCATTGCATGGGGGGTGGAATGGTTTTTAAAGATTCCTTCTGAACCAAACCATTCTATGAATCTCTGATATAGACTGATTGCATATTGGGAGACAGACTGGTCAATGCATTTTATCCCTTTATCCTGCCTGATGCCTTTGTTGGCTCAGTGTAGTAGGGAAATGCCTTCTGGCTGTGCTGCGTTCCTTTAGTGTAAGTCTATGAATGTCCAAAATCACTCTAGAAAAATTTTAGGAAACTTACATGATGGTTATTTGGTTTTTTTTTTTTTCCCCTTTCATTCTTTATAGCTTTTGCAAAGTTAGAAGTTTTGGGGAGGAAAATGAAAACAAATATGGAATATATTCTTGCTTGGAAGGCTGTGTAATATTTACATTACCTTCAGTCCCTTGAAATGTCTTCTAAAAGTAATGGATATTTCAATCAAAGTTATTTTATTTATGAACCACTAAATCAGATTATTATGAGTCCTTTATACAAATCTGTTCACTGCTTCTCTTTATTAGGATGCTGTTATAAGTGTCATTATGTGAGTGTGTAAGGAATCCCATTGGTTTTCCTAGATTTTCCTCTATAATAGAAGTCTCTGTATCTGCATTTTAATATTAGCTCCATGCTTGCACATTGGTATTAACTTTTCCAACTGATTATAAGGAAATAATACTCAGAGTTTTTACTTTTTAGCTATATTTAGTGGGAGATCAGAAATATTTCAGTCAAGATCTTTGGTGGAAGCTAAATGATTCATTATATATTTGTCATTCTAAAGTTTAGTTTTTATAATTAATTAGTGTACACCAAAATGGTGTGCTTTTTTGTGAAGCTCTCTTAATTTCACAGGATTTTATGTCTCATATCAGTGGATCTTCTGTTAAGGCTAGTGTAACTGTAATGTGTAATCAATGCATTACTGCTAGTACAAATTATTGGAAGTATGGGGGGGTTACATTTTTGTGTGAGTTTTGGTTGTTGTATTAAATATGTAATAAGTTTTAAACAAATGAATTACCCCAAAAATGATTATATTAATGTATAGGCAAGGCTAAGTACTTTGAGGGGTTTTTTTGAGATTGATTGAGACTGATAAAAAAAATCGATTTGAGATTGCAGTATATAAGAATTTAAAAATCAGTATTTTAAAGAGGAAAATATTTACTCTCTTTAAATCTGGCATTATACATTTAATAAATTGAAGAACATGGCTCTTCTTAGAAGAAAATCAGATTTCGTGAGGTCATGGACAAATAACATAAAGTACAAGAGAGGACTTCCAGTAACTCCTGATACAGATTTTATTCCGTCCAATCTGATGGTGAAGTGTCTGTTCCACATTTCCCCTTTCTATTTCCTCCTATGTCTGCCCCACTCACTCCTACAGATGTGGAGATAATGTTCTAAAGTTTGCCCATTCTATGAGACAATCTCTTTACTCTGCCTTGTGGTAGTGTTGTGAGAGTAAATGGTTACAGAAATATATTTCACAAAGACAAAAATGTTTCTAAGTTGGATCATTTAAATTAGGATGACCAATGCTAAAAGGTGTAAAAATATTTTTATGCTTGTGACATTTTATTGGTACACAACATCACTAGATCGGAGTAAAAACCAAGAGTGTACCTGAAAATAATACAATGCTGAGGGTATTGACTTAAGCATGGAAATAGCAGTGGAAATGTGATTTTGCATGTTGTTCGTCAATCTAGGTACACTTTGTGCTTTCTTCACTCATTGTATTTAAAAATTTTACCAAGTTAATAAAAAGAATTTCCAGTTACTAAGAGGTTTGTAGCTGAACTGCAAGGATGAGAACAGGTCAGATTGGCAAGCACTGGTAACTATCCAACATCCCAAGAGTGTTAGGAAACGCCCACTCTGCCAAGTCCTTAAAAGCTTACGAGCTGTGTAACTACATGCTGTGTCCTCATACCTGTATGTCTGAAGTTATAATAGAAAACTACCTACAGAAATATAAAGTTATTGCCCTTTTCCCACGTTGATAAGAATTTGATAAAGGCTGGTGTTTTTAAAAGCCTATGTACATAAATATACAGTGGATTAATAAAATAATGTTTAGGATTTGAGCCTTAAAAATTATTTCATTGTGTCCGGTAGATATAAAAAATAAAAACAGCCAACGTCTACAATGCAGCTATGAAGGTGGAATCAATGCTTCACTGTTATTTGCCTGTAATTGGCTTTGAGCATCACAATGCACATGTAATTGGGTCTGTACTTGTATTCTTCAAGGATTCTGTACTATTTCTACTTGTACCCATTTTTGATATGGTTCAGCTCAGCAGTGCCAGCTACCTCTTGTTATGCAGTTGAAAAACTGTGGCCATTAAAAATAGGATACAGTGTGATTTTGTTTTGCAGCACTGCATGGAAAATCAGTTGCTGTTCACAACAGCTCTGTGGTTGGTTGATTTAAAGCAGGAGGGCGACTTCAAATTGACAAGCAGACAGTTCATGAAAAAGGATATTGTATCTTTAAGGCTTTCTGACTGATTGTGTTTAACTGCGCTACTCAGCAGGCAGTAATTAGGCAGCAGCTTTGCTGAGAAACTGAAAGCAGAGGCTCTGTTGATCTGTGCTCTTAAATTAAAAAAATAAATAAAAATAAAAGAAAGATATGGATTTGAACAAATGGTATTTTTGCTGGTTTTTTAGCCAGTATGGGAGCAAACAGAAAGCAGACCTCTAGAGGCTCCTAAAGTTATCTTCCCATGCAGATAGTCTCTAGGGAGCTGTGGTGCTTGAGAAAGGAGGCAATGAGAACCATTATAGAAGCACATGACACTATTGCTGAAGGTCAGAGAGGTATTGGAATAAAAGAGAAGCTGCTGACACAAAATGACATGACTGCTGCATCTTCTGGACAAGCTCACAGTTTTGATTGGAATGTAGCTCGAACACATCATGATTGTGATTAATAAATAAAAGTACATAATAAAGAGGATGGTTGAACTGGTGCTTCCCCAGACTGCTCCAGAGCATGAAAAAGTGGGAATCGAAGATAAAAGACAGCAAACAAAGTATGTAGTTAATGCTACCCTGTCACACCAGTTCATCTGTGATATGGTACTGGGCAGTGCACTGGATATAAGAGAAACAGTAGACATTACAGTTCTTGACTTAAATAAATACTGTCTCACACAGGTATCTCGTAAGGAAACTAGACAAACTGCCTAAGGACAGTTTGATTTGAAAATGCTATTGTAGCTTCGTGGAGCAGACACTGTAGTGCACAGTTGCAAACACTGAGTGTAGGAATGAATTGTCAACCTTCTTACGACTGTTACAGTAAAGTAACAAATTCTGGAGGGGAGTAAGAAGAAGTTAAGACACAGTTTTGTCACAAATAACACAGGAATTTCATGGAAGCACTCTGCTGTCACACCTCTATTTTCTAATGCTGCTATTTTGATGGTTGTGCTTGAACATGTTTTATGAGCAACTTGGTTTTGAGGAGACTCAGAGTTCTATTGCCATTAATATATACTACAACTTTTTAATTATATTTTAGAAAATGTAGTTAATTTGTATATGTGATGGCATTATGCTGCTGGAAAATGAAGTTATCCAGTAACAACATAAATTAAGCCTATATTTTGATTTGGCATCAGATAGTAGATATTGTAAAAGGGTCACATTTTAAGTGTGACAAGCTCTATTTTTGCTGGCATAGCCTCAGTTTCTGAGGTCCTGTTTTGACTCTGGCTCTGATTCTGACTAGAACTGCTCTCTATAGTTCTGACATTGGTTCTGATAATTTTGAGTGATTAAAGCCAGTCTCCTTCAACAAACTCTCTGGTTTGACAAACCTTTTTTATTTTATCTTCTTTGTTCACACGTTAATGAAAAAGTAAATTAGCATGTAAGTTGGCAAGAATGCTGCACTGAGCAACATGCATTTTCACAAGACCATTGTCCTGAGGTTTGTAGTTTTTTACAAAGGTTTGATCTGAGTAAATTAAGAAAGCTTATCAGAATTCTCTGACTGGATGTTTATAAGAGCCAGACCGGCTTTCCAATTACAGCTGGGCTTGCAAGAGCAAGAGGGTCTCAATGCCATTGCCTAAAATTCACCCATCTGTATTTCCTGTTTTCAAGGTCAATCCATTTTGTGTACTTCACAGATGCTCTTCAGAACTAGGATACCAAGAACATCAGGGATTAAATTTCCAAAGTATTTTTTTTTCCAAGTGACAATGAACCTAATTCACTCATTAATGCCAGGTGCTTCTTCCCCCAATATTAAGTTCTTCAAAACTGTAGCTGCATAGGACACTACTCACAGGGGATAAACACAGGGAGGAAAGTGACTACTTTAAAATGAATAATTCATTACATCACATTTTTAAATTCTGGTTTTAAGCATAAAAACAGTGGTTTGTTTTTCACCAAAAAAGTTTTGTAGACTTTCAGATACCATATAATACAAAACAATAACTGCATACCTAACATGAAAAAGGGTTCTGCTTGGTTCTTCCAGATTTTCTGACGCGTTTCAATATCCACATTTTAAGGCAATGCCTATGAATGTCATCTTCCCTTAGAATCTTCTGGGGCCAATGAAGTGTCTGTCTTTTAATCTGATTGTAAAATATTGCCCCAGCTCTTTACCACAAATTTGAAAATCAATTTTTATATCTTGCTGAAACTATGGACCTCTCATTCATTTCTATGTCTATTCTACCAAGAACAAACAACTCAAAGTGAAGAGCCTTTCTGTGTTTCTGTTGCATCTCTCCTTTCTCTCCCACCTGCTTGTGCCCATGTGCCTGGACAGAGATGCATACAGCATACATATATATGTGTACATATGTTTGTATATACATACATCTCTATATTTATATGTAAGAATTCAGCAGCTGAAACTCGTAGAAATGATTATGTGACATACATGCTTTTCTAAAGTAATCAGGGATTCATAGAATGGTTACATGTCTTTTCTGGCCTGGATGATTTTTGACTTGGTCTTGAAGTTTTTTGAGAGGTGTGCGTAATCTATTATTATTTGATGTCTAAATTTGTCACAAGGTAAACCCTCTGGTTTTTTTAGATGGGAATTCACACTGATGGAAATTTGGTTTTCCACAAGTTGTTTCACAGTCTCCAAATCAGTTTGGCTTTAACAGTCTCCTTATGTGGGGTGGCTATTATGCTATATTCCAGGCTGAAATAATTATGTACCTGGCAATCTGCTCCTGCCTGTTCCAGCACCTTTCTGAGGACACCTCCAGGGCACCCAGTGGGGGCCGGGGCAGGATCCTACCGAGGTGTCCACACATTCCTCTTGTGAGGAAGGACAGACGTTGTCAGTGAATTTCAAAGCTGTTTAATTAAGCATTCCTGCTTTTTAATAATTGGAGGCTTTTATTAAGGCCTTTAACAGCCTACATTTCCTACAGCAGCTAACACACCATCTCTGTAAGGTAACAAAAATATCTGCTAGTCATAATGTAAACCCTGCAATGGCATTTTAACCAGTTTTTAAATTTAAAATAGCAAACCACTGATTAATTGTAATTATCAGTCAACTCCAAACTAGATTAAGAAACTTAAATACTCTGAGAATAATGGGTACCAATTTCAAAGTGTGGTACAAATATAGCCATTTTGGATTAATGTATATTTCTCAAAATGTAGCAGGATTAATTTAATTTATTTTATGGTGTTCATGGCTTTTAAAAATTATTTTAGTGAATTATTATAGAAACTGTATCTTATTATTTTTATTAATCTTTTATTTAAAGAAATGTTTTCGTCCAAGATACTAAAAAATAACATTATAAACATGCTCAGGCAAAAGGCAATAAATAGATTTGGAGTTTAATTGCAATGTTCTGTTAAGCATTTTAATGAAAAACCTGATGACCCAATTATATAGCAAAAGTGGAAAATCAGAACACAGTATCTGGATTTGAATATAAAAATGCTTAGATGCATAATACATAGGAGTTTGATATCCATTCTTCTTCTTGTCAAGAAGGTAAAAAAATTATCAAGAATTAACAGACAGCAGAAATCAGACCCTTGAAAAGAGCTAGGCATTCTGGAGAGGAATATAAATTATGGTTTAACTTGGAATAGTACCCTGCCTTTCCATGCAATGCAGAATCAGTATTTTCTTTGATTTTCCTGCACTGACATCCCATTCTTTCTGAACTACCACTATTCATAGTGGTATCAGCAAGATCTTCTTCCCATGGTAAATCCTCCCCACTATTGAGAGTCAGCTATAGAATTAGCTAGTTTAAGAAGAGATTTTCCATGATATGTGTAGCTCAGTCAGAAGCTAGGTGTTTCTCTTACCTTGAAAACTTTCCCTTTCCATCTAAGCTGTGGTTCCCCATTTAAAATCCTAACAGGCTATTGGTGAGGCTAGGAAGAATAAAAGAGTGGCTTATAGAACCATAGTGTTTTAATAGTCTCTTCAATTCTAAAAAGTAAATCTAATAGTGTGCTAGTCTTTACTTGAAGCTAGCCAACCCAAATAACCCCAAAAGTCTACTCTACTAGGACAAAAAAGTTCGAGAATGACTGCCATGTTCAGTTATTTTGTCTTCTAGAAGAGCAGATACAAGTAAAATTTTCTATCTTTAATATGTCACAGAAAACACAGAAAAATGGTGTTTCATTTGGTAAGTGGTACTTTGGGTCTCTAATGCTGAAAGAAAAAGTAATGAAAACAGGATTGTGAAGATGCAATTCATGAAAAATGACCTTGTTATGCAAAGTCCTTAAGAAAAGTACCTCAGGTACTTATAACCTGAGGTAAATATGCCAACATATGAGACCATGAAATTACCAACTTTACTTAATGCCTCAAAAGAGATGACTTTGAAGGTATCTGACCTGCTGCCAAACTGTTCCAAACAGGAGGCTGGGGCACAGATCTTTATTAGTCTGCTGGTGTTTATTTTTTAGCTATCCAAGCCTTGACTTCTCACTGCTTCTACATAGAGAAATGTTCACTACTAAGTGAAAGTGAATGCCAAGCATACACACCTACAGCTAGTCCCTGGAGTGCAAATTGGTTTTTTTACAGTGTTTGAATAGTGTACAAAAATCTCTATCATATTTACTGTATTATCAGCACAAACCCCATTAATTTATATCTAATCTCATACGAACTTCATTTCTTGCAAATTTCTTGGGGCTATGATAGACCATGGACATGCCAATATTGATTTCATCTTCGTTGTGGTCTTCATCATCAAGTGCAGATGCTCAAAAATTCGTTAGCTCAACAATTCAGGTTGTGGGAGGATTCTTGAGGGACCGATGCTGTGGTAGCAGCCAACTGTTGAACTTCCCTTAGGAGAAGCTGACAGAGTTAATTTGTGGCCTTCAAATGTATAACCATTCCTAAAAGCCAAGCAGTTCTTCTGGTGGTTTAGAAGTTCCTAAGTGTCTTTTACATATCCTTATGTATCCAAGTTATGGAGAAAAAAATGTATCTGGGGAATTGGTTACTCTAAATTTGGTTCTGATCATTCAAAGAGGACTAGCTGCAAATGTGGGAACTGCAGACAAAGCGACAGTGGCAAAGAGTTCAAGATCTTTAAGGAAAGGAGACACATGACCCTGTAATATAAATGTAGTTAGTTTCAAACAGGGAGCCCTTAATAGTTGCAGAGAAAGATGAGGTGTACAGATAAACAAAGAAAATAAATTCTCTAAGGAAATAAATTCCTGTACAAAAGTTAATATTGATTACTCCAATAATACAGAGGAAGAGTGGGAACTACACTAAGAGACCAATCTTGCAAAATCATAAGCTCTTTAGCAAAAGTGTAAAATAAAGAATTTAGGAAGTATGAAGTAGTTCAAATAACTGCAGATAATTATGAAAAAAAATAGCAGAAGGTATTGAGACAAATTCAGAAGTGCTAAGGGATAAACTAAGAAACTTTCTGCAAGATACATGGGAGGTGAAAAGAAAGCAGTTTTAGTAGGAGCAAGACAAGGAAAACTAAGACCATTACTTCATAGAGATTGAAAAACTGAAACTAGCGTTCATAGTTAATTTCTGCTTATGTCTACACCATAAATTCTGTGAGGAGTCACGGAGTTAGTATTACTAACACCAAGGAAAGTTGTGAAATCTCATGTTAAGACAACCATTTAGAAAAGCACAAAGATAACACATTAGTTTTCAAATTCCTAGGTATAATGAAATTCCTATTATAGTCGTAAACTAAAGCAACGCTGAAGGGTTTTCAGAGGTGATAATTCAGAAGAGTTGAGAAGGCCATATGTAAAGACTATGACAACAAGGTAAAAGGAGTCAAGAAACTGTGCACTAACCAGCTTTACTTCTCTGTGAGAGATGGTCTCAAATAACGAAACCAATTATTTAGAGGCACCTCAAAGCATATAAAAAATGTGCAGTCAGCATGGTTCAAAGACAAACCATGTCACACCAGCTCAGACGGGATACAGTAGTGGGCAGTGCACTGGATATAAGAGAAACAGTAGACATTACAGTTCTTGACTTAAATAAATACAGTCTCACACAGGCATCTCATAAGAAAGCTAGACAAAAGTCTTTGACTCCAGGTATGTGCAAAACTGATCAAAAATTATTTTGAGTACTTACCAGTTTGGTACTACTCCACATTTTCATTATTAATCTGGGAGATGCATAATATAGCAGCTTGCTTATTAAATTTACAGGGAACACTACCGTGGGAGTGGCTGCAAGCGTGCCAGAGATGGAATTAGAACTTAAATTGATCTGAAGATATCAGCTGGAAAAAAATGAACACAATTCAGTAAGCAGGAATACATAAATCCACTCTTAGACATGATGAACTGAATAGGAAATAGGAAGCAATAGACCAGGTTTCAGATGTGTAGAAAAAAGCTGGGAGACATAATGGGTCACAAACGGAGTACGAGTCACTAGTGTTATGATACAGTGAAAAAAGCAAATACTGTATGAGTGTATGTAGCAGTGAAATAAAGTGGAAAACAAAGTCAATAATTAATTAGCTGAACAAGAGCATTCATTTTTAATAAATATTTAGAAGGATGCATGGAAGTATCATGCTGCGTTACTGTATAACCAAGAATTTGCTAAATATGAAATTCAAAGCACCTTAGGTAATAAACTTCAAATAGTACAATGTGTCAAATGAGCACAGCATCATATGCTGGTTTATTTCTTATTCTGCTTGGTGCTGAACAATTTTCCGGGAAGATGTTCAATCCCCTCAGTTGCTACTGACTTTGCATTTGGCATATTAAAAGTGATTTTTTTCACTTCATACACAGTAAGGTCATACAATGCTGTCTCTTGGTCTTTGGCTACCAGCACAGAATGGAGCTCTTTGCTCTTTAGTTGTTCATAAGGCCAAAGTAAGAAAAAGAGAGTTAAGCAGATAGATTATCTTGTGCTGAGAAAAAAGATCAATATGTCTGCTTATAAGTTCTGAAAGATGTGTTTGCTTTTTACTTTGAGAATGTAAATCTCTTTAAATCAATGTTCCATGCAAAATTTTTTTTTTTTTTTTTTTTTTTTTAGTGGAATAACTAGAAGAAAAATCCCTTAACCAGGCCAATTTTCATGCTGGAAGACAAGCATGTGCTTAAGTGCCATGTTGAACAGGAGGACCATTACTGCTAGAAGAGCATTCAAATCTTAAACTGAACTTTATGAATGGACTCCTGGAGAAGAATGCTAAATTTGCAAATGTAAATACAATGTCACATGACTTTAAAGAAAATTGTTGGGTTCTGTGAATGGCTCTGTCACAGATTTACATAACAATATATAAGTCACTTAATCTACTTTAGTTTCTCCATCTGTACAACAACACCAATTCTGGGGCAGTGTTGTGAGACTTAGTTAATTGCATAGAAATTATTTAAAGATCCTTTAGTGAAAAGTTGTATTGATGCTTTTGGAAACATGACCCTTTTGAAGCTAATGATTGTCTTTTCTCTCCCTGTAGAAATGACACAAGCCAAAGAAGCAATCGTATTTTGACTGGCACTTGCTGCACAACTAAATTTTGAAGCAGCCTAAAGAATTTTCAGAAGCCAGATACTCTGGGTCCTGGGGAGCGAGTAAGAGAAGGAAAGGAAGGAAAAAAGAGAGTAAGATCTTTTCCCTTTTGGTCCTCCTGGATGGCAGAATTTGGTAAAGCAGATGTAAATGCACACAGAAAGGAAGGCTGCGCAGATGAGAGCTTCCCCCTTTCCCTGACTTCAACTGCTGACTCAGTGGAGCAGACCTAATGACACTGGCCAAATGTCCAACCTCCAGTGGGGGTGAGGAGTTGCCATGGCTGCAGAGCAAACAGGAAGGAATCAAAGGGGGGAGGGCAAGGGGATGGGTACAGAAGAAATGAATCCTCATAAGAAGCAATAATAATCCAAGTAAAGTGGCACTCCTGTAGAGTGTTTTGTCAAAACAACAAAGACCGAATTTTCCAACAAAAATTATTTTAAATAATTTTTTGAGCCCCTTTATTAATTATGCTGCCATTCTCCCTGCTGCTATAATAATAGTTTTACAATTCCTTCATTCTAAAATGCTCTCTTAACTCCTGGCTGAGGACAGATGAATGTTGATGACAAGAAGAATAGAAATGAAGAACTGACATTAATGAAGATTTGAAAAGCATGCATGGATGGCAGAGCTTTATCTATATAAGCACAAAAAAGCTGAGAAGGGTCTAGAAGAGCAAACATCCCAAGTAAAACCTTCTTGCTTGTTTGTACCAAATATTATAATATGCATGTATGCATTAATATACAAAAAATAGCAAGTGGACACAGTTGTGAGAATACAGCAAGATACCATGGTGGCAAGAGACTTTCTAAAAACCCCAAAAGATAGCAAAAGGCTCCCCAATGCAATGAGTCACACGGCTGATTAGGCAGAGAGACCACACTGTGCAAGAATGAGGCCTAAAGCAAAGAACAGGCTGAAAGTAAGCCATGAGAGAGAGAGAGGGAAAGGGACTTGGAAGAATGAGATAAGTAGACTTAGAGCTAGAGACAAAGGCAGAAAGAGATCTGTAGGGCTTGTAGGAGAAGGAGTTTGGTATGTGGCAGACAATAGAGGGCTTAGAAAGGAGCAGTAAGCCTTGGGCCCTCAAATAGTCCAAAGACCCAGGGAAAAACAGACTTAAACAAGGAAATGTGCATGTGGTAAAGGCACTAGGGGAGAAAGAAGAGGGGCAGCAGGGCAGCTGCAGGTGATCACTGCGAAGGAGGGCAATGTGTATTGGAGAGGCAGCATGAATATATGGGCACAGTTCAGAGCTACTAAAGGCTTCTGCTATGGCTATGCAGTTCCTGTCTTTGGTCTTCTTGCAAAAGAGTGCACAAATTTCTATCTTCCTCTTAAAAGAAGAGCCAGTATATTTGGTAAGCACTATTCATCTTTCTCTTGTGCCTGTCCCTTAGTCTTAGGTTCACAATAGTTGTCTCTTCTTCAAGGCTGGGTTTTGAATCTCATTTGGATGTTTGACATGAAAATAGGGTGAGAATGATCATAATTCTTACCGACTATACAAATCACTATATGTTTTTAAAGGCTCAGAGGTGAAATCCAATCTGGAGTGCAAGGGTTGTATGACAAATATACTTCACTCATTTTACACCTGGTAACTGTCAATGGGTCAACAACATCCAACAGCCCTAAAACTGAAAATTTCATTCATCACATGAGTGTAAGTTCACTTAAGCACACTGCCTCACCTCCTACACACATACAGACAGGTGAGACATTTGAACATCCTGAACCCTCCTTTCCCTTTGGCTGTCCTCATACCGTGGCTCCTTGCTTGTAGCAGAAGTGGGAGAATTTGTTCAGAGGTACACATCTATTTTTAATGTACTGCATAAAAAAAGGGCATGATTTTGGCCTCATGCAAAGATCACCCCACACAGAGGTTTCCACATACACAAACAAATCCAACACAAAATGAGCCATGGCCCTTGTCACTGCAACTTGACTCAATTGCCAATTACAGCAAGATGCAAGACTCATGGGTAAATTGCCTGCCTTTATTTAGTTACTATAATAACAGTGAAAACTTGGAATTTAATTTTGTTCCCTTTTCCTTGAGTCTCATTATAAAACTGCAGCAATTCATTGATTTTCACACTTTTATCCAGGCACCAATGTTGGTGTAAGTGCTGTACTTCACCAAGAAAAATGCACTGGGTAATTCTAAGTAAAATTCCTGTACTTTCCATGAAAACTCTTAATACAAACTTCTATAAATTCTGGTGGTTTTATAATGAGTATGTTTAGGAAAATCTCAGTGTTCATGGGTTTAAAAATCCTACTCACAGTCCATGTAGTCAATGGTTGAATTTCTTTTGCTTTGTGTTGCCATAACATAAATGCGAAGAGGAATTCAGAGTTATCCAAAACCTGGCAGAATTAAGGAATTTGTTGACAAAGACATTGAAGCTGCAGTTAGGTATTCAGCCAAGCTGTAGGATCAATAGTAGGAAAATTTTCATGTTCCAAAACTCTGGGTCAAGACAGCACCTGGCCATAGAAAAAGAAACATGACTAATGATTTAATCAGACATATCAGAAGATTAAGAGAAGGCGAAATTTGAACATTAGTTTCATATCTGAGTGTCTTTTTATAGGAAAGGACTTCACTCTTTAGCTGAACTTTTCCCTCCTTTGATTATGAAATCCTTTCAAATAATGAATGGTCTAAAATAATAACTGAACTGAATCCATGTAGCTAAGGAAAAAAAAAATCTTTCTTTGAACTTTGAACATTAGCTTCTCTAAATCAGTTTTTGCATAAGAACCCAGACAATCCCCCACAGGTCTCTATCATGTTCAGAGTTCTATTCAATACAGCTGATAAGGGAGGAGAGGGAAAGTCATGGCATGGTCTTTATGACACAGCAGACAAGGTTCCTGCCCTGAGGAGTTTGTAGTACAAAACCAATTCAACCAGCTACTGAAGCTAAAGACTTGGAGTGATAGGAGTATGCTCATACAAATATTCCTGCTGTTGGTAAAATTCTTTGTACAAAACAGCATGCATATTCATAAGCAAAAAGTTTTTGCTAAAGCAATTTCAGATAAGTAGCTTTAGCTAGCCTCAGCTAACTTCTAAAAACAACTTCAAACTTTGTCTGCAAACTCAACACCTTTGGAAAAGAGTAAATTTGCTGTCAAGAAGTTCTGTGTAATTCTCAGTGGCTGTAATAATCTAACATTTATGACTAATCTGTCCAATTTGTTTCTACTCTTGATTTTTCCCCTTTGTTCTTGCACATGTATGTACCAATTTAAAGATGTTTCTCTTTAATTATGTAGGAAAAAAATTGAAATCTGGAAAGTCTCATGAAACAGAAGTTGTTACATAGATTTTAGACATTTAATTTGTGACAGCACAAAAATGCTGCTTTAAGCAGCAAGGACGTGAATTGTCCCTTTGGTGCCACAGATGTACTGGCTATTAGGTATTCTTCATTTATGTAAATGTGAGACCAGCTTTTACACTTCTTAGTAGAATCTGTTATTTAGATGAAAAAGAAATAGCTAGGTACAAGCTTTTTTCAGTGGCTTATGAAATAATATTTAGAGATATCTTACAAAAGATATATATTAGGTAGCAAATATAATCCTGTAGCACTAGACTGTGTGTATGATAAATGCTGAATGACATTTTCTTGAACACCGAATTACCTAATAGATAATAATTAATTAGATCATTCATTCATTAGTTGATTGATTAATTAATTTATTCACATTTATTTTAATGGACTCATTTCCAGTACACTAAATATCTGAAAATGAAGGTCAGTGGGACTTGACTCTGTGTCCAGAGCAATAATGCAGCGCCCCATTGTCACAAAGGCAATGTCACTAAGAACACCATGGGAGATCCTGCAAGATCCTTAAATTCTGTATATTTCTTTGAAGGACTGTTATCCACCTTAAAGCAGATGGGAAAAGAATGACCAAGTCAGTATACAAATATGGGACAGCTAGGGGTTGTGGGTGTCATTGTCAGATGTGTCCACTGCCCACAGCAGCACACTGCTGGACACTGCTGGACACTGCTGAACACTGCTGGACACTGCTGGACGCTGCTGGACACTGCTGAACACTGCTGGACACTGCTGGACACTGCTGGACACTGCTGGACGCTGCTGGACACTGCTGAACACTGCTGGACACTGCTGGACACTGCTGGACACACTCTCGTGCTGCTGTCACCTGGAGTGTGTGACAATTATACAGCATAGCCACAAGAAACTGACTTGAAAAGGTAGATATTATGCAAGGTCTTCAGCCTGTGTAAATTGGCAAAGCTCCACTGAACTTAGCTGAGGATATGGCCCTGTGCATTGTCATATTATTTGGAAATGCTAAATTGCGTAAATATTCATATTCTCTGCTGCCTGATTTTTATTTTAATCGAGCCGAACATATTATACCTTATAAATTACGTATTAATATACCAATTAGTGGATTTTTTAAATTATCTGATTAAATTTTCTTTTTAGCTGCTTAGCTTGTTGTGCAGCAAATCTGGTTTCTCCATGGCAATAGTAAAATAAGAGTTGAACAGAAGGGTCCTTGAAAATATAACATAAATCCGAGACCTTTATATAGAATGACACTCTGTTCACTTTCTTTAATGCTAGTTCTTACATATAAATGCAAATGTACATCTCATTCATTGTTGTATGTAATGTGATTTAGCTCTAATTGACTGGAAGTTGTGGAAGTCTGATTTAGAACCGAATATGTAGATTACAGCTAATTACACAATGTGAGTCTTTTAAAACACGGGAATATATTTTAAATTCACAGCTTTTTTTCCCTAATTCAGAATGAAAAGTACATAACTTTGAGCTGAAAAGTTCTATGCCATGACCATTACACAATGACATGAAGTGATATTTTTTCAACGTT
Organism: Alethe castanea; assembly: GCA_024734035.1. NCBI lineage: Eukaryota > Metazoa > Chordata > Aves > Passeriformes > Muscicapidae > Alethe > Alethe castanea. Next base: position 114,760,099 of record JANRGV010000001.1, read on the forward strand.
TTTTTTTTCTTTTCTGTTTGGTTGTTTTTTTTGTTTTTTTTTTTCTTTTTTTTTTTAACTGCTCTGCATAAAGCCAGCTCCAGATAGGAAAACAGAAGTATTAGCTGAAATCTCATATGAGCTGTGCTGTGGCCATTTCTCTGAGAAGACAGAAGCCTGCAAGATAAAATTTCAGCTAAGGAAGCAAAAGTATGAATGTTTCCCCTTCTCTTTTATTATTGACTTTATGAATTAATCCTCGTTTACTTGTTTCACTTGTCATCAACATATTTTTGAATACTATTAGCATAGCAATCAGGCCTGTTCTCAGGTTATTGAATGGTGTGTTGATTTCCCAAATAAATAGATATGCAGTGTGAAGGGTGAGCTGTCACTTTGGGAGAGCTTTGCTGATCTAAACTAAAAGGCACTTCTAATTGAAAACTGTAATAGAAGGAGGGTTAGGGAAACAGTGAAACCACTCAATCCCTTATAGGTTTCATGGGGCCATGATAGAAGATAGAGGGTGGGGAGGAAAATGGGTATATTATAGCTCAAAGTAAGCAACAGCATTAACTTAGGCTACAATAACCATATCAAAATAGAGTGTTTTTATTACTTTCATTATAATTCATTTTCTCCTGGATTATTCTTCCTTTATGGAAGTCACCTGAGGAAATCTCGGCTTCCTGTGATTTCCCACTGAACACAGCTGTAATTCCAGCATTGAAACCAATGCACTCAATCACCAGCAGCACGTTAGTCCAGGTTTAGACTGAAGGCCACTGAGAAGACTACAAATATTCCCATTTAGTTTGACAGACTTTTTTTAGATTTCTAATGACCAAACATTACAGTGTTTTCCATAGCCTGTTAACAACACTTATGTCTTTGAAGGGAATCTTATATTTTTACTGAGGTACATTTGCAGAGGATGACTATAACATCTCATACCCAGGACTGTGTGGCAAATAGCCAAGTGGTTTTCTCTGTTTTCCTAGCTGGTCTTTTTCTTCAAACAAATGGGAAAGTTCAGTGAAGCCTTTAAAGAAAGTTAAGATTGTAGATTAAAATAGTTTATATTTTATGCTATTAAAACAGCTACTCTCTATCCAGTGCTGTGTTTCTTCCTTTTTTCCATTCCTGCCCTGTAAGGGTTAATAATTGAGGCCTGTCTATAGCTCATTTCTATAGTAACAGCAAGACTGAGACTTTTTTATGGGCACCTAATAATTAGAAAGTGCTAGAAGGTATAACAATATAATGAATCAAAACTGATAGACTTGTGGGTTTCCATAGAAACATGTATAATTATGATAATCGGTCCCTGGCGTGCCCTCAGAATCGTATACATTCAGTTAAATGCAATAAACATTAGGCACTATTTAGTGAGCTGTGATGCAGATTAACAGTGTGAAATACAGGGAGGCTATGAATAAAATTGCTGTACAGTTTATCTCAAACTAATTTCCCAGATTGCTTTAATAGATGTGCTATGTGTTTGTGAAGAATTGAAAGTGTATTTTTGTTAGTGGTAATGCTAACAAAGATAATATTTCATAAAGTGGCTGACTGTTAATTTTGATGCAGATCAAAATGTACTGTGGCACGTTATTGCATGGGAGATCACTGAATCAGCTGAGAAAATGATATGGTGGGGCTCAACTGAATTATTTATTTTTTGGGTATGATATGGAGGTATTCGGGTTTCCTGTGCTCCCCTTGGCTTGCTGGCTTATTTCTTTCTTTGCTTGACTCACATTTTAGAAATCTGTTTGCTGATGCTCCTGGTATAATTCTAACTCTATCTTTCCAAAGCAAACAAATTTCTGGTGACTTCATATGCAACTGCTCAGCATTACAAGAATTGTATTCTTAGTTTCCTGTAGAATTTTGTTGATTTTTTTTTGTTTGTTTATTTGATTTGTGAGTAAAAAGGGAATTATAATTATATGTTATCCATTTCAGGGCCATTTAGAGCTGCTTGTAGCCATGCATTGGTTGTAAAAAAATTTAGATGCCAGCACTCCAAGGAAAAGCTATTTATAGAGACCTGCAGGTACATTATATTTGAGAGACACCACTGATGGTGATGTTAGAACATGCCCTGTGGGTTAGGACACTCATCTGAGCATTTCTGTGTATGCCACAGAAACTGCAGAAACATCTAACTGTATTTAAATGTTTCCTAATTCTCTTCTTTGAAGTCTCAAGTTTTACTTGAAGGATGAATTTGGCTTGATGTAGTTCCTTTGTAGAAGACAACTCTTGCCCTAATGAGTACTTTGTTTGAAAACATTCTTTTCAGAATGTGAGAAAATCTTTTGTGGTACAGCTGTTGAATATTTAGAACCCAGATACTCAGTTATCAGACATAATAATTTTAGGATTGAACTTGGAGCACATATAAATGTGTATTTACCTTAAATGCACTCTCTTCCCTACGAAATTTCAGGGAAAACTGTTTTTCTCAAAAAATGCCTCCACTTTCAAAATTAATCAGTTTGGTCTCCAGTGTTTTTTGGCTTTTTCACTGTTAATCTAGCTTGTGACTCAGTTACAATAGTGATTGTATGTTGTCTGTTGATTCAGTCCTGAAGACTTTGGTTCCCAGGAATTCTATGTTGTGACCAAGGATTCTGGGGCAGCTCAGAAACTATTAGGTTTAAAACTCTTATTTTGAACATGAGGCTGCCTCTCTGTTAGTCTCCAGGTTCTTGTCTCTGCTGAGAAGGAGTTTTTTATCAAAATTGTTTTTCACATCTGGTTTCCCCTTTGCTTTACTGCTTTGCAGGTACCAAAATGCCAGAAGCTGACAGAGGTTCAGAAAGCTATTAGACAAATCCATGGAAGAAAATCTATCAAAGGCTACTAAACACAGAGATAACACCTCTGGGTCGGGATGTTCCTGAGCTGTGGATTTCTGATGGCTGAAAGCATATACCCAGGGAGCACCACTGCGTGTCTTGCTCTTATATTCCTCCCTAGGCATTTGCTATTGGCCACTGTTAAACACAAGATACTGGGGCTAGATAAACCCTTAATCTAACCCAGAACAGCAGTTGCTACATTCTCATGTAAAAAGACTTGACTGCTAACACTGATGAGATAAAACATTTTCAAAAGCTTTCTAGAAAATATGATTCCCAACATGGACTGTAAAATTTTATTTTATTTTTTTTTTTTTAAAGAAAGAGTAACGTGGTTTATTGCTGACATTCTGTCATTTTGAAAGTGGAAAATCAGTTTTTTCTTTCCTTTTGCAGCCTGTGTGGATGGCCACTGGCTGGGGTATTTCCAGTTAGCCCAGTCAACTTTCTTTGCTTTCTTCATACCATGATGAGTGCTGCTCTTCTTTTAACATGTTCAGTAAAATAAATGGTAAATTAAGGCCCTGCACATTTAGTTAAACCCATTTTTCAGAGAGGTGGTGTATATTTTTATAAATATTTTATAAACTGGACAGTGCCTTGCTGCTCACTAGCCTATCCATGTCTAAGACCCTCCCAAATTCAGACAGGAGCACGAGTGCCTTGGCACAGCAGCCTGGGTAGGTAGGAAGGCTATTCAAGCCCTGCTCTTACCCTGTTGTAAGGACAGTGCTAGGCCAGAGCCACTCAGCCACTGCAGCCTTCAAGGATATGGATTGCAGCTTTCAGCATTCCATACATTGCCATTTTAATAAGGAGCTCAGGCAAGTTAATGCTGCTGGCTTGGGCAGGGGCTGGATGCTTTTGACTCACCTGGAAGAACACCAGGCTCTTCCAGTGCTCCAAGAATAGCAGGGCTCAAACCCTGATCACATGTGCCACTGCAGATGTGGGAGGGAATTTAGGCACACAGGAAGCAACATGTTTGGCACAGTTGAGGGCAGCTGCTCATACTGCCATCCTTTAAACCCGGTTTTCAAAGCTGCATCTCTGTTTTGGTGTCTGTACTTTTGTATCTGTCCCATGAACTAGCCCATGCTGATGATGCCTGTTGACCTCTTACAGCCTGTGTGCTCCTCAGGGCCTGCCCAGGGACCCTGTGTGCTTCTAGGGAGCTGTGCAGAAAGGGCTTTTTGTCTGTCTGGAGGGTTACATCTGCTGCTGAAGCCTAAACAATAAATAAGTCATCTTCATCATAATATTATCCCATGCAGCTTGCTGATCTTGCAGAGCTGCAGCAGTGGTTGAACACACAATCAAAAGGAGGTTTTTTTCAGAATTTGGTCCATCAGAGCCTGCTAGTGGGTGGAGGATCTTGTTTAATGATTAAGTCTGCTCCAGTGACTGGCCTCCAGCTGGCAGACACAGCAATAACCCCTTCAGTTGTGTTTCTGCTTGTTCTGTGATAACGTAAAACAAAGGTCTCCTCCAGGGGGAAGTTTTCTGTCGCTTTCTGAATTAAATTTATTTCAGACCCCTCATACACATTGGTTCTTGACTTCCACCTCCTGCCTGTTGCTAGATTTCTTTGTGCTGGCAAGCATCATGTTCCCCTGTGACTTCTTTTGTCATGGCAGAGTGAACTCTTTCTCACAAACTCACTCAGATTGTTCATAGCCATATTTTCATCTTGCTTCTTTGTGAGACAGAGCTCCCTACAGCCCCACTTCTTGTTCTTCTTTCCCATCATGATGACATTGATTACTTTTGCATGTGTATACATTTCTAACCAGTTTATCACAGATGTATAGCTACTGACTAAAATTTTCATAATTTGATAAATAAAAAAATTGGGTTTTGTCTGCTAAGTAAAAAAAAGTTCAACGCATTATTTAAATGAAGAGAACTTGAATGACAGGCAAGTCAGGATATGAATACATTATATTTCAATTTTTTTGTTAACTGTATGTATCAGTTCATATTATTTTATTTATTATTTGCCTATGTTGACAAGTAGTTTCAGACACCCACAAATCATAGAGCTGCAAAAATTTTCGTATCTAGCAAATTATGCATTTTCTTTCTCATAAAATTACAGGAAGAAGACAAGAAGACTTTTTCAAGAGTAAGTTATTTGCACATAGATTTCACATTAGGGGTTTGTGGGAGATGTTCTGAAATTTATTTTGCTACATTTTGCTAAACTGGAGATAATTCAGGAACTCAATTTCTACCAGATTCAGGTTCTCTGGAAGTGCTTGGGATTGTGACTGCATACAACTGACTGTATTATCTCACTGTTTAAGCTTGAAAAATAAATCTTTAATTATTGCAGCGAACTGCCTAACCTTAAAATTCCTTTTCTTGTGTTGGGCAATCTTAAACTGTTTTCCCTTTCATTATAGGACAAGTTTCCTCTTCACACTAAGAAAGGCTATCATGCTGGCTGTGTAGTGACACTATAATTTTTTGCATGTGGAAGAGAGAGGAGACATTAACAAACACCCTATTCTTCCTGCTTTAACTAAAATATTCAGGTAAAATAAGTTTAAATCTGATGCATCCTACTTGAAGAAATGTTCTTGCCTTCATCCCATAGGATAGGAAATGGCCCATGCTTAGGCATCTGTGTGCACCTCTTCCTTCTTTATTTTCTGGTTTATCCAAGCCTTCTTCAGAAGAGACAGCTCATAAATAGTCTGATTCTAGCTGTCTCATTTAGTCTGATTTCTTGCTTTTATAAGTTTACCTCTCTGAGCCCAGGAAGGGAAGACCTATACAGCCCTGATAGTTTAACCTCCAGGCCTGCAGGAGGCAGGCTGTGGGTGCACATTCTTGTGAATCCTATGTAGCAAGGAGGCAATGAAATAAAATCTCAAGGGATGCCCACAGACTGGGAGATAGGTTTTTGTCTGATCACAGGTCAGGTCATTACGGTTTCTAAATGCTCTGAGTAATAACCTGTAATGGGTGACATGCAGGAAATATTACAGAAGGAAGTGTGGGATGCATCCAAATAGTGTCAGTGGACTTTTGGCAAGAACTGTGGGAATATACAAGATAAATATGAGAACAGGAAATGGCCTTACAGAGTCATGAGACTCTGAATGTGTGAAACTGGAGTGCCTAACACAGAGACACAGCCAGCTCTCAAAACAAGTGAAATTGACCCCTTATGTCCCCATTAATGTGCAGGAATTGCAATATTCTGGTATGAGTGCACGAACTCCTGTACACATGGACACATGCAGACCCTATCCATTTTCTGTCCAGTTTCTCTGTTTGTAACTTTTGTCTTATTAAGACAAGATAGCATAGTAAAAGGGACTGTTTTTGCCTGTCTGCTGCTTCAAAAAATATGTGGAGAATTTTTAAGAAAATAAATCTATCAACTGTTTTAAACATATAATTTACTTTCTCTTTTAGCCTCAAAAATTATTTTCATCGTGTTGCAAAAATTTCTTGTGTCACAACAAAAGACAATCTTTTTTCATTCATGAAAACCTCAAATTTATTAATTTTAAGCAATATTATTTAATTACCAATCATTTAAATGACAGTTTTTAAAAATAAATATGAAGCTTTCTTAGTTCACACCAGAAGTTTTACTTATTGTATTCTAGGAAATACATATAGGAAGAAACTTGAATAAAATTGCCATGGTAAATTTAGGCATTGCATTAAATAAAACCATATATTTGAACTGTAATTATTATAATAGTATAGTAAATATAGAGATAATAACTTGCAGCTATTATTCAATATGATTACTATAGTCTTACTATTAATAGGACTGATTTACCATAGTTTTAATAAACTGATAATAATTACAGTGGTTTCACCATAATAACTATAGATGAGTTGCAATTTTATGCTGAGATCTGGAGTTTTATTATTCAGTAATATTTCTTGAAACAAAAATATAAAGAGGACAACCATTAAAAATAAAACCTAAATTGTGGCTTAAAATAAGTTTTTGCTCTTTATCATATTGTATAGTTATATAGAGCAAGAAAAATAATAAAAATTAATTTTATTTCCATTAAAAATGAAATAAATCTCTTGCTTTCTTTTTTTTTTGAAAATGTAGGAGCAAAGATCTCTTCCCTGTTCAAAAGTTAATTGAGTTCACCTTACCATCCTCTTACAGATGCTAAATTCTCAAAATTTCATAAAGAACATACGTTGTACATAACTTACTCTTCTCATTTGTCCATAAAGAGTTCACTAGCTCAAATGGAAGCTTCTTGGGAAAGTAGTTTCTTTTCCAACTCATTTGCAAAGTGCTGTGTATATTTTTATCTCCTTCTAAGCAACTTTTTGTTCATAGGTCAGATGTTGACTCTTCTGTTGGATCTTTGCCTTGCAGTCCACATCCAAGGGTGGTACCAAACCATGCCATATGAGGTTTTCCTCACTTTGTTCCATAAACACAGTGACATAAATGGACAGCACTGTTATTCTTACAGAGCTTGGTCCTTTGTCCTCACCTGAGGCTGCCACTCAGCCGGTGCTTCAGACCCACATTTTCCCAACAGCAGTGAGAAGGGACCATCAAATCTCTGAATATTTCCATTAGATCAGAGGTTACATGGGATCAGACCCAGAGGAAGAACCCCTCCGCAGCTGGAACACACGCTGTCAGAATTCCAGATGTAGGTCCCTGTTTGCTGTGTTCCAAAATCTACATTAACCTGGGGATCAGCAACACAGGGAGTTTACACTAGTCTCAATATAGAATTAAGATGGTCTAGCTGAAAACTAGCCTGCTCTAATGCTAGGTAGCATTATTCCTCTGAATTTCGTCTACTTCCCAGGTTTTATCTTTAAAAACAACCCAGATCTCAACAAGTAGCTACTTCTCCCTTATAAATTATTAAAGAAAAACTCTGGTACTGAAATAAATAATCTCCTAATAAATGGCTAGAATTTTATATTAAGTGTTGATATGAGTTCAATATTGCCAGTCCTAGCTGTGCATAAAAAAAAGACAATTGAAATTTAAATGAGTCCCTCAAAAGGCTATCAAGACATCTACCTTGAGCTGGCATTACTTATCATGCTCTGTTGAAATTTCCACATTTCTGCTGTGTAATCACTGTCACTTTCTTCCCAAACACATCAACAATTCATTAACATGGCAATTAGCAAAAACACAGAGAGGAGCAACCTGCAACCAATGGTTATTTTAAGACCACACGAGGTTTCCAAGCACTGGGTAATAGTTAAAAGTGTCAACAATGGCCATATTGTTGTATTGGAATGCACACAGCTCAAATTCTCCAAGCAATTTCAGCTGCAGAACATTTTGCTCAGAGCAGTGGTTGGCAACCTGTACATTCAGTGCAAACATCCCCAAAGCTGACACCCCTTCCATGTGAGTGGATGCGTGGGCAAGTGTGAGTCTGTGTGTGACCCACTCACTGTGGTTTCTTCAAATACAAAGTAAAATATGGAAAAATGCTAAGGTTCTCTTTTTGAGAACCTTATCAGACTTCAGTAAAGAGTTTACTTTTTTGGCAGGGAAGATGTGCTTCTGTAGTGGTTACCCCATGTCCAGGGGACACATTGTACAGATACTTTCATGTATAAATGCATTCACCCTAGAAAGGAATTTTCCTAGGAATGAATGCTTAACTTAGGAGCAGACCTGGTCCCAACAGACAATTTTTGTTTTCCTGAGCAGCAGGTGATAGCATTACACAGCTGGGCAGTGGTTCTTTTACACAACAAATGGACTTTTACCTAGGTTTAGTGAGTTGTCTTGGCTACCTAAATATCTAAAGAGAAAAGCATGATTCATCTTACTGCTCTTGGAAAAAAATCTTAGGGTTTCACAGTCTTCACAGACTGATGTGAAGTGGAATTGATCCAGGCCAAGGAGGATAAGATAAAGAAAATCAAATTAGCACCAAATAAATTAAAGAAATTAAACCAATTACAAGCACTATGGTAATGACAAAGCTTTTTAATTATTCATTTTTTCCACCACATATTTTGCATCTTATGTAGATCATGCAAAGACATCGTTGAACCTAACATCTATCTTGGCTGGAGTGCTCTGAGACCCTTTGAAAGATAATTAAAATAGTTAAATACTTCTTTGAATTCTTGATTTGGACACATATATTATATACTTCTAGATTTAATATTTAATTCAACATACAGAACAACACAAACTGAAGTATCTTCACTGTTCTTACACCTCAGCTAAGAAGAGTCATCAACTAATGTTAAACCTTAAATCTCATCTTTGTCAACAGTGTTTCAGAGGAGAAAATAATGAAATTTACCAAGAAAATTCTTCAAAGCTACCTTTCCTATCACTTCGGCCAAAGAACAGCTGCAAGGTCTAGGAAACTGTCTGAAAACTGGAATGGTCATAAGCAGAATAAAAGAGAAATTTAAATGAAAGGGGAGAAGAAGAGATTAATAAAGCCAAAGAAAAATGTTGGAGTAGGCAGGATAATATAGGGGTTTTTAATTGTCCTTTTTACCTTCTCTGCTCCACCAGATCAGACTGATAGAGAAGGTTTAACCTCAGAATTATGAAATTCAAGTATTAACTCTATTTGAAAGTTTGAAATTAATATCTTCTTGAGGTTTACATATCTCTGTTTAATAAAGAACAAAGTTTGAGCATACAATATCTGTCTGGAAAAGGAGAACCTGAATTGGCCTTTTGGGAAATGACATCATTCACTTCACTGATTGTTATGCCAATTCTGTTTCAAAGTACTAAATCCCTGAGTACTCAGAGACCAGCATAAAACTATTAAATTGAAATAAGTCTTACTTCAGAACCTTTTAAGTTCAGCTAGTTTATTCAGCTGGATTTAACATAGAGGTTTTTGCTCACACTAAGTTTATGGAAATATTGTGTTCTTGCTAAATAGAAAGCAGTGATTATTGAAATTTTTCTCAACCGTCTGCTGTTGCACAATTAGACTTAAATAATTTAATTTCTCTTTTCTATAGAGACAGCCTATTTTGGAATGCGAGCTGGATTTAATTTTGATTATCTATTTCTGCAACAATTCAAGTCCATGATCAAGCTGAAATCCTACTTGCCAACATATTTAGTTAAAATTGTTAAGTTAGTTTAAATGTGACCATTCTACATAAGGATAATGCATGCAATTGCAAAGTTAAGTTTGGCTTGTAGGTTCATTTTTATTCATGACTACATGCAGGAAAAAAGAAATCCAAAACAACACATGGTTCAAAAAGAAGTTGTAGCCCCAACAAAATGCTTTCACCTTATATATATTCTGTATAAATCAGATTTTTATACAATTTTAATATTTGATATATTTTTCAATATATGCCTGCACCTTACCTGATGAAATCAAACAAAAGAATAATTTCCTTTTTTATAGCTGAATAACTTTTATTCGCTAATAAATACATTGCCTACTAATTGAATTTTCTTGCTAAATTTAATATTAGCATGCCAACATTAAGAACACAAAGGTGGTATAGGGAAAAAAGAAAGACATAAGAGTGAAAACTAAAGAGACAAAGTGCCAGGAAAATAATTTAGAAAAATTTGGCACAGTAAAAGCACTTTCTTTATTGATTCCTACTGCATCCAGGGACACAGAAATGAGAAAATATTCCTTCTTGAAACACAGAAGGATTCCAAAAATGAAATATCTACATTCATAAACAGTTTCTTCTTTGACTATGAAAAACTTAAAAATTCTTGAATATGAGCTAACTGATTATATCAGAAAGAATAAAACCGAGGATGAAAGCTGTGAGATCATATCTCTGGCATGGAAGGATGGAAGAAATAATTAGGATGCCCTTAGGAACAGAAATGGTCAGAAGAAATTAAAACAGGATCTGAAGCAGAATTCAGAGAAAAGGAAATAAATCCAGAGCTGTTACAGATCCTTACTGAATTGTTTGGAGGTGACTATTAAGTTTCACTGGAGATCTGTGTGAGGGAAAATTGTTATTTTTTCTAACAAATTTAAGTAATTCTTAAATAACTCACTAACCACACCCCCCCCAAAAAAAACAAAAAACAAAAAAAACCAACAAAA
>JANRGV010000001.1:114771098-114788048 GCA_024734035.1 Alethe castanea
ACACCCCCCCCAAAAAAAACAAAAAACAAAAAAAACCAACAAAAAAACCCCCAGAAACAAAAAAACCCCCAGAAACAAAAAAACCAAATGCTTTCCCCAAAAAATTCAGTAAGACAGTAAATAATACAGAAGACGGAACTTAAAAAATCGGAGTTCTGTAAAATAAATTTGCATCAAATAGTTATACAGGTAGAGAAAAATTATGAGAGCAACTTTGCAAAAAACAGATTTTCATTACTTTTATTTTTAAGTGAGGAAGGTAGCTTTTAAAGGAGGAAGGTGTACTCCACACAAAGTCTAGAATATTTTATATTAAATAGTAACACAAACAGAGGAAGAGGAATGGTGTGGCCATGAATGGTGGGATCATACACGTTGAGAAGAGCTGTGCATTCATAGGAGAGAGCTTAGAGCCAAGACCCAATTTATAAGCCCCAGCTCCAGAGGTAACACAGAGACATGGTCTTAGAAAAGTTGCCTCCCAGAACTGTGAGGAACATGAAGATAAGGGACTTGCAAAGAGGCAAATGCTTTATCACAGCAGATGTGTAGTTATGAGCAGAGTTTCAGAAACAAAGAACTTTTCTCAAAAGCACTTTGAAATAAGCTTTTTCTGGGTAGCTAAAACAAAATGACAAAGAAACAAAAAGGATAAGACAGAAGCCACAAAGATATTACATGAGGGATAAATATGATTTCATTTACTGATGGAAGATTAACTGACAGTAAAATGCAACTATATCTCACTTTTAAGTCTTCCTCTTTTCTTTTTGTTTGCAATGAGTCTTAGCTAGAAACAGTATTTTTATACTTAGGATCGGTTTTTAAACAAGGATATGAGCTTATAAATTTATTTTCACCATTGCCTGAAGTTTCATCTTTAAGCTGAAGTAACTCATACAGATCATCAGCCTGTACCATCCAAGCCTATGCAAAAATTCCTGGGTGCCTACATGGTAACAGAGCTTGCTTTCACATTTAAGTAAATCAGTACATTTAGCAAATGTCACCATCATACAAGGAAGCTGCTGTACAATGAATTAAAAACACAATTATCTTTCAGGACAGGTTTCAGTCTCCCAGTTGGGAAGTTCTGCAATTTGCTGTCTCACTTTGCACATAGCAGTTTACACCTGCAGTTTAAGCCCTCTGCCATGGTCCATCAGAGCTGAGCTCCATGTTTAAAAGTGTCAGGGCGTCATCTCCTCCTTTTATCTGCCAAGCTGGAGCCACAGCTACTGTGCAGGAAGTATTTCCTGCAGGATCCTTCCATATGAAAAGAAAAACAGATTCTGGATTTGTGGCTCAAGAAGAATAAAACTCCAGCTAATTCAGTTGTTCACATGCCTTATTTTGTCCTATGCTTCCAATGTGTGATTAACTCAGACAACAGAAAATTCAAAACACAACAAGCCCAATCAACGCAAGCTATTTACAGCAACACCAGGAAAAGGAAATTCTGCTGAAGCTGGATCCCACGAACTGACATTGATACTGACATTCCAGTAGAAGTGACTTTCACTCATGAATTCTCTTAATAAGAAAATAAGGAGATATCAGGCAAAGGACATAATCCATTGTAGATCCTGTGTGTATCCTCTTTTCTTTTTGACTTCTTTCTTTTCAGAGAAATAGAGATATTTTCCTAATCATATCTCCTTTCCAGAACACTATTTGAGAATTTCAAGACTGCTCTGGAAAGTGGGTTTTTTGGAGGGAAGGAGGCAGAGACATTTTTCACGCCCTGAGGACTTAGGATGAAATATTGAATGCTAGTTTATGCTTGTTTGTCTCAACTAAAATTTCTCAAGAGCAAAGGCTGTTTAGTAACTCACATAAAGTACACTCATACTTTCATTACACATTTTAACACAGATAAATTTTTGCCCTTTGTGACTGACACTAATGAGAAGACATCCCACATGAGAGAGGGTCAAGCCTGAATGTGTGCAGAAGCAGAACTGCCCCCCTGTCATTCCCATTGATTAACCTCTTGCTTAGCTCAAATAGACTCCTACTGGAACTAGGAATGTGATCACTGTGGAGGTGCCAGTCCTGCCACTCTCTTCACCATGTGCAATTGTATGAACAATTAACTAACTGAGAGTAAACCAAGAGTAGGCACTATACAGATTTAAAGTAAGTGAGCAGGTAGTTCTTATGTAAAGCAAATTTATCAAGCACATTAATAAAATAATTAAGAATAATTAAGAATAATTAAGAATAATTAAGAAAACTAGTAAAACAGTGATTCATTAAGTATTTTAAGAATAATAGCTTAGAGAAATGGGCAGAGAAGAACCTTCTAAAATTCAATAAAAGCAGGTCCTGTACCTGGGGAGGGGCAGTCACATGCACCAACACAAGCTGGGGACTGACCTGCTGGGGAGCAGCTCTGCAGGGAAGGACCTGGGGTCCTGCTGGACAACATCTGTCCATGAGCCAGCCTCTGGTGGCCAAGAGGATCAATGGTATCCTGAGGTGCATTGGGAAGAGCATTGCCAGTGGGTTGATGATTATCTTGTCCCTCTACTCAGCTCTGCTGAGTTTGTGTGCAGGTCTGGGCTCTGCAATACAGCAGAGACCTGGAGCTCCTGGAGCAGGTCTAGCAGACAGCTGCAAAGTTGATCAAGGGTCTGGAGCATCTCTCTTATGAGGAAAGGCTGAGGGGGCTGGGCCTGTTCAGCCTTGGGAGAAGACAACTGAGAGGGGACCTCGTTAATGTGTATAAATATCTCAAGGGAGGGTGCCAAGAGGCTGGAGCCAGGCTCTCCTCAGTGGTGCCAAGCAATAGGACAAGAGGAAAGGAGCAGAAACTGATGCATGGAACGTGAGAAAGAATTTCTTTACTCTTTGCACTCTCAGTGTGGGTGGCTGTGCACTGGAACACATTGTCCAGGGATGTGGTGGAGTCTCCCTCTCTGCAGATATTTCAGAACCATCTGGATGCAATCCTGTTCCACGTGCTCTGGGATGACCCTGCTCAAGCAGGGAGGCTGGACCAGATGACCCACTGTAGTCCCTTCCAAACTGACCCATTCGGTGATTCTATAAATACAGAACAAAAATAAAATCAGAGTATAATGAACAGACGAAGGAGTAGTCTTTTTCACATTGAAAAGGACAATTTTGACACCTACTACTTTAATAGTAGCAATGAAAAGTTACCACAAATTAAATATTTCTCAGGAACCCACTTCTAAATTAAATCTCTGTACTCTGTGGAAACAAAAGCACTAATATTTTTCTTTATGAAACTGAATAAACAACAAGAGATGAAATCCACAGAAGAAAATTGGTAATGACTTTAACAAAACCTATGTAATAAATTTATTTTATCTGAATAGAAGTATTTGAATTAATGGTTTGGGATACACACTGAAAGACAAGTCCTTCCAGGCTCGGTTTTCTGTGTTAAAGAAACCCAAAAGCAAAGGGTTCATGCTAATAAGATCAGTCTTATTCTAGGAGCTGTTACATTAGTTTACATTTGTTGTGTAGCACTTTTAAGTCTTACAGAGTTTTGATATACGACAATTGTGCCTAAAGGAGGAAAGTCTAACAAAGTGAAAAACACTTGAGTGGAGGAGGATATAAGTGGCAGTGAGTACAGCAAAGGTCAGAGCACAAGAATAATTGCCATTATTGTAGTCCAGAATTAGAAATGTTTTACAGAATGAATTGGAAACCAGTTCTGTTATCTGACTAACATCTTGTGTGATTCCACCAAAAACAAATCCTACTAGGAGCAATATTAAAAAAAAATAGAGAAAAGGATAAAAGGTGTAACCAAAAGAGGAAAAATATTTTGAAGTACTTAGAAACTGATTCTGTGTAGTACAAATTAGTTGGCACCCTCATTCATTAATTCAGGATGTGTTGGAAAATACAGAGTTCAAAAAGAAGAAATGGAAATATATAAGTGATTTCAGTGCAATTGCTAATTGGCCAGAAAGGCAAAAATTACTTGAGAAAAACATAACTGCTGGACCCAAAGGGCAGCAGCGTTGCCTCTTTACAAAGCACTTTGGAACTCTTCTATTTTCTTTCATGATTTTGAATTAGACTTGTGCAAAGACAAGTTCTAAGGCACATTTTTTAAATCTGGAATTGAGAATTTGTAGCATTTGGTTTCCACATCAAGTTTCCAATTATTCTTTACTGAAAAAAAAAGAGTTAAGCAAAGGATTCTCATCTGAGCTTTCCTAAGGTTTAAGTTCTTTCTCCTGTTGTTTGAAATTTGATTTAAACATAGTATTAATCTCTTACACTGGGTCAAATAGGATTTTTTTTTATGGCAGTAATTTTTATCAAGCATGCATGGGGAAGAACTCTGTGCAAAAATATTGCACTCATCTTATAAATAAGGCCAGGAACAGCAATTTTCAAATCCAGCAACCAAAACTAGAGATCCACCATAAGGCATCAACACTGCAAATTATGTTTTCAGTAGCAGGCAGACCCACAGAAATAGATGAGATATTCCTAGCCAGACACTGAAAGTCAGATGCATGGACACATCTGCAGGTCTGCTGTTCTGTGTAACTTTTTAATCTGAGTCTCTTTGCTAAGTTATCAAAACAGTGAGCATTCAGCAGAACCTTTTGAGCCTGTTAAGAACACAATGCACTTTGTGCATAAAGTCTCTTGTTTAGAAATTTGCAGCAGGATTCAAACTGTATGCCTTTGGCTAAAATGTCTGTCTCTTGCTTTGCATATGATCACTGCCTGGTTCATCTCTGCATATTCTGCTGCTGCCTTCAGGTGTTAAAATATTATTATAGCTATTTCTTGCTTTCCATCCCTTTGTTTTCTGCTCCTGCCCTTTTCTCTTGCCATATAGCTCCCTATGTCTCCTTTGTTTAGAAAATCAACTAGCCACTTAAGTTCAGCAGTGCTTCATGCTTCAGTGAGTTTTTAAAACAAAAATAATTCCTGAAGGGAATTTTCTTTCTAAGGCTTTTGTTTTCAACCTTCTTTGCACCTAATGGTGATCCTAATTTTGTTCGTTCTCAGTGCAATTAGTTTATACTCTTTTCTCTGGCAATTTTATTTCCTGTCTCATTGCAGTCCAGTTTTGCTCTCCAGAATTTGTATGTACTGTGGGATACCCAGACTTCAAATTCTTCATCCTCTCCCCTGGAAGACTGGGCCTGGTATGATGCCATACTCTCAGGATCTGGCATTATCTTATGCAGTTGTGATTTTAACTTTGATTTGTAATATATTTATCTGGGGATGCATCTCTACATCTTGGTTGAACTCATCGTTGTGCCTGAACATTGAATTCAGGGCTAAAAAAACATTACTTTTCAGCAATTTACAAATATTTCTTGTATCAGGATGCCTCAGTTTCTTACTGATTAGAAGATAACTCTTTCTTTTTGTTGTTTGTTTAAAACTCACAATTTTGCTCTTACCATCAACAAATTGTGTTTGCCATCCATTAATCCTGGCACTTAAAAGTTCTCAGTCTTCCTGTACGGGACTGCAGTACTTCTCATTATTTGCTCATTTTCTCAAATCAATATAATCTTCAAATATGGAAGGGGGAAAACATGGTGTTTGCTAGCTTTTGTTGGTGTTTTTAAACAGAAACAGGAAGAGCTGTCAGTATAGCTGTGCAAAGATATAATGAAAGAGCAACCAAAGTACAGATAATGGCCTCCTTCTGGCCATTGCTGCACAAAATATGTGCTTCAGGGCACAGTGGGGTGCAGTCTCAATATCTGACTCAATGCCCAGAAGCAGCAACTGCCTTCTATGTGATTCAGAAGCATATTTTACCAGCCTGTAGAGTTCCTATGATAATACAGGTCCAGATAACATCAAAGTGATTTATGGGTTTCATGTAACAAACCCATGACATTCCCGTGGGACACTGCACACAAAGCCAGATTCTCATTTGATGCCACTCAGTAGGGCTCCCATGAAGTCAAGTGTATTTTGGAGACTACAAAACACTGACATTCTCAGCTGTGCTAACAGACCTGGCTTTTATTACCAAATATCAAATTCTGCAGGGTGAATATGATTTTTTGCAAGCTTGTATAGTCTGTCTGAATGAGAGCTGTTGCATGACCAGTAAAGCAAACTACACAGTTGTGAACCTCTAAATATATAACACCTCCAGTGCTGAACTCCTTCATTTCCATATAACACTGAGATAACTAGGTTAGCCTGGTGTATAATAACACCTGCAGAAGGTATGAAACAGTCAGTCAAAGTCATTTTGTGCAATACGCTCTCAACTCCACACAGTATTGCATAATTAAATACAAATATAATTTCCCAGTCAGCAGCACATACTGTAGACTCTTTAGGCATCATTTATTCTTTAAAAATGCACTATAAAGGTTATTTGACCCACTCAAAAGAATACAACACAACATGATTACACTCAGGAATAGTAATATCTTGGTAATATTAGAAGAACTGCTGAAGAGTAAGATAATCCACAGAAAACTACAAAATGTTAAAAAAGACTTTGCAGACCTTCTTACCACATTCAAGTTAACATGCTTAATTCATACTTCAAGTGAATTCCCAAGAAGAAAATAGAAATAATTTCACTTTCCTTCTTCTTTCCCTTTGTGTATGTGTATGTGTGTGTGTGCGTGTGTGAAAATAAATGAGGAGGTGTTTACTTTTATATTTCTGTAACTTAGCTGTGATTTTTATTTTTCTGATAATGCTCCGTTCTGTTTATCTGTTAGATCATGGATAAATCATTATAAGAGCAAAGCACTGGAGTTGGTCAAGATCTATAGCTACAGAGAGGTGATTCTTTTATGTAACTTTATCTCATAGCCTATAAATTTAGCTTTTGTGGATCAAAACCAGAGTACACAGACTTAAACCTCTTCTACTGTTTTCAAAAGTCTTTCACTCAAACCTTGACTCGGATACTGCATTTGTTTTGCTAGTGACTGACATTTTACAGAGGATTTCAAAATTTAGAAATCTGATTTCTTTTAACTAGGATAAATATAGTAGATACCTAATTATCTCAAAGAAAAACAAAAATAATAATGACATTTTCAGATTTGTTCAGTCTTGTTTCAGCTTTTGAAAGCTTCCTATCATAACACATTTCATATAGTACAGAATGAGAACCTTCAAACTGCAAGTTGTTTCAAAAGGCAAGCATGCATTTAACTTAAACATAAGTGTTTTTTCTTTAGAATGTTCCAATGGTCAGCTCTGAAGAATGGTAATAATTGTTGGCAGTGTGTGATTTTAGAAGAGATGATGTTCTCATAGCATTCAAACTCTGGAATGCTCTGATTCAAGAAAGTAAATTTCATTGCTTTTTTCCTATTGTCATTCAATTTATGTATCTTAAAAGACATTTAAAAAGTATCATATATCATCTTTAAACAAAAACTTCTTTAACATTAAAAAGTAAAACTTTTTCCATTACCAGGGCTAGGTGAGTTTCTGGAGCAGTGCCTAGAAGAAGCACAGCTGAGAAAAGCTTTTCCCATCCGTTTCTCTCTTGCCTTAAGGTCAACAACCATCTGGTGTGACTCACACTGCTTCCCTCTCTTTCACATTTGAGGCTGAGCCATTTGGCCACTTGTGCTCCTGAATAAAGCTGAGAGTTGAATTACAGAAAATTTGGATGATGTTCCTAATAACCATTTTAGTATTCTAATTACTAAACAAATATGCTCCTGCCATGTTTAATGTCATAAAGTTACTCACAAGTTCATGAAAGGATCATGGCAAATGAAGAATTGCTTCACTTTTAGAATGAGACAGCGCTGCAAAATGCTAAGCCTGGGTTCTGAATACAAATAACACATATACCTTAATAAGACCTGCTGATATACGCACTTTCTTGAAGCCTGTGTGTTTTTTCTTCTTCCATTTTTAGTGTATAGATAAATACATGTATATATAATATGTATTTTGACTATTTCCTGCCATGAACGTGTAAAATGTGCACTACATATTCTACACTACATGGAGAAAACTTGTTCTTATGCTAATCTTTCTACTTTGTTGGCAGAACGAATTTTGAGACCTCTGAAGTATTCTTCTATGAAGAAAAGACGTAGCATTCATAATATCACAATAATGAAGCAAAGTATACATTGTGTACCCTGTGATGTATATAAATGTATTTTTCTGAAGATGTTTTCCAATTTTTGAAATACAGCCTTGTGCAGTGATGAGCTTTCCCTAGGAAAGAAATACTTGCTACAGGGAACACTGTACATCACTGTGTAGAGTTGTCTTCAAGGGCTGTTTTGTTCATCTCATATCTATTCTCTGATTTCTCTAGGTGGCTTTCATCAAGGTGTTTTCTCTTTCCAGAAAATTGCTTCTGGGGGATGAAAGTGAAAAATCTTTCTTGGGTCTGTTTTGGCCCCACAGTGGGGGGGCAGGGTTTACCCACTAAGGTTTCTTTATTTCTTGCTGATAGTTTTTGCTGACTTTCTGCTTTGTCTTCCCCTTGCCTTGCTACTTTCCCAGTTATATGTGGTTGGTGGCTAAGAAAGAAGACAGGATGCAGAATGAGTAACCACCTCAGATTTAAGAAAGCAGTGCCCAGGTCCTCTGACCCACTTCTGCATGGCTTCAAACAACCAACCTACCCTTTACTTCATGCAGTTGAAAGAACATAATGCCTTGCTGCACAACATGGACTGAAGGAGCCAAATGGAATTTGTGAGCAGTACAGTGGAAACAGGTGATGGAACCTGGTGAGTCACCTGGATGTGTTATAGGTCCAGGTGAATCCACCCAGCTGGATCTAAGCACAGATGCAGCTAAACTCCTTCACATCCCTCACAAAACCTGAACAGCTGAAGCCATTGTCCTCTGAGGGCAGCTGTGCCTCAGGTTAGCAAACTGATAAATCAGGTCCTTCTTCAGGTGAAGAAAATTTGTGAAATACTTAGACATTATGATAACAGAGCTGTTGTAAATACTTAAAATGCTTTCGTGGAATGTGATTAATTTCATTTTGACAGAGAGACAGAAGTGAGCTAGAGACAAGCATTGAATTTTCACACACCTTAAAGATGCTCGTATGTGAAAAGTTGAAATCAATTCTACAGCTAATTTAAATTCTTTGGTTTTTGAGGGTTCTTGATCTCAGATTAACCATTGTTGAATGACGAGCAGAACTGTGAGATTGGACATTAGGCTATATATATTTTTGCATATATAAACACACAGTAAATATTTCAATTCAGATGCATTTTCTTTCATCTTTGGTATCCCTCAAGGACATTACAGTTATGCTGTTCTAGATCAAGTGAAAATGCATGGAGAACAAACTGTTTTGTTTCTTTAGTGAAAAGAAAATCAACCAGAATTTCTCTAATTATTGGACACCATGAAGTCAAGAGGAATCAAATTAATTGCACAAACCCTCTGCCTGTTTGTATGGTTCAGCATTCAGCTGATGAAAATGTAACAAACACTGTTCAAAGGTATGCAAATTTAGATTCCCAACTAAACTTGCTAAGTGAACACCTTTTTTCTTTCTTAGGTGTTTAAAAAGTCGAAGGATTTTTTAAAAAAATCTGTCACTTGTAAACGGTAAATCCTCAACTAAAAAAAGTTTTACTGGTTCTGACAGCTTCTGAGATTTATAGGCAGAAAATGAAAATCACCCCTTTTCAGAATCACTGCTATTTTCATAGCAAATTATTTTCATGAAGCTAGATGAAAGAAAATTGAAAATCTGCAGCATATTCTGCAGTTTTGTGAGATATCTAAAATGTTGCATTTTGTATTTTCATGCCTTTTTTTCTTTTGTGTCAGTAGGGACAATTTCTTTCACATGCTTAATCTCAATCTTCTAAACAGAAGGCAGATAATTTATCTAAAAGGCTAAAAAGTCTTTGATTAATAACCATGGGAATTGCAGGTATTAAAATCACCCCCAAGTGACCCCATATTGTTCCACAAATCCATTAGAAACTTATTCTGAATTACAAAGAAAAATTAATTAAAAAGTATAAGGAATACAGAGCTCAAATAAAGTATGCTCCCCTGAGTTCACATGAAGATCTATATGCATGCAAAATGTTATAAAATCAGATTTAATTTACAGTATAATTTTATTCTTCAACAACAAGAGGAATACAAGAATAGCAATTTTTGTATTTTTTTATTACTATTGAGTTCTTCATAACAAGCCTACCCATTACAATGACTCTTGCATTAATGTCAGAGAAAGAGGGATTAGAGAGAAGAGACAAATATACTTTGGGTAGTTAGAATTGTAGCAATGGGTGAATCCCTTCTGGTTTGGTTGAATAGAATAGTAATCTGTAATGTTCTTGTCTTGACTTCAGTGGATGATCAAAACTTTAAATGAGTTGTAAGGAGCTTTACAAAGAATTTTTGTAAGTTTTACTTATGTATGTTTTGTCCTAATTTTATAAATACTTTGCTTGTTCTTGTTTTTCCCAGCCTGTACACTTTTCTAAGTAGGTCATGGCCATTTCCAAATGTTTTTAGATATTTGGAAAACAAGCTTGGTGCTAAAAATGGGCTTGTGATCCCCATCTCCTGTGCCTCACACTTCAGCATTAGAGAGGTGTGGCTCTCTAACAGGTTCATTTTCAGGAGTGTGCAATCAAAATACTTACCATGCTTTCTATGGGCTTTACAGTGTTTGCTTAGGGTCTTGTAAAAATTGCAGACCTAGTGTGATGTCTGATTTGTAAGCCTTTTCAGACATCCTGGGCAGGCACCCACGAGTTAAATCACTTCATCTTGCAAGTGGCTGTGATGGTTTTACAAGGGAATGAGCTTGTTTAAATCCACCCTGCTGGGGCATTTCTAAGTGTGAGTCTTTCAGTGCTGTCCTGCACCGAAGGTGGCATCTTGATTCTCGGTCAGTAAAGCTTAAATATGGTTAAAGCTACCCAAATCCTAAAGAAGACTGGTGAATAATTAGTTTGAACACTAAGAGCAACAAATGTGTCTGTTGTTTGCAGATATGTCAGAAATGCAAACACAAACCAGCTGAAAGAATACTGCCACAATATTTCTGGTTTAGTGGGAAAAGTATTGTGCAATCACAGAAGGGTTGAGGTTGGAAAGAAGCTCTGAAAATTCTTTAGTGGAACCCCTCATCACAAGCAAGGTCAGATACAGCAGGTGCTCAGGTTTTTGTCCACTTAGGTTTTGGATATCTCCAAGCATGAGGACTCCACATCCTCTCTGGGTAACTTGTGCCAATGTCTGACCATCCCCAAAGTAAAATAGCTTTTTTTGTATGTTTCAGATGGATTTCCTTGTATGTCAATTTGTGTTCATTTCGTTTTGTCCTGTCACTTAACATTTCATGAGAAGAATGTTTCTGACTCTTCTTCAGTCCCTCCCATTAAACATTTACATATTTGGTAAGACTCCCTGCACCATCTCTTCTCCAGGCTGGCCAGTCGCAGTTCTCTCATTCTCTCACTGTATGTAAGATACAGCAGCCCCTCAAGTTTTGTGCATGTCACTGGATTCTTCTCCAGTATTTCCTGTGTCACTTTTGCACAGTAGACAGCAGTGACTAAAGAGGAAGAGCCACATGCCTCCACTAGCTGGCATTCCTCTGCCTAATGCAGCCCAGGGTACCTCTCACCCTCTTGCTACAGTGCTATTCATGTTCTGCTTCGTGTCCATCTGGACCCCCAGGGCCTTCTTTGCCAAACTGCTTCCAGAGGGGTGGCCCCCCAGCCTGTGCTGGTGCTGGGTGTGTTCCTCCCCAGGGCAAGGTTTTCTTCCTCTCACTTCCTCTCCTCTAACAGCATGAGATTCTCATCATCCCACTTCTCCAGCTGTTGAGGTCCCTCTGATGGCAGTATGACATATCAGCCACTCCTCCTAGTTTTGTATTGTCTGAAAACTTGCTGAAGGTCCACCCTGTGTCAGTGACTGGGTCATTGATGAAGATCTTGCAGCACTGGACCCATTATCCACATCTGGAGTGCATGACTAATACTGTGGATCACAGCCTTCTGAGATAACCAGACATTTGTGTGTTGTACTATGGCTGAAGACCAAGCAAGTGGGCACAGTTTAAGAATTACTGGAATAATTCGACAATTTCTTGCTTGCAAAGCTTAAAGATTATGAACATATATATAGTAACAGCCTGTGTTATTTCTTTTTGTCAATGCTGTCATTTATGTTCTGAAAAAAGTGGTACTTTGGAAGCATGCTAATTCAGAAAACAAGCATATAAAATTTGTCAAAACAGGTGCTATTTATATAAGCAAGGATTGTGAATTCATTCTCTTTTATCTTTTTTTTTTTTTACCAGACCGCTCTGAACCCAGAGCAAATTTATTTTCATTCCTTCTGGTACATGTTATAATTCCTATCTGGATCTGTTGGAACCATGGTTAGAGTTATATGGCATGATTCTTTCATCCTTATACTGAAAATCAATTTGAAGATGCAGCCCCACTTAGGCTAGACTGAATTGCTTGCAGAGTAAGATGTTAATCAGCAGAAGCCAGAATGACAAAATTCTTAATAATTTAGGCTTAGACTGTATGGCCCATGTGAATCAACAGCACATTGTACCATCCCAGAAAAAGGAGGTTTGTGTGCCTTAACCTGCTCCTTGCTGCTGAGGTCAGCAATACTTTCTGGACATGTTGTTCCAGACACAAACTGCTGGCTGGCTCTAGCAGACTAAAAAATTGAGGGAAGACTGCAAATTTTACCACAACCATTTGCTCTCCACTTCCTCCCATCCTTGACATCAGGAAGAAAAAAAGTTGTTGCAAAAGCCCCTTTTATTTGAAGCTATATGGTTAGTGCCCCCAGGATGTGACACTCTGAGAGGTAGCAAGGCTTCCAGCTCTCAGGTGTGAGAAGTATCAGAAATGTAGCATGTCCTGGACTCAACCTTAGTGCAAATAAATGGCTGAAAAATCTAGCTCTACCTCAAATCATTGAGCTGGTGATGTGCTAGAATGTCAATTATCCTGAAGTCCATCAGAATACACAGTCCAATTTCTGACACCCAGGAAAGCATAGGAGGTACCACTTGCATTCTGCTCACCATTACTTGCAGAAGGTCTTGTAAGGAGTCCTCATCAGTTCCAATGAAGTAAATTCTTTCTTTAATTTCCTCAGTGTCAAGCCATGGCAGTGTTTGATTGTGGTAACAATCTAGAATGGACCTTGGATGACACTATGTCCCAGAAATCTAGATATGTGACTCCATCTTCAACAACATCTTGTGCTCTGTGCTCTATTCCAAATTGACTGACTCATTTTACATTATTTAAGATAGGCCAGTAAGGAGCAAGGAATGGATGTGAACAACATACAGATCAGCCATACTTTCTCTTTCTTCACCTTAACATCAAGGGGCAATTAAATTACTGCAACTTAACAGGTGCAGCTATTAGGACTGAGAAGCTCTGTGTGGGGAGAAAGATGCAAACAAAATTAAAACTCCATGCATAACCTCCCCTATATTCTCCCTGTCTCCCTCTCTCTCTCTTTTTTTTTTTTTTAATTTATTTTTTCTTCCTTCTATGAGAAATATTTGTGTGAAGAAGGCAAATCAAACTCAGCTTTCAGACAGATAATCAGGTGCATCAGGCATTGCACCATCTCAGACACCCATGAATTGAGAAATGGCTCTGGGGCAGCTCCTCCTCTTAAAAACTGCAAGCTCCAGAGAGTTATGAAAGGACACAAATGAGGACAAGGACAAGGACAGGGACAAGGAAAGAGAAAAGGGAAAGGGAAAGTAGGAAGTTCCACATTTTGATGATTGAGCATCAAACTGACAAAACCCAAATGTTTACTCAAGACAGAAGAGATAACAGCTGCCTGGAGCACTTTGCTCGGGTTTTCTGAGAGCTAAAAATAATGCTGTGTGTTTTTTAACACCAAGTTAACTACAAAGCACAAACCCATAAGTGTTTCAACTGCTTTGCACGTGCTCTGTCCTTACTTTCACAGGCACAGCATCCCTTTTCAGATTCATTTTTAGCTACGTGCAGACTTGGCTCTTGAGTAAACTCTGGTTTTTGTCCTCCTCCTAGTCATGTTTCTCAGGAAACTTTGGAGTTGTTTTGTGTTTCTGCAGCATCATTGCCCATTACCTGGCCCCTGAACAGGCTGCAAGAACAGGCAGCATTCTGAGCCATCTGGAAAAGTAAATTCCAGTAGAATAAAGCCCAGGGTTTCAATGCACAGAATAAAAAGCTTTCCCCTAACTCAAAATACAGTCCTAGTTTCTGTAAAAGTCCATTCCTCTGCAGTCAATTCTTATTATATAACAATCAGTTGAGTGTTTCTTCTGTATATCAAACTCAGCTTTTAGAGAACCTTTTTCAGATGACTCTGAACAATAGTTATTTACTGGATGTGCCTTGGCAGCCTTCCTCTAAATCAGCACAAAGAAACAGTTGCTCTCTTTTCTCAGTATGGGCACTACTGTGCTTCAGTACCACATAGTCATTTTCCCTACTTAGTTTATATTGCTTTTGAATGAGTCCATGAATCCAGAACCTTCTACCCCTATTTCTTTCTGCAGCATCAGCATTTTAATCTATTGCACTGACAGTAATATGTTGGCTTTCATTCCAGGAGCCTGATTGTGAAAACCCCAGATGTATGAATGAGGGCAGTCACCTTGAGAAGTATCCCTGAAGTCTGGCAAGGCGAGGCTGCACAATCTGTGCTGTACCACAGTGGCTGAAGATTTTGGCTGCCATCCTCTGCAGGGAAATGCAGGTACAAAGATGCTAAAGGACACATCCCAGTTTTATAATTTCCTACATGCTGGAAGTAGGACAGGTAAGGACTCCTTCTAAAACAGGATCACTTTTAGCACTGATCTCTTTGAATCCTCCATAGTTTTAATCCTCGGCATCTCATAAATCCTTTATGTAGGACCCTGCCTTAGGAGACAAAGACATTATATCTGAAAGCAACTGAATCCAGGCTGGTGCCTGGCAACCCTTTTGAAGCAGTAAAAGCTTTCAGCTCAGTATCAGCTAGAAACAACTTGCAAACTTTAACTGCAAGGTAGCTGCGACATTCAATACTCAAGTATTGACTAGGATGGATTCATCCTACAGTGGGAGCTACACACTTTGAAACTACTCCTTTTTAGAAAATAGCCTAGCCCTGTCCAAAGCTCTAAAAGACAAGTATCATTATGCCCCAGGAAATTATTTAAGATGATCTGTTCTGCCTACTTTGATGCCTGTCCTTAGAGAATGGCAAGTTCTGTGTCCCAAAGGAAGCAAATGATTTGACTTTGAATGGGAGGCAGGACTTTCACACACACCCCCTGTGTCTGCTGCTGTCTGTAGGTGTCTGGTAGGTGTCTGGTTGAATGGGGGGGCATGGATGAAGATGAAGATGCAGGTGACCCTGCTAAGGCAGTCCACAGGGACACCATCTCCCATATTTTGTCTTTTTATAACACCTTGTTAGGGCCAAGATGCTTCAAACAGAAGGCATCTAAATAATCTCTCTGGATTTTCCTAAATCACATTAAAAACAAGAAATGCACTTATAAACAAAGCTGCTGGACAGACTAATTCCATTTTTCAAAAGTAAACATAAAACTGTAGATGATGCGGCTATGGAAATGGGAAGGATTTGTCTTTTCTCTCTGTTTTTGCTTTTCCTTATGCTTAACTGATTTCAATAATACAGTGAAAAGAAAAAATGGCTTTACATTTGTCTGGTATATGGTACTGGCTGGCTGTGACTTATACAGGCAGCATTAAAAATGATCATGAGCAGGGCAAAATTTACTATTGCCTTGAGCTTTTGCATGATGCATGTTTTACAACTATTTGATCCACATAGACAATTACCAAATGTTTTGGTAAATTGTGTATCATGTTTGTACAAAAAAAATGACCAGGCATAAACGAAAGAGGAGAATGAATTACATATAAAACAGACCGAGTTGCTGCAGTGGAATTTTCCAATGCAGCATGAAAATCCTATTAGGATATTTATAGGAGCTGAAATAATACAACTTGGAGAGTTTTCCACTGGGCAAAACAGTCATTAGCCTTGATTCCTCTTTTTCATGTACTTAACTTTGAGCAATCCCATTTCTGTTCTTCAAAGGAGGTGTTTTAACTTAAAGTATGGGAGCAGGAAGACTTGCATAACAAGGTTATAGTCTTTTAGGGTTTAGAGGGGGGTTTTGTTTGTCTAGATTATTTTTTATCATTGTTATTTTGTTTTGTTTTTCTAATGTTCTTAGTGCTTTGCTGACCTAGAAATTAATTCAAGGGACGAACAAAACTGAATAGTCTTGTTCAGTGAACCAGACTTGCATAAACTCATTTCATACAAGAAAGAGTTGAAGATTGTACAGTACACATGGATCTCCTAGATCTTTGTTTAAATATACTCTATGTTAATCACAGACTTTGAATTCCTTAATTTGAACTCATGCTAGATGATTGGACAAAGAAAATTGCTTTGTTTTGTGTTAATCCAGAGACATTTTTTGAAGCTGTCAGCATTTAATGACAAGTTTTACTCAGCAAAGAAGTTCTGAAAAGTTAAAACAACCAACAAAGTAAACAAATGCTTTTTTATTACTTTTTTTTTTTCATGGAGAACATTCTGTGCAATAGATGATGACAAAAGTCGACTTTAGAAGAAAGAAATATTTGACCATAAGTTTTAGACAGTTGTTGAATAATTTTTCCTACCCAGTGTTTTCTTACTTACATGTGAATTCTGATGATATTACATTTATTTCTACTGCTTTTGAGAAGCAGTTATACAATTGAATAGACAGTTCAAGAGTTTGTATTTTCCTCACATACAATTAAATGTTTTCAGAATTCCCAAGCATCAGAGGTCAGACTGTACATCAAAAATGCCAGCCATAAGGCATTGTGAAAAAGCCCATTTTTACAAGGCTCTCTTTTTTTTTTTTTTTTTTTTTTTTTAAAAAATATAAATTCTTTTAAATGATAA
>JANRGV010000001.1:114788148-114834151 GCA_024734035.1 Alethe castanea
GTTTTTGTTGCTGGTTTTTTTTTGTTGTTGTTGTTATTTATGTTGTTGTTGGGTTTTTATTTGTTGTTGTTTTTTGCTTTTAAAAAAACTCTATAAATAAATATTTCATATTTTGAAACTTTTGCCCTGGAAAAAGAAAATCCCAAAGTGGAATTTTTCTATGAATTTCCAGGAAGAACATGGATGTAGAATCTTAATTTTGACATAAAATGACAAGGTTTCATGCCTTTCCGCTTGGGAAGCTCCCACTATAAGTATACTTATCCTTTTCAGAAAAGGACTTAATAAGTAAAAGGACTTCATTGTTCACTTTTGCAACACTTTTTCAGGGAAACAGACTCGTTTCAAAACACGTACTGTTTCTGAAGAAATTCTTAGCTTTAAACTTTTTACACATACAAGATTCTTTTTTAGTTTTTTACAAATAAGGATTTTTAAGTTTTATGTTTACTTATCATTCTGCATAATTCTACTTCAGAATTGACAAAACTAATCTCTAGATTCATTTTGCTCGGTACAATGCAGGAACTTCAGGCATATATCCTTGTATGTGTGATTCAGGTGGGTGTCTACAGAGTACCTTGCTGCTTCACAGACAAGTCCCTGCTTTCACATACCTGCTTTTTCACAGCTGGGGCCTGGAAGTGTATAAGGGATGAATGGGATAGGAGGGTGGCACAGAACTTTTAGGGAAATTCAGAGATGGTGATGAAGATCTGAGAGGTAACAAATTCCTTCTGTCAAAAATATTTGTATCATGGAAGAACATGTCTTGCTATTCCTCTGAAACTACACTAAAGCCCACTGAGATGTCACCTCAAAATGATGGGAAAGTTCTTTGTCTCTATCACAATAGCTCTGAAGAAGCTATTGAATTTATTTTTTTTTTTTGTAAATAATAAGTGAAATTGCAGGAGGACTATAAAATGTCATGCTGTTCCTTCCAAAAGTGTTAGCGTGTAATGCCAGTAGATTTGGGTTTATTTAATTTTGTGATTAAAGTTTCTATTGATTCCCCTGAAGCATAGAATCCATCAATACCTTTGGTTTCAAAGGATCATTCAGTAGCACAGAAATAGAGGACTCAACATAGAAGCAGGTGCTTTCTTTAAAATTCATGAAACTCACAGTGAATCCCCTGAGCGTGCTGTCAACAATACTTTTCAATTGTGGGATTCAGCCTCTGTTGTCAAACTAAGTCACTTCAGTGCACCCTTGTTCTCATGTTGGTTCTTCTTAACCGGAAAAAAGGCTTGGTACAGAGTCAGTAGAAATTAATATTGTTGTATAGAAAGCTTTTAAGCCATCAAGTGTATTCCATGAGAAGTTAGTGCAAATCATGTATGTTTATCCCTTCTCTGCCACTGCAGTGTAGCAACAGCCACTGTCTCTGCTGCTGCTTGGCTGACTGCACCCAGGACAACTGGGAACCTGGAGTCTCCAGGAAGCTGTTCAGATCAAGGGGAATGGCTGGTAAGAAGCAGATCCTGTGGGGGTGGGGCAATGTTTTTTTGATGCCAGCTTCCCCTTTTTTATCATAAGACACAGCTGCACATTTGCAAGGAGCAGGGTCAAACAACAGTCCTATCCCTAGAGGGCTCTGTGGGCCATCAAGGGCTCCAAAGCACCCTCAGACACTTTCTGGGGACTCTCCATCAGACGACCACACGTGCCCCATGGTGTTGCATCAGAAACAAAGAATTTCCTCCCTGAGGAGGGATCTAGGCTTTCTCATGCCATCTTGAATGTATGTAACCTGACAAACTCTTGATCCCCATAATGGATCAGGACTGTGACCATTACTGCAGTGAAATAGAAACAATCAGGTCTTGTTGCTGGATCCATGAGTAGTGATATCTTTCCTCTCCAATATCTACTCTTATTCTTTCTTTCTCTTTGTTTTCCTTGAGTATTTTCTTTTTGGTATTTTTATATTTTTATTGAAAGGAACCAAGAGGGCCACATACTTCATTGCAATGCATTTAAATTATTTTAAAATAAATTTGCCTCATGTATACACTGGTCATTTAGTGTCATTTCATTCTAATTCACCCTGAGGGATTTATTAACAGAAATCTCTGTTACCCTGCTTCAGGGTGGGTTGTAGCAGCATGTAATGGCATATTGCCTGGGAGAGGGCAAGAGAGATCCTTTCATTGGCGCCTATGAGGAGAGATGGGAAGAATTGTAACCTCCCTAGGTTCATTGTGGATGATGAAACCAAAGCCCTGGCCGCTGGCAGACACATTTGTGACTTCTGTGATCTAGAAGGACATAAACCTGCTGGAGTGGGTGCAGAGGAGGAACACAAAAATGATCAGAAGGATAGGACCTCGCCAATCAAGACAGGCTGAGACGGTTGGGGGGTTTCAGCCTGGAGAAGAGGAGACTCTGGAGACACTTTATTTCTGCCTTTCAATACTTACAGGAGCTCATTAAAAAAAGGTGGAGAAAGGCTTTTTACTGGGCCTTGTAGTCATAGGACAAGGTGAAAATGTTCTAAAGCAAAAGAGGATCGATTTAGTTTAGATAAAAGCAAGAAATTCTTTGCCATGAGGTTGGGGAGGCACTGGAATGGATTACCCAGAGAAGCTATGGATATGGATACTCAAGGTCAATGAGGATGGAGCACAGAGCAATCTGCTATTGTGAAAGGTGTCCCTGTCCATGGAGGGAGGGGGAGTGGTGGTGTTGGAACTAAATTATCTTTAGAAGTCACTTCCAACACAAATTATTCTATGATTCTAGAAACCCATACAAATATTCAATTCATTTATGGTTAAGAACTTCAAATAAAGCCACTCATCCAACTTACACACATGTTTTTCCCTCAGGGCTTTTTGCATAGTAGCACATTTCAACAACAAACATATTGGCAGCCTTACATGGGGAAATCATTACAGCCCACTCACCCTTGAGTGCATGTGCATAATTCCTGGTGTGTCATGAGGAAAGACCATATAGGATTGGTGAATTAATAAATGACATAGGTAGAAAATGTTTTCACAGAAAATACAGCCCAAATCCCCTAGAGTACTTGAAATCTCTTTTGAGTAAACAGAGAAAGAGCCAAAGAAGGAATTGAATTCACAGAAGGAAACTCCAGATAAAAACGGAACAGAATTTACCTGAATTCATGTGTTAGTTTATTAGCATGAGTTTTTTTCAGGCAGGAAGGATGCTATCTAATAGCCTCTTTAACGAGCACCTCTCTGATCAGCTCCTGTTTCCACTTTAGAGAGAGACTCCACGTCTAAGTGGTTTGCAAAGGGTTAATCAATTATTAATAACATCTGAATGCATAATAGGCACAAGGGACCATGCTGCAGCTGGATGTAAACATGCCAAAATAAGGTGCTCATGTTAGGGAGGGATAAAAGCAACCTGTTGACCCATTGGACTGCTTACAGCCTGAAACAACTATGGAATTGTTAGCAAACCTTTGAATGTGTTTTGCAAGTAGATCCTTAGTAGAATATGTAATCCTTTTTTCTTTTGTTTTTGTCCATCCATTGCTTTTAAAATGGTAGCGCACTATAAGACAAGTTTGCAAAATCATAAGTGCAAAAACAACCAAGAGAGGGAATATTGAGTGTTTGCAGGAGGAGCTGAGCAAGTGTGCCATGTCCTGAGCTGGGAGCCCCAGCAGCATGGGAAGGCTTCTCCTCAGTAAAAGAAACATGCAAAAGAATTCAACAAACACAGATGAGCTTCATTCTTACTACAAGGGTGGCCATTACTTTTGACCCTAAGAGCCCAAATCTTTCTGTGGCTGGGAGCCATGAGGCACACACCTCAGAGACCCCAAAGGAAAGGGACCTCCAGGAGAGTTTCAGAGGCAGGAAACCCTGAGTGCTCCCCAGAGCCCCTCTGTCACAGCCCAGCCAGGGTGGTCTGCAGTGACTGCTGCCCCAGTGCCCCCCTCAGTGGCAATTTCACCTCCTTGCCTGTCACTGCCAGGGCTCTGCCTCCCACAGAAGGAGCTCCCTCACAGACCTGCCTGTGCCATTGCCCTGCTTCTTCCAGGCTGGACCACAGCAGGAGAGCCACATTCCCAGCACTTGCAAGCCTTGAGCCACTGCTGTTCTACTAGAACAAAAACAGAAAGTACATTGGACAAAAGGAAAACTGTGATTGCCTTGCTGACCTTAGCTGTTATCTCATGTAGTCTTTGTCAGTTTGTCCCATCTATCTGTTTCTTGCTATGTATAGATTAAATGACCTCTTGGGCAGAAATTCTGCTTTCACAGTGTGGTCATTGCAATCCCTAAACAAATGGATAAAAAACTAACACACATCCTTGTACATAAATAAATCTATCAAGAAGTCGCATCCACCACCTAACTGACTAGTACCCCAATCATCTAGTCTGGGAAAAAAATTAAACTCTTTAGGACTTTTTCCTGAGGTGTTTTGAGATACTATTTCTATTGTGGCTTTTAAAATGGATTGGTTGCATTCTCAGTTCATGTTCAAACCACCAACAACTAGTTAATAACATTATTATTATTATGGTCTTAAACCAGCATGTATTAGTGCACAAATGCACAGTCTGTTTTTAAGAATAGGCAGAACCTTTCCATGCTGCCAGGCTTAGTTTCAGATGTCTTAACCCCACATAAACCTCACCACTCTTCACTGGAACACCACAGAAACCCCTAACAGGCATTCAGGGAAACATTTATTCTTCCTTTCCACTTCCAGAATGTCTGATCATTCAGGATCCATCATAAGCATTTCCTGGCTGACTTTGCCTTGCACATGAACTGAGTTTTGACGGGCTTTTTCCCCTTCCCTTTTTTCCCCTGTTTTTTTATAAGCATCATTGCATTTTGTCAGCAAGCAACTTAGGCCAATCTCACAAATAGCTTAGTTTACAGCTCATGAAATTAGATGATATAAGGGACCACTCCAAGCAGGGTCAATTTAAACAGACAGCCAAGTCTGTAACCTCAAGGAACTTGGACTGGGTAGAGGGAAGGCACCAAGCAGTGTGGGCTGCCCAGGATTGCTGCCAGGTGGACTACAGATGTTCAGATTCAGTCCACTTGTATGGTGTTCATCTTGGGAGATGCTAATTTGGTTGTATGCATGCAGAAAATTAGCATGTGTATACACAATCACCCTGCAAAGGCCTCTCTCTGGCTCTGCTTTGTGAAACCCTGAGGTTTATAGGTAGAGTAAAATGGCTTTGTAGGAAGCCACAGCACTGCCTGTATCAGCCCTGAGTTTGAATTCGTTTAGTCAGCTATCCCAGAAAAAGCCCACAGTGTCCCTTGCTATAGATGGAAGCTGCACATGCAGCTGTGGTCACTGTCTTGCAGCTGTTAAATGAAGAAATACCATGTGAACACTTGGTCTGGTTTCAAAAGACCTAAAAACACTGGCCAAGAAAAATGGTACATCACGGTGCTGCTTGGCTATTTGCCAAGACAAAGAAACTTGGAGATTTCTAGGGACAAGAGGCCATGTGAAAGGAATTTTCCTCCTTTCAAAGGCACATCAAAATATACCGGAGGGGTTATTTATTTATTTATTTAGTGTGTGCTCTTGGCACAGGTTTGATTGATCACTAATGCAGTATCATCATTAAACTCATATTACTTAAAGACCAACCCACAAAACAAGGCAAATAGGACTGAGATGCAACATAGAAGAGAAAGGCAGAATTATTCATGCAAAGAATAAAAAGTAGATGGATAAGAGTCCCAAAAAAAAAAAAAATTAAAGATAAAAGTTTATAGGGAGGAAAGGATTAATCTGTGGTGGGAGCTCAAGAGAAAAAGCTATTGGAGAAAATTTTTTTTTCTGACTCAGGCTTAGACATTGGCGTGGGTATGTCCATAGGAGAAAACGGTGTGCTGTAGAGCAAAGGTTGATTCCTCCTCCACAACCTATCTCAAATCCCCAGTGCGTCAATATAGACACAAAGCTCTGCTAATGGCAAATATTAATTTGGAGATGGGCTTTCCTCACTGCCTGAACTAATGCATGTGTCCCCCCAAGGAGCTGCACCCCAACCTCCTTTCACTAGCTGCAAAAGAGTGACAATTCCAGTGCCTCATTTGCACCAGGATATGCAATCCCATGCATATCAGGAAACTGTCTTTAGAGTCAATTGAAAAATTCATTAGAAATGCAGAACAAAATAATAAGCCTTCTCATTGCTTTTGTTTGGCTGTTAACCATAAGGAGAGAGGGGGATGTTTACAAAGCCAGGCAAAGAGATACAGGACACCCAAAAAGAGATCAGGTCTTCTGGGGACAATTATATTTTCTTAATTCTAAAGCATCTTCTGTAGTTAGCTGTGCAAAATGTCTGGCTTGGGCCAGCTCCTGGGCTTGTTTATGTACTGGAGACTGGAGCCAACTCTCCTGACAGGAAATGAATGAGACTGCAAAGAGAGTATTTTGACAATACAATAGAAACTCATAAGTTCTGGTAACCACGCTATTTTATTGGGTTTTTTTTAATATTGATACTATATTAAAGGTCAAAGGTACATTAGATGGATATTGTTTTACTTTAATATTATGTGGTTCTTGCTGTCACAATGGGCACAGGCCATTTAACACTGGGCTTTGTCATGCAGGAGTCTAACCTGGGAGTCTGAATTGAGAGCAGGATATTTTTTCCAAGACTGCCTTAAAACAAGGGTACCTGCTCCAAACTGGCCATGGAGGGTGACTGCCCATGGCTGCTTGTTGCACAGACTAATGTTCTATTTTGGAGGGAATTTTCACTTTTCTCCTGCTGGATTCTCCTCTCTGTGTTGTACTGAGACCTCCGGCAGCCAGCAGGACTGGGGCCCAGGCAGCCTGTGAGAAACCTTCTCAGGAAGGGTAGAGTTTCCCAAGCAGCTCTTTTTCTACCTTTTCTTCCTTTGGGGAAGAATCAGTCATCTTTCTTCAACCTAAAAGGACAAATCTCTTGAATCTGAGTGTCCACACTAGAATGTAGCATTCAGGCTGTCAGACCAGGTGATCTAGAAAATTCACTCAATAATTTCCCAAAAAGAAGCATCACTTACTTTCTCTCTCTCTCTCTCTCTCTCTCTCACTAACAGTCATGTTTTCAACAACTTAATAATTCAGATTCATTTCTGAAACTTACAGTGTCTTAGAAAAACCCCTACACCATAAGTGTGCACCACTGTTTAAACAATTGCTAATGCTTTACCTCTTGCTTCTGTCATGAACTGGCTTTTCTTTGAATGCTGAAGATGTTCCTCAGTCTTATTTTTTAACTTATCTCTATCATTTTCACTGGTAAGACCCCAGGGTGACCCCTCCAGAAGAAATGGTGTTGACTGTCTCTGCTGTTTCCTTGGCATTATGGTCTGAATTCCACATTGGCTCTGAATCAGCTATTCAAGGTCAGGAACAAGGACTACACAAGAAAATTATTGATATTAAACATTTTCCTTGGCTTTGGATGTGGAGGGATTTTACTTTCTGAAAACTAAATGTTGAGTCACTTTAACCTGGTGGGATTCCGTTGGGCCCAGAAAATTTTCCCTAAATTTGTTGTCCCAAAAGCTTTTTTACAGGAAGGATTAGTAATCTGAATCTTTCATTTTTAGCTATTTCACTTGCCTAACCTTAATTGCCCATAGCAGAGATCCAGGATGCAGAAGGAAACCTTTGGTAGCTTTCCTGAGAGAGCCTCAAGAAGAGAGAGCTGAGCTGTGCCCTGCAGCCACTGCCTGCTCCTGTAGGCTCCCAGATCAATGACTAAAAGGGTGCAAAGCCTGTTGGCCACCAGGGCAGCAGCATCTCTCCCCACTAATGAGGGTGACCTTTCCACCCACTGCTTCACATGACTGAAATCAGGGGAAAGCAGTTTACTCAGCCCAGAACTTATATAACTGGTGATGCTCAGGCTGAAATTCCTGCTCATGGTGTGATGAATGCGTTGTGGATCTATTTGAAAAATCGTAGAAATCAGACTGAAGATAAAAGGGCTGCAACTAAACCAGCTAGATCCTCTGTAGTTCCTGACAGATAGGTGAAGAATAATGATGTCTCCAAAGCGTCTGTCCTTCCGTTTGGAGAATTACACATTTAACTGTAAAAAATCACTGCTGTTGAGCCAAAGGTCCTGCTGCTTACACCATTTACAAAGGCCCTTAAAATTATGGACGAGAACACAGTTCTGTGAAGAAAGGGAGACTGCTGTGTGGGTTGAAGGGTAACATTTAAAAGCTTTGCTCATCCCAAAGCAGCCGCATCACTTCTCATTGGCCGTTATACTCAAGCTTAAAAAGGGACCTTGAGATATTAATTATGTATCCAACTAGCTATTTAATCAATCCATTCAGTACTAAACTTATATAGTAGCTGATATATTTATGGAGTACAGTAAATATTTTAAATAAAAATGAAGGGGAAATTTTGTGCCACTTTTATATTACCTTATGCAACAAAAATGTATCTTCAAAGAAAATAAATCAGTTAAAAGTGTTACATTAAGTTACAAACTGAAATGCAAGTTTTTTTCCTATGTAGGCCTATTGCTTTCACTTGAAATACAAATGAGAATTTTATTTATTATAAATGCAAAATGCAAAATAAAAATGGGATTTAAGAAAAATTGTTCCTTTACCGTTTTTAATCCATGAAGTCACCATTTTTTAAAGGTAAATTTTAAAAGGAATTTTTCTATAACTTGCCTTTCAGAAGTTGTCTTTTTAAATTTTCCAGAAATAGCATATAGCCTTAGTGTGCCTAACTGGTAAAACACATCATGATGATTTTTCCCTTCCGATACTTTAAAAAAAAAGCCTGCATGAATACACAATGCAAAAGACCCAAATTTCTTTAACCCAAATCCAGTAATATCTGGAACTATACAAACAATAAATGGCTTTTTGAGAACTGCTAGAAAAGTTCACTTTTTTTGTTCTATAGTGTGAAGCTCCCACAAATGGTAATTTAGAAACATATAAGGAATTGAAAGAGGCACTATACTTTAACAGCAGTGCCTTTATTTGTTACCCTTGGGATCTATGAATCTCAGCAGCCTTATACACTTCAAGTTTTCTACATATGGTAAACCTGTGTCTGACCTTATTGGTCCATGAATAATGAGGATACATAGCATTTTTCCCTTTAAAATTCAAATCTTCTAGGAGTTCAACATAACAATGTGTTCAGGGCACTGGACTACATTAAGGGTTGTCTTCAGGTGAATGTGTAAAAATATATCCTTATTTTAGTTAGGGAAAAAATCTACTGTTTGATGAAAGTATGTCCTAAAACTTATTGTTAAAAAACAACCCTAAATGAACAATTCAGAACAGAAACTTTTCTTGGATCAAGGAGAATAGGAATAGGATTTTGAATTAGGTGTTGGCATTTGATGCATATTTCTCAGAGTGACTGGAGGAGCCAAAAGCCAGCTTCACTTTAATCTACCATTGCACAGCCAGAAGGTCCCTTGAAATAATGATCAGAAGCAAAGCTCTACTCCCCACACTTGGTTTAGTCCCACTTCCTTCTAGAGAGCTTTCTCTGACCAATACCTACTGAGATGTTTCTGATAAACTCAGAAACTGCAAACATAAACTGATAGACTATAACTTATACTATTAGAATATTTTTGATAAGAGGATGGTGTCCTCCTGTATTTCCAAGACTTTCCTACTGGCCATTATGTGTTTTTCAAACTTTTGGTGAACTTCTTTCTCAATAAATCTTACATTTAAATAAAGTGCATTCTGGTAGCTTTTCTCTCCCCAGATGTCTCAGACTTTGGGGCTTTTCAAGGACAGCAGAACACATCAGTCTCTTTCTGAATCTGCCTCCCACCCTGAGGACATACTGATTTCCCATCTTTCATTGATTATCTTGCCCTCAGACAGTTCCCCCAAGGTAAGAACCATTGAAGGTGGTCTTTACTGCCCCTGATCTGAATGAGGTATGCCTCGGATCTTCAAGCAGATACCTCATCTACTGTAATACCCAGTGAGGTAGGAATTTTAGACCAACACACCTAGAATCCATAGCTTCTCTGCACACTGTATCTATTTTACATTTATACTTGGTATCTCAGACTTCATTCTAGTGATTTATAAATCACAGGGAAATTTGGAGCCATTGAGGAGCTAATAGGTTACAAGGATACTTCTCAGAAGTTATCATCAGCTTTGGGCCCCAGAGCCCCAACTACAGAAAAATTTCACAATAATTTGTCTGGCTGCACTTAGGATGGCTACAGGGGTCTCCTGAAAAATTATTAATTAGGTATAGCCAAAATCTCTGGCAATCTCAGACAGATAGCACTGATGTGGATGTGTAAATGAAATGTAGGGTATATAGCTTCCATAAAAGAAAATCAATTAAACAGTTGTGATTTTTTTTTCTGCCCAGTGAAATCCAGAAAAAAAAACTAAAACAAAGTAAATCAAAACAAACAGAAATTCAACTGTAAATCCATATTACAACATGCCTCCTGAGGGAGAAAATATAGCACTAGTGTGCAGTGGTGCCACCAAGAAGAGATTATGATTGCAACACTCTTGTTGTATGGAGCAGTGAGATGGAAAAGCCAGCAATTCCAGGATTATCAGTACCAAAGAACTTTGACAGCTTCACCAAAGGGTTTCTGAACCCCCACGTAAAAAGATGAAATCACATCACACACCACACCATCTTCAAGGGTCGAGCATCAGCCAATGGGGAGGTGTTACCTCCTAAAACTAGAGCCTTAATATGGTTTACCTCAAACACTTATTTGTCTTCATCTTCTATAAAAGCAAAGCAAACTAAAGACAGCTGACAGCCCTAATTAAAATAATCATATAAATATAAATTTATAATTAACAACCATTTAAATATAAATTTAAAATAAACTTTTAAAATTCTATATGTATAGATCTACATTTACATATAGTTATATACATTGTATATATATATAAATTTTAAAATTCTAACATATATATTCTATACTCTATAAAACTCTATTCTATATTATTTTAATATTCTATTCTATCATAAAAATTAAAATTAAGAGTATTATTTTTAGAAAGTAAAGTAACAATTATGCATGGTTTGGGAGCCTAAAACGGTTTTACCATTTTTTTTCTATTTTTTGTTCCAGGATGAAATAAAAATATCAATAACATGGATGAAAAATAAAATAAGAAAAACTCTCTGTACTTAAAATCTCTTTTTTTGAATGAATAATAAAAAAAATTCTGAAATCTGAAACATGGAATAGATAATGAAATAGCAGTTTTCGTTTTATAGCTGTTGCTAGATATAAGGATATTTTTCCTAAAATGCAGTTTACTTTCCAAGTTTCTTTATTCAAAACCTATTATGTTTTCTTCACCAGGCTTTGGACAACAAAAGAAAAGGAAAGCAAATAGCACAGTTGCTCTCACATAAACAGGCGCTTATGAAAAACACTGTATTTTTATTCTTTCTGCATTAATATGATACAGTGCTTTTCCTCTTTATACACATTTAAAAGGGAAAGTAAAGTCATGTCAGGGATTTCTTTTCCCTTTGGTGTGGAAAAGTGACAACACAACTGACAAGCAGAGCTCCACTACAGAGTTGATGGCAGTCAATTTGATACATATCTTAAAAATTTCTACCATAGCTCTTTTATCGAGAAGCCAGCCCTTCTATCTTCCTGCACTGGTGTATTTCCAACTTAAAAAAAAAAAATAATTCCAAAGTATTACAAAGGGTCCTATAATGACATTCATATGAACACTAAGAGTATAGTATAAACTCAGAAATATGAAGAATGTCCAATGTGTAAGCCTGTTCAATGGCATGCATGCTACAGTAACTTTAATTATATGTGTTGATTCAGAAAAATCGTTATGATAAAACAAAATGCTGTTGGGATTGAAGTAATTCCATGACATCTTTTAGATGTGTGTTAGTGGAGCCACTTCATCACAACTGGAGTAATTCTTAAGAGGAAAGTATCACAGATGGAGCTGACAGCAATGCTAGTTTACATAGCATAGTATAAAAAACTCTGTGTATGACAGTCTGAACTGGGGAAATGCTGATAAGAGGAATTGATTTTGTGTTAGTTATGTGAAGAACTTTGGGAGGACAAGCTTTGCAGGACTGGTCTGTAAATCACTAGAAAAAGAAGCAGTTAGCAAGCAATATTCCTTGTCTTCATATTTATGAAGTTATTTGTTTAATATTTTAG
This sequence comes from Alethe castanea, assembly GCA_024734035.1. Taxonomy (NCBI): domain Eukaryota; kingdom Metazoa; phylum Chordata; class Aves; order Passeriformes; family Muscicapidae; genus Alethe; species Alethe castanea. The sequence goes on from JANRGV010000001.1 coordinate 114,800,330, forward strand.
GGAATTCTGCAAATCAACAGACTGGTGTGGAACAGCTCTCCAAAGTCCTGTTTGAGATGAGTAAACAACTGTCTGAATATAGCTCCTGAGGTCTTTCTCTGTTCCTCTTTGCAAGAAGCATATGTATACTGAGACCAGGATTTTTCAGTGGTTTGAGAACCTAATGGAACTTAGACATTTATCTTTAGTCATTAGGTAGTGTATTTAGGTTAGGCACCCTGCTTGCATCTTTAAGTGTCAAAGTGTTTCTTGAAATGTGAAAATAATTCTGTGAAGATTTTTGAGGTGCAGGTTAGTGACGTTCAGTGAAATTATAAATTGATTTTGAAGCTCCTATCCATTTGTGCTGAACAAATTCATCCCATCAATATTTGTGGAATAAGAACCAAAAAAGGATATTTGGGTATTCATGTAACTTTGAAAAAAAAGCAAAAATGGGACAGCCTGTTTATGGAGTGTTATTTCTTGATATTAATCTCTTGTTCAGGTTACTAAAAATCATTCACATAAAAACTTGATGTCAAATTATTACACATACTCACATGCCTTCATTTATGGGCACTACTCTGCCACATACAAGTCTATCTCATGTTCCCTGTGATCTTTTGCCAGGGCAGGACAAATTTGTGTTGGTGCCTACTCACTCAGTGAGCGTCTGATCTGTGTATGAGCAGAAAATATTTGTCCTTAGGTGCTTCAACATGAATCTCTTTTCCCTTTGACTTGGTTACCAACTTATCTGTCCTTTGCTGTGAATGAATGGGCATATTTTCAGCTGGAATTAAATGAGCACAGGTACTATGAACCAAGAAAAAGATGTCTTAAAGTATGTTACTAATTATTTATAAACTTCATCAAAGGCTCAGTTTTCTTGCTGTGCAACTCATAATCCTTGTCTAGCCATGGCCATATCAATTTTTAACTTTTCCCTTTTTTTTATTCCATAATAGGCTTTTAGATAAAAATAATTGGGTACTTAAATATTTCTAAAGCTAGCAATTAAAAAATACTTTATTGCATAACCAATATATCTTGTGATGAATACATTATGGGAAAAGAAGACTGCCAAGCAGTTCACAAATTAGAATCCAAATACAAGTACCATGTTGTCTGCACACTCCTTAAAACAGCACAAACCTCTTTACTGTATTACTGAAGTCACTGATGAGACAATAGAAACATAGTTGTTCACTATGAATTCCGTGTTCTGTAAATCCCAACCAGAGGCAAAAATGGGTTTAAACTGGATAAGTCTCTGTAACAAAAATTTAGACCTGATTTCATATCAGTGGAACCAGTTCTGTGTCTACAATGAAGTTAAAGAACTGTGGTATTCTACATGAAATAGACCTACTCCTTGTGGGTCCCTCCCAACTCCATATATTTTGTTATGCTATGACAAGCACATTTGTTAGTTTTGAGTCCACCAGTTGTATCATTATATATGCATAGTTATATGCAGCATAAGCTCCTGACCTGTAATGATTGGGTTATTTCAAACTTTTGTTAAGAACAAAACTTACCCATCAGTGGTCTAAATTGCTATCAGAATGAAAGAGTAATTTGTGATAGGAAAGGATTTTGAAACAAGGTGAACTCACTCACTCTCTCACCTTCTGTAAATTGCAGTGGAACACTTACAACAGACCTGACTATCTGAGGACACAGTAAGGATTTGTGGGAAATAATTAGTAATATGAAATATTCAGACTACATAATTCCCACTTAAAATACCTCAGGTGGTCTGCAAAAGTTTTTGGAAAGGCTAACAGCTGAGGGCAGTTTTCATTTAACCAAGACTGCACTACCCAGGGCTCTGTAAAAGGGCCTTGATATGTAAAAGACTAGCCATATTCAGTCTTATGATAAGAATATTCAAATGCACTGCAAAGATGGGGCATGACTCTATATCATAGTTGCAAGAGCACCCAGCAGGTCAAAACTTGAGTCTCACAACTGCTTTCAGGATTACTAATGCATTTTTTACCACGTGTGGTACATAATAGATAGGAGCTGTCTTTGAAGCCTGGTCTAGCCTCCTGTTCCTGGGCCCTATGTTTCCTGACCCGATGACTCTTATTTTCTGTGGAGCAGATTTGGCTGAACAGAGAGGATAGAGTGTGTTCCCCTGCAGTATTCTCCTCCCTTCAGCATTACCCCAGCAGTAGCTCTGTTTAGCCTGATAACACTGCTGGGTGATGACTCTTCAGGAAAAAAGAGGAACAAGCCTCGCTGCCTTCACTTGGGCATAAACCATAAGGCTAGGCTGTGAAAGAAGAGCTAAAATCAGCCCTGCCTCCCCGATCCTTCATTGCAATTGCAAAAGTCACTTTTTGGACTGAAAACCAGTGTCACCCTACCCTCAGGAGGGTAGATGGAAGTACCTCTCCACAGCTCTGAAAAAGAGGAAAAACACACCCTTTTGCTCAGAATTTTGAGCTGGCAGACTTTGAGCACCACACATTACACAGTCTGTATGTGTATGTGATATTGTATCTTCTCTGCTTAGCTTTATGGGTTGGTTTGGTCTGTTCCAATACTCTATGTCCTCCTGTGCACTGCCTAGTGACCTTAAGTCCTGTTGGGCAGAAATAATCAAAATACGAGAAAGATAGATGTATTATCTGAGTTAGCAGCCAGAGCCACATCCCCAAGAAGCAGCATAATCCCAGCTCCTGTGAATTCACTAGGACTGACTTCATGAGGTTACTTCAAACACCAGCGATGGTGCTGTCCCATACACCTAAAGCATCTGGCTAAGCTGATGCAGTTGGTACTTTAAGAAAAATAAAGTTGGAGGTAACACTTAGGTTTTACTTAAAGTGCAAAGAACACTGAAAAATAAATACCTATCACGTAAAAAGGCTAACTTCTGGAAAACTTGCTCTTTTCTTATGTAAAACATGGGATGGCTATTAGATTTTCCTGATCTCCTTATAAAAAGAGTGGCCTGCTTAGCTAGACACAACCTATCTGGGTTAGAATTGATTTGTGGATATGCCTACTAATCTTCAGAGATAAAATTCTGAGGCAAAAAGATTTATGTGAAAAAGGAGAACCCGTTAATACAAATATATCAGGACTTCAATATTTCACAAGAGAAAAATTTTCTGGGTTCATTAGAGGTTTTTATTATGTCTTCAGCTTATTTTCCAAAGGCTAAACACAGCTTCAGGTGCTGTTTTGGAGGAAAGGCAGTGCAATGCTGTCAGAAGGACTTCCAGTATGACGAATAAAATTTTGGCAGAATAGGCAATTACTCCCGGAACAGCCTTGCTAAACATCCTGACACAAAAACATTCTTTCTTGCATTTAAATATGGTTTGGTTTCCTCAGGTATTACTCATCATTTCTCCATGCATGTAGTGATCTTATTTGAAATTATAACATTTGAAATTATAACATTTACTATAAAATATTATTTCATCTCACTAAAATATATATATGAACTCTTCATAGTCAGTCATATGAAGGATTATGATTAGAAATTAAAACACATCTTTTCATTATTAGAATCAGTAGATTCTAATTCTTGAGTACTTACCAACTATGCGACATTTTTTTTTAATGACTGGGGGAAAGAGTTTTTAAGGACTGGGAACAGAGTGCTCTGAGGAATCTTCTGGATATCATTTTCTTTCAAAGTTTCTTAGTCAAGGTATTTAGTGCATTTGATACAGTTTATGAAGAATTAAGACAGTATTGCTGGCTGCCCATTTACATATTTCTTGACTGAAAAACCTTGAGGTAGAAGGTTATGCTAGTAGAAGATCTGGCACAAATTATTTTGACTTGAGTGAATAATTGGTGTGAATTCGTGGATGGAGTGTGATATGATGGTCTCCCCTCTGTATCTGCTTGGTGTGTTCCAGTTTCATTTCTTGATGTGAGATAGAAAATAAGAACTATTCCAAAATCCTCTAAGAAAAAGCCAGAGAATTTCCATCAGAATAAAAATTTGATTATGTGAATTAAATTTTACAGATTCAAAATATGGATAGTTATCTGGACTGTTAGGAACATAACATACTCTTGGGACATGGTGGGTAAATGAACAGTTTGCACATGCATATATGTATTTTGTTTGGTTTGGGATTTTTTATGTAACTGAACTGTTGCCATTTCATGAGTAAAATTTTTTTTCATTCTTTTATCTTTAGGTGTCTTTGTGGTTTTGAGATTGGAAACAATTTCCATCTAACTGTGAAGCTGAGTTATAAATAACTAAAGATCCAGTAACTATTTTTTTTTAATTAAAGACTCATATGTAGACATGTCCAGTGGAAAACCCCAGGCTTTAAATAAAATATTTAACAATAAGTAATTCTTTATGCTTCTGATTCTTTGTACAAGATAGCCAATTAGGCCTCTTGTCTGTATCCAAATGACGCAATTTTGAATGCTAGAATATTACCTTACTTCCTGATGACTGAGAGTGAATTTTCAAAGTGGGGCATGATATACAAGGATGCAAATCCTGTTAGTAGCTAATGGGATTTTTCTGCATCTCCTGTTTGCCACACTGAGAGACCCAGCCTTGAGATTTTCAGTATCTGCACTTGCCCAGAGATGACATCTTGCAAATACTGACCCTTCTCAATTGGCCAAATGACCTGTGTTTGATGGGTTAAACCCATAATTACTGAATTGATTTTTTAGATATCTAGTGCTGTTTCCTAATTCTTTCTTGTTTTCTACCCTTATTCCTCTCCCATAAGAAAATGAGACACCTTCACGCATCACTATGAACATCTTCAAAGAAAATGGGATACTGACATATCAACTTGAGTCATTTCTAATTTCCCTGGGAAAAGAAACTCAGGATATGCATGCATACATACTTCTCTCCAAGAATACAAGCCATCCTATTCAAATAGGTGGGATAGGGGAGCATAACTAAATGTGTAGAAAGGAACAGACAGCATTTCAAACCCTTAAAATAATTCCTGTCATGATAGACCTGACATACTTTACTAATCTGGTTGCTTACCACAGGTATTTTCATTCTGTATTAAATTCTGTATGTGTGACTCCAGCAGATGCTACTGAAAATTGGCTAAGGCAATTAACTGTTAGCATCTATGTCTTCAGTGTCATCCTTAAACATTTTCTGTTTCTCATTCTTCTAATTCTTGATTCCTTTACCACAGGAATCTTGAATCTCTTATTTCTTGAGAAAACACCACATCACAATAAAACCTTGATGAAATTCTGATGAAAACTGAGTTTCCAGCACAGGAAGGACATTGACCTGTTGGAATGAGACCAGGGGAGGCCACAAAGGTAATTAAAGGGTTGAAATATTCCCTCCTATGAAGACAGGTTGAGAGAATTGGGATTGTTCAGCCTGGAGGAGAGAAGGCTTCAGGGTGACCTAACTAAGGCCTTCCAGTACCTGAAGGGAGTTTACAAGAAAAATACAGAGAGGTTTTGCAAAGTGACAGGACAAGGAGGAATGGTTTAAACTGAAAGAGAGTAGGTTTTGATCAGATATCAGAACGAAATTTTTTACTTTGAGGGTGGTGAAGCAGAGGAACAGGTTGTGCAGAGAAGTTGTGGATGTCCCATCTGTGGGCATATACAAGGCCAGACTGGATGGGGTTCAGAGCAAGCTGGTCTAGTGGAAGGTGTCTCTGCCTGAGGCAGAGGGATTGGAACTAGATGATCTTTAGGGTCTCTCCCAACCCCAGCCATTCTATTGGTTCTATTAAATACTTCTGGTTAAATAACTGTGGTTGTCACAAACCTCCATTTTTTAAGTTGGTAAATATTAGGTCACTCTTTCCATCAGCAAAATGATTGTGCTGACACACACACTTATTTTTAAGTTCATTTAAACTCTTACAGAGGCTGAGCTGAAGAAAAGAAAAATAGTTGGGGGAAATGGTTTCAAACACTATAGACGGTTTCTGATCAGTCCTGTTCAGTTCTGAGGTCTCAGCCAAATAACCAGACACTGTTTCATGGTTAGACATCCTCCTATTACTGTATAGCTTGTCAGCGTTCCACTTGATATCAGTACCTCAAAGTTTCAGGCTGAACTCTGCCTCTTTGGGCACAAATTTATGGTGATCACAAGTAACTCCTCTGAACTTCAGTCAAAGAACCATAATGGTTTAAAAAGAATGCTTTTCTGAAGAAGAACCAAGGTCTTTGAATAATTATTTGACTGCAAAAAGTAGAAATGAATCATCTGCCCAAATTCCACAGCATAATACTAGAGTAGATATAATTTGAACCACAGTTTAAAATGTGGTTTCTTTCATGTACCATTCAAAAGACTTTGGAGGGACCTAAAAATTACTTTTTTCAATTATAATATTCTGGTCTTCACTGTGTAATTATAAATTATTGAGAAGATTTTCACTGGCATGAAAGAATATTTCTCGTTCACTGGACACCTCTGCTGCTCTACAATGACTCAGGCAAGCACTGCTTTCCGGAGCTGTGCAGTGCCTGGTGTGATTTAGGACACCACAGCAGTGTGTGAGCTGGAAGTTTGGGAGCATGGAGTAACATGGAGACACCACTGCAAGCTGAATAAAAAGCAGACTCAATTATTGTTGACAGATTATTTTATTATGCAGATGGCACATTATCTTAATAAGGAACTTTTTTAACAGAAAGTAACTGCCACTTTATTAACCAGGACAAGACTCAAACTAGCAGATACCCTGTCTGAAACTGCTTCCTAAATCTTCTTTAGTCTGAAAATTCTCTGTGCCTGTCCAAAGGGCTTAGCTTCTCTAGAAGTTTCAGCTAGGTTTTCATCTCTCATCTCAGAGCACTTAAGATGTTAATGTACTGTATGACTAGTTTAAGAAAGAGCTGAAATTAAAAATATTTTACCATTTGAGTGACAATTAGAGAAAGAAAATGACAGTGCTTCATTGTGTATTGGTACCTGTTATGACACCTGACTTGTTATGTTATATCTATAGAAAGCAATTTTTCAAAGTGCTTCGACTCATAAATTGTTGACTGAAAGTTGCACTCCAGCTCTTTCAGAAGGGCACACAGATACCAGATTCCAGCTATGTTGTGAACTCAGGAAAAGTGCAAGAGTGATCCTTGACTATAACAGACTTTCTGTGTTTTCTGGTATTGTCTAGTAACAATAACAAAATCAATACTTTAAAAAAGGACATCTTAAACCTCTTCCAGAACACCAAAATCAAAACAAAGGAGAGGATCCATAAAGTCAAATAAAAAAGGCAAAGTGAAAGAAACATGTCATAACAGTGTAGTTTTCCCAAATCCTCCACTCAAGGCGTAAATTGCCAATCTGACACAACTGCCAGTCTCAGCTCCTCCAGTTAACAATTATTTTAGTCATAAAAATATTCCTTCTTCAAAGGAATTAGAAAGATGGACTCTCTCTCTATATATATGTGCGTATGTATATTCTGCCCCCAAAACAATCTGTGACCCTTAAGAATATAAGAAATATTTTTTAAGCTTTATTAATGCCAGTATGGTGGTAAAAATATACTTGTGACATGTTGGAAAAATACTTTTTTACTTATTCTATGGATTTTTTTTTTAAGCCCGTCTTTATGGGAAGATATATTTTAAATTCTAGGGAAACATTTTAAGAGCAGGGTTAGTTATAAATTGAACTGACTGCCCAAGGTGGTTGCACTTTTAGGAAGAGACAGGCTTAGCAAAGTTAAGTCTTCTCATATGTAGAAGCATTGAGTACAAAAATCCCTTAAGTCTTTCTTGCTATTGCTATATTATTTAAACTACTATTGAGATTTAGTTGAAAATTATTCGGTAATAGATTTTTTTCCTAAGTGTTATGAACTGTTGGCTAGTAGGACAGGTACAGAGTGTTTTGAGAACTCAGCCCTATCTAAGCTCCAGTATCTTTGGAGCACTGTATGTCCAAGTCTCTTAAGTTCTCTCAATATTTCTTGAGAAAATCAGCTGAGCTAGACTTCTTATTTTTTTAAATTTATTCCTAAGTGGGTAGTCTCAGAAAGCTGCTCCGAAAATTGCAGAGATCTTGATACCTGATTGTTTGCATAAAAACAACTACACCCAATTAAAGTGGATCTGGTTACCTGTGCAAACATGAACTGCTAATTTGTTCTGGGGTATTAAATCTAACAAGGCTGGCATCATAACTTAAAAACAAACTGTTTATCTATGCCTTACAGACTGATGGGTAGGGAGCCACTGGCTGCTTTTAGATAGTAGTCTCTTTTTGCAAACTGGAAGATACAGCAGTGGGCCATGACCAAAGGGCCAAAACAAGGCCTAGAACTCATAGAAGAAGTTCTAGATCTCCAAAGAACAAATTTATTTAGGTAAATGTTGTACAGTTTAGACAGATGGAAGACTTGCTTTTTTTTTTTTTTTTCCCTAAGAGCTTCAAGATGTTCCTCTGAGAAACAGACATTTTCTTGTGAACCCTAAAATTGTGCTTAGCTGAGATTCTCCATCCTGCAGGGAAAGTGCTCATGTATGATGATTGTGATGATAGCAGGAAGGAACATGTGAATACACATTATTCCCTCAAAATGAGAGTGGGTTGTTGGAGGTTGTTGGATGGATGAAGTTTTTTATAAACTTTAACACTCGTATGTGGTCACTGTGTTTAGCCTCTGCTTATGAGGCTGGATAGGAAAAAATAAAAGATTGTCGTTTGCTGAAGATCATATTTAAAGAAAAAAAATAATTCTCAAATAAGTTCTACTTTGCCTATTATAATTGTAGAAAAATACATCTTGTCTTTGATATGGCTCATTTCAAATAATAAATAGATATTTTTCTCTGGAGATCAAGTCAATATACAGTTTCCTTTAGTTGTACAATTTAAAAAATGTCATGCTATGAGAGTTATAGCATTCCTAATTTTCCACAGTCCTGGCAGATATTGATCGTGCACATATCGATATTTACATGAATGTAATCAAGCAAATGTAGTAGCTGACTAGTATTTCTTACTGACCATGTCCCATGCATATGTTACATGAAGTATGTGAATTGCTTCTATGGTTAATCTGACCATAACGATTTTTGTTGTGTAGTTCTGTGAAGAGTGAAACATGGCTTCTGAGGTGAAAAAAAATGAATCCAGGATTAAAAACCCTGGACAGCTCCAGAGAAAAATCCCATCTTCATCCATACAGCAGGAGGAGCCCCAGCAGTCCAAAATGTCTGTGTACAGTGTGCTTTGTGAGGAAGGGGCTGTGTGCTGCCAACTGAGTAACTCTGCAGAGCAGGCACACCTCACTGAGACTTCTAGCAATGAAAGGTAGAAATACTACTTGGGTTGGCTTCCTAAGTAATGGCTTCATGTTCTGAGTCTCAGATCAGCATTGTAGAACAATCCGTGAGTATTTGTCAAAACTACTGATCCTAGTTCAGGTAGTTTCATGGAAGCAGAGCATCCACTTTGTAAGCTTCCAGCTTTCCAGATGCTATAAAGGAAAGCAAATTGAATCAAGAAGTTCAAAAATACCATAAGGTGGGAAATCCTTCATTTACACCATTTTTTACTGCTTGCAATGTTATTTGTTAGAAATCCACTCTAATTCAGAAAATTCATATGCAGAGTAGCTGTGGCTGTAGTCAAGATTATAAAAGCTCAAAAATGTCTTTGAATATCAGTCTAACTGCCTTTCATACAGGCCTGTCAATTAATGGACTGTAAAAATGCACAGTTGTTTCATGAAGAACATGTCTTATGAAGTTTAAATGTTTTGCAGAAATAAGAACATCTCAAAGTATTTTTCATGTCACTTTGCTGTGATGATCAGTAAACACCCTTCAAGAAACCTGTAAATGTTTCAAAAAATAAAGACTATTTTGCATCACAAACTGTAATTACTTTAATTATAGGATAATTATATAAATAATGTGTTTGAACACAGCATTCATTTTTTCTTTGTTTTCTAAATATTATCATGTTTCTATATTTTCTGACGTGTAAACAGGAAACATTCAAGTTTAGATGAAGAGCAGGTGAACTGCCTGCAATACAAACTGAGAAAATGAAATTATGATTAAGCTATTGAAAACTACAAACTGATAGATAATTTTTAAGTAAGCAGGTGTACTTAGCTATCACAACTTCAAAATGGGAAACATATTCAAATTAAGTTCTAAACCTCTGTATAATAAGAGGTCTGGTCAATCATTGACAACCATGACAGAAAGTTCTTCATACGGTTAGAAATCCATATTTTACTCCCAATGTGTCAATAGAAGGGTAAAATACCTCCAGAGATTTTCATTAGAGAAATGGTTTGGGGTTACATTACTATAAATATACATCTCTATATATGAACTGTTTCATTATATGAAGGACCAGGATAAATAAATATCAATGCCCAGTTAATGAGAGGGGATACAGATGCCTTGTTTGGTTTTGCTTTGTTTTAGACATTCCATTTTTAACCTTGACTTTTAATGATCCATATACTACCTAGTATGTTAGGTGTGCAAATGTCACATACTGTGAAAGCCACAGTCCTTAACATCATTATAGTGGGTAAATTCACTTAATGCACAGCATGTAAGTGGATAAATTTAGAGGTTTAGTTTCACAGGCCTAATAGTGATTGATAAGTGAACTCCAAATGATCTAAAGCAGAAATAGATAAACTTTGTTTACCTGCATTTAGCTGCAGCTATCCTATGAGCTCAATGTACAACAGAACTTATATATACTGCTGTTTTAGGCTGTCCTGTATAATACAGTAAATACTCAGATGACTCTTACACAGTGATGCCAAAATTCTCTGCAATCAGTTCCCACTGATATTCAAATTGCTCATATTCCCCTAGATTTTGAAATGGGGTCTCACTGGTTGTTCTGAAAAATCAAACTGTCTACATAGTATGCTCAATATCAACGTACTTTCCTAGAAAATGAAAAAATTCTGATCAGTGCTAAGAAACATGAAATTTTGTTTAAATAAATTAATTCATCCAGCTAGTGAGTAGATGTTAACACTACCAGGATAGCTACAGTCCTTATGTTATCTTGTTCTTTAATGGCATAAAAAATATTTTATAATGCAATTGCAAATGTGCTACGTATATGTATATTGGCCTTTATTTCTAAACTGAGAAAACACAATTTTGCTACTGCTGTCAATATCCTTATGAGTTATAGGTATATATGCTTCTGGATACATTTTTGTGAACTCAATTCTATCCTAGATGCAAAACTGGGGTAATATTATTGAAAGTCTTTTACGTATTGGCAGAGAAGTCACTTCCAAGTGGATAAAGTCACAGGTCACATTCAAATGGAAAAGATTCTGGCTCAAATTCTGAGCCATAAATGATGATTTATTGCTTATTACCAATGTTTGGAAATCTTAACACCAAAACATATTCCTTGATACATTCTGTTTTATTAACATTTCTTCAGATTCACAGGGGCTTCTGCACAGTCACACCAATGCAAGTTTCTGCAAATCTCTGCAGAGATCACAGTTAGATCCCACAGTGACAAATCTTTAATGTATGCTCCAGAACTGACAGCAGACCTCAAACCAGCCTTCCTTTACTGCACAAAGGAGGGGTTTCTTCACTTGTGAATGGAAGCAGTTCATGCTTTATGGAGAAAAGACTGCCATACTCCAGGCATGCTTTTGCAGTTCATTTGCATGTGTCCTCCTGCTAAGACTCTTAAAACCTGGATGCAATCAGAGTAATTTTCCTTACTTTTCATTTTAGGAAAACATGGGAAAATGCAGAACGGGTCAAGCAGGGGACTTCCTTGGCCTTTTGGAACATGCCCAGCTACTGAAGGCACTGGTTTATACTATGTGGCCTAGCTGGCATAAACAAATATTTACAGTTTATGCAGCAAAGAAGGCAACCATCTATGGCATCCTTCTGCTGCTCTGGATGTACAGCTGCCCATGCTTCAGCACGATAAACTCCAGTATTGCCACTAACACACAAGATAAAACAGAGAAAGAACAGATCCGTTGCAACAGCAACAAGAATCTATTCAGTAGCTGAGGTCACTTATGAGTAGAAAGCACAGAGAAATAAATATCATAAGAATGGCACTTAGAAAGTGCACACAAGAAAGGATAAGATAGACTTACTTATATTTAATGGGACTTTGTAGACTTCTGTGGCCTGATTGCAGTGATATGGTGTGTAAATTATATAATTTCATTGGATTAAAAGGAGTTCCTCTTTTATCTGGAGTTAGCCAGCAATAGCTTTGAAATCACCAGATTGTACCACTATTTATCAGGAAAATTCTTATACTAAGCATCTGAGTTTATCCCTTCAGGCATAGTTAGGCCATATGTAGTCACAACATTTCAAATTTTGCTTGGAGCATAAATACAACGCTAGACAATGGAAAGAGAGTTTTTATACATCCTTACAATTTATGTTTTAGCATATAATGAGCAAGTGTTCCCATGCATGATGATTAGGTGCTTATTTCCTCTGCAAGCCAATGGTCATGGATTTTCTCATCTTAAACTGTGTACTTTCATTTCCTCTCTTGCTCTTCGTATTCACCTCTGCATTGTTAAACAATTAAGTAGTAGAAGCTGTTAATATTATGTTAAAAAATTCATCTTATTTCACGGGGTTTTTCCAGTCTTGTTACACTGTTTTCATGTGAAAACATGGATGAAAACACTTAGCAAAACAAAAGACATGCAAAATATCAGAAGTAGGACATTTGTAGATAATCTTCAAAACCTATTGCCATATGAATTCAAGAATGAAAACCATCAACACGTTGTAGCTTCTAAGAGTTTTTTTCTTGTATATATATAAACATTTGTTCTGCTTTAAAGAATTGATGTGTATGAAGCATTTCTCAATAAAAAGCATCAAAATCATGCATGAAAGGTCACTGTGAGCTCTCTTAAATGCATGGTACATCTGCTACATGAAATTAGGAAAGCTAGAACGATAAGCAGTTTCCTTTAATGGGAAAAAATTGGCAATTTCTCCAACAAATAGCTCTGTATGATGGCAGTAGAGCTCAGAGAGGGGGGAAAATTGAGGAGAATTACACTGCAGAACCAACATCTTTTCCAACCCTATGAAAAAGAGCTGTTCATTAGACCAATTATTCTCACTGGGTCTGACAAGTGTATATCCATGCTAAAGATTTTTTTTCCTTCAGATATAGGTAACAGGTGAATTGTTTACCATTTGCATACCTTCACTTAGTATTACCATCCTTGCTTTTTCTTTAAAAACACTTACTACAGGGTAAATGCAATGTAGCAAGCTGTATATAAAGCTGAAAAAATTCTGCTCTTAGTTTGTTTTTTGATGGTCAAAAAACTACTTTAAAAATCAGTGTTGTTCTGAAAAATATGTTAATAAATTATTGGGTGCTCACCTTATGTATGACAATAACACTGTATAGTCACAGGTAAAGCAAAAGGCTTTTCACCAGGATATTAGTAGACATCATGCAATGATAACAGCAGATGTTCTCTTCCTCTGGCCCTAGATTTGATTATGTTTATAGCCTCTCATACCTACAGATCTCCAGATGTGACCAAAAAATACGAATTCTCTTTGTCAATGAATAATGGCAATATCTGTTTAGGCAATGCTAAAAACTCTTGCCATTTCTTATTCCAACAGTTCTGAGTTAACTAGACTTCCTGGCTCATGTGAAACATCATCTTTGGATTTGCCAGTTGGAAGAGGAATCTCAGAACATCTCAATGTAGCTGTTCTAGAAAAGGAACTGCATAATGCATCATGATCAGCTTTCTCATGAAAATAATTAAATATAACTGGTTGAAACCATATCTTCCACTGTCATTTTTATTTAATAGAATTGCATCTAATTCAAGCTGGGCCTCCAAAAATCACATAATTCATAGATGATGGTAAGGTCTTGGAGAGCTTCAAGGTAAATCCTGTATCTTTATATTTTGCTCAGTTTTTTCAGAACATCTTTAGATTTAACCACTTTCTTTTCAGATGTAGTATATAATTTGGCCATGACTTACTGGAGCCTGATTTGGAGTAAATAATCCATTCAACATATTAATGCATTGTATAATGGAACTACCTTAATGCAGGGAATTCTGGTCTTTCAAAATGATGATGCATAGAGTGCTGAAATATAGTTAAAGGATGGAAAAATTATTCTTTGGTTTGAATTCAGACAAAAATGGTCAATTTAAACGTGTAACTAGAAGTATGGTATGGGGTCACATTCTCAGCTCTCGAACCATTCAATCAACAAAATGGTGTTTTTGCTAAAATAGTACAAGAAAATGCCAGCTGGTGAGTGCGACCCAAGATGAGATCATGGAAACAAGAAGTTACAGCTTCTTACAGAGAAAACAAGCCAAGGAAGCATTTACAAGCAAGTGGTTTTAATAAAACACATAGAGGTGCTAATCCTTATCCCACAAAAGACAGTAGCAATTCTACAGCCACCTGTAGATTGCCCAGTTAATCCTGATAAGGCATGCAGAAGTAGTATTTAAATAAAGGGAATTATGACACTTAAATTAAGTATTTTTTGTCAAAATACTCATTTACTACTGCTATTGGGAAGCCTAAATTAAACTGGCTCTTCGTTCATGACATTCACAAACCTCTCTTGATTGGTGTCAATACATGAGTATTTTATGTCTTTGATAATTGGTTTAGCTGACTGATTTTTAGTCACTCTGCTGTTCAGGAACTGCACATTTTGATCAATCATTATTTGTGGGACATTGTTGATCATACAGTATATTTTCTGCTTCCTGATTAGCTGACTGAAACTTTAACAAAAGATAATGAGTTATGACTAACAAATGAACAGTGAGTAATGAACAATGCATTCAAACACAATTTTGGACAATATCACAGAATTGTAGACTGTGTTTTGAATACTGTGAATATTGGGCAACAAATATTTGGAAATACCTTCTGTTATGTTGGTAAGAGTAGCAGTAAATCTATGGTCAGTAATATGTGACTGAATTGCAAGTGTATTTGTCACATCTTTCCAACAACTCTAATTCTGAAGCAGATACATAAACTAATGCAACCTCTTTAAAAGATGTAGAGAAGCTCAAATTGGGAGTGTTTCTAAATAAAATGCTGAGCATCCTTCTTAGTTGGTTCTTTTACATCTAAAGACTCCCATAATTATTCATTTTCAAGACTCAATAAAAAATAAATGTCCGCCTGTGAATAACATCAAAATCAATTTTTAAGAATGACACATAACCCATTAGTTTTTAACAAAGGTTACAGCTTCTGTATTGGCTTCAGTGTTCTCAGATTATAGTGGTGACATTCTGGTATGTTTGCAGTAAATACCGAATAAAGAGCTCTTTTTGCTACAGTAGTTAGCTGCTTGCAAAATCTAATTAAGGCTTCATACTCCTTAACCATTAACATTATTCATTTAATAAGCACTAAATTAGGTAGACATATGTGTCATACATTATCAGGAAATCAAGCACAGAAGGTCGTGACTTTTATGTCACTTTCTGTGACATTTGAGTTACAAAGACTAAATCCCGTATACTCAATTATCTTTCCCCTGCTTTTTAGGGCCAAGCAAATCTAAGAGATTCTAAAGTAAACTTATTGGGGTGCCCTGCGTGAAGGCTGAAATTAGAGAGGGATTAACTTTCACTGAAAACAAAACTAACTTGAGCATTGTGTTCCTGTACAGGATCAACCAGAGAAACAGATGCAGAACTTGCTGCAGTTTCAAAAAACCCATTAACAGGTAGTGAAATTCCTTCTGTTCCTAGCTATTCATCATGAAAGATGCTATACCTGTATTCTCTGCATTTTTTTAATTTTACCTCATGGGTGCTGCTCTGAAATCCAGCTGTTATAAGTCAGAAGGAACCTCGAGGCACACATAGAGAAATTTCTCTCATTGGAGTGGGAGCTGCGTGTTCATTTATTCAGGAGGTGAATTTGGATAGCACTATTGCAAGAGTGAAGTCAGAATTTTAAACAAACCCTTCCAGTGGCTGCATTTGTTGTGCTGGGCTTCAGGTGGAGTTCATTCCTGCTCTTCACATTCTCTGATGTTTAAAATGGTCCCTAGAAAGATAAATCAGTTTCTCTTTTAATATAAAAAGTTAATACAAACACCAGATAACTTTCAGAGACTTCAAAGGAAAATGATAAAAAATGCTTTGCAGACATAGAAGAAAACAATCCTCAGCGCTCTTCATCCTCTCCTCATTTCCTCAGCTCCACAATGAACAGGCATGTTTAAGTAAATTTGGCTGAAAAAGCCCAACTGAATCTTCAGAAAGCATTTTATGTTCAATTCAGTGCTGGAAAAAATAAGAATGGACATTTTTCTAATCTCAGCATCAAAGCAAGTACTCAACTGCTTCTGAAATGTAATCCTGGAATTCCATGAATATAAATACCACTGGTAAAACACTCATATTTTGAAAGCAGAATTGAATGGGGCTTTCTTTATCTAATTTAAAAATAAAAATTATTTTTGGCACAATCATGCAGTTCCCAAACAAGGAAAATGAACATCCACCATGATGCAATACTTCTGTGTTTAACCAAATCACCTGCCTCACATGTATCTCTCATTGTAGAATTTATCACTCAGTTTCTTAGGCCCACTTCCCTATTACAGCAAGTATTTTGCATTTTTCAGCAAGGTACAGTTAGTAGTGTATTTCTAAAGTGGTCCAAGAGCTTCAGCCAGCATAAAGCAATCAACTCTTAAGATGACACAGTATTTAAAAGAAAAAAAAAAAAAAGAGTCAAATTATTTTATGACTCAAAATGGGACTTGGGTTAACCAGTCTTTTCATAAATTCAGTTTCTGTTTGCAAGCAGGAACAAAGACTTTTAGAAAGCAAAGTGGGGCCTCTAATGTATCTCCTTAGTAACTAGAAATCACCCTGATTTTGGATCCATGCTACATTCTGAGGCTCACCCATTTTCTGCATGTAGCCTGAGTGTTCTCCCCACTCCCAGAAACTTTCTTCTCTGAATTGTCTTAGGGCCAAAGACCTGCAGGTGGGGAGAAAGCAGTTACTGACACTCTTTTTCCTTACATCTTTTAGTAAATCTGAAATTACAAATTACACCCATTATCCATTGCTATTATTTTCTGAGCTGTGCTCGTCTTTTCTCAGGTCATCACACAGCTCCAGTCACCCAAGAGGAGCAGGAATTTCTAGGAAAAAAATCCTGAGAAAGCACAAGCAACAATTTTTCCTTCACTCTGGCAAACTCTGGCAGCAGTCTAGAGAGACCTGTGACTATGTCTGTGTGCTGTTTATGTGTGGTGGGCTGACCATGGCTAGACAGCAGGGACCCACCAAGCCACTCTATCTCTCCCCCTTCCCAGCTGAATAGCAGAGAGAAAATAAGACAAAAAATGGTTTGTAATTTGAGATAGGGTGGTTTACTAAAGCAAAAGCCAAAGTTTGCACACACATAAGTAAAGAGAAAAACTAATATTTTTATCCTCTACTTCCCACCAGCAAGTGATGTTTGGCCACTTCCCGAGGCAGAGCTTCAGCGTGCCTGGCAGTTCCTCCAGAAGGCAAACATTGTAAATAACAAATGCCCCCCCTTCCTGTTCTCCTATCCCTTTAGCTGTTTTGTTTGAGTTGATGTCATCTAGCATGGAGTATCCCTTTGGTTAATTTGGGTCAGCTGGCCTAGTTGTGTCCCTCCTCAGCATCTTGTCCAATGCCAACCTGCTGGTGGGGTGCAGAAGGTTGAGCAAACAGCGCTGATGCTGTGCCAGCTGCTCAGCAGCAGCCAAAATACTGATGTGTCATCAACACCTTTCCAGCTACCAATGCAAAGAACGGCACTGTGAGGGCTGCTGGGGGAAAGTGAGCTCCATCTCAGCCAGATACAATGCAAAGTGGTGCTGCTGAATAGCTTAAAAATAGGCAAATGCTTGTACAGCTCTGCCTGGTGTCCCACACAGAAGGGAAGTTGCAAATTGCTCAGATGGAGGAGCTCTCTACTGTACTGTGCTTTGCAAAGAGGAGATGTAGGAGAAAGGGGTATAGCTGGAACTCTCAACCATTTGTTTTGAAGCAGCCAGAGGACAAAATCAGTGAAAAAGTAACCCAAATGTTAAAAATCCTGCAAAAATCCACTCCCTATCCCTAGTATTTCTCCCTTCTGTCTCCAGACATTTGCTGAGTTTTGCCCCATTTTTAGCATGCCAACAATAATTTTCCCATGCAGAAGAGTTATGATGCCCCATTTTATTAATCTAATTACTTAATTAAATTAAGATGTGATCCTTACACCTGAAAATACATTGCCTTTATGGTACAGCTCCCCACAGAGTCTCACAGGGCCCTACATACATAATTTGCATTAGCAGCAATGGTCATTACCTGCTCCAATGTCTCACAGATTAATGGAAACTAGATTCCTGCATGCCTCAGCAACTTCCTACAAAATTCTGGTTTCCAGTGATGCAAGGATGCTTGGAGCTCTGGCCACTCATGGAGTAGCTTTTGCAATGAGGCCAATGCTGGTGGCCCTTTCTGACACACACAGACCTGTGAATGGACATGTAGAAGCAATTTCAGCTGCTTTGATTCTGTTCATTAGCTTTTCACGTATGCATTTGTAAATACATGTACCTACATGTACCTGCATATTTACGTACTTACATCTCTGATCATACATTCGTGCATGGATATATATATATATATATATATATGTATGTATGTATGTATGTATGTATCTATATGAACCCACATATTATATATTCATAGTCACTGTGACCATTAGCTTAGTTCAAAGAATGAAACTTTCACTGATGTTCTGGTCTGACATCTCCTAATGACATATTCATGCATAACTGAGTAGAGAAATCAATAACTAAGTCATGACTTACATTTAAATACACATCTCTTTGTATCTTCTTTAAAACTGATTTTTTTAAAAAACCTTGATGTAAATATCATCTTCCTGCATTTTCTTGGTTGCCAATGTGTACTGAACTTGCTGAACATTAGTCATATTGGCAGTATTGAGTGCATTTGCTCCCATATGTTTTATGTAATATGCAGTCCTGAGCCTGACAAATATTTGTGATGGAGACCATCTAGCAATTTCAGATATTTCAGGTTCATACCAAATAATTAGGTAAAAGTACTAGATTGAGGAAACAGTTGGAAAACTCAATTTGAGCAATGGTGGATGAATAAAAAGGTAATAAGAGGCTGAGGTCTAATTATGAAAGCAAATACATAAGACTTTCTTTTCCTCTAGACTTTTTCAGTCTAAACTGTGTGACCAGGGAACAGCTCTCAGCTCAAAGGTCCTGCTCTGCACTTCAGCTGCATCCCAGGTGGGTATTGGGATGGCTCTAACTTGTGCACTGCTCCCTCTGTCCTGCTCTTCTGAAAGAGGAAAACTGAAAGCCAGACAACAGAAATGTGAAGCTTTCACAGGAAACTCTTGGTCCCCAATACTGCTGAGCAGTACCAGATATATAAAATACTGTTGCTTTCCATTCTTGTATGTCTCAAGAGAGATGTTTTACACACAAGAATCTCAACAATTGAAGAATTTGTCTGAGATTCACATGGTGACATGCTTTGCTTTTCACAGTAGCTCACTCTTTTTTGGTGCAATAATCTTTTGCTGTTTTTGAAAGAACAATATATGTTTTTCAGGAGAAATAAATACCTCTAGCTACTGTCCTTATTTTTTTTTATTTGTTAGTTAAAAAACTATTTGCCATTCCAAAACTTAAATTGAGGAAAGGGATATTGCTATACATTTCCCCCCACATTTTGAGAAATATCTATGCTTTGATGTAAAGTGACACCTGACAAGAAACCACTGTCATGTCAAGATGCACTTTCTACAGATCTCCTGAAAAGCCCCAGAAAAACAAACTCAAATTTGGAAAAATTACCTGCCTTTGAAAAGCATACCTTACAGTCTCTTTTGAGAGAATTCCTGAAGATTTCCCCTTTAATAAGTTTTGGAGTAGCTGTAAAAAACTACATATGATGCAAACTATATATGCTTCATCACTGCAAACCATCTGAATTTTGAAGATCGAAATCTGGCAGAGAAAGGCTGGGAATGTCTCTAAAGACCATATTAAGTGGAGCACAGACTCATAGCATCACACAGTTTCATTCAGAAGAGACTTTTAAAGAATATCTCCTCCACTTCCTCCTGCAATAAACAGAGACGTCTTCAGCTAGGTTGCTCAGAGACCCATCCAACCTGACCTTGAATTTTTCCAGGGATGGACCAAATACCACCTCAGAAGATAGCTTAGATCAGTAAATAAGGTGTTCAGCTCTGATCAAACTCACTCCATTAGCTGAAAGACAGTTCTTGAATATTCATACCTCATTTTGCACAGTGTTCTTGTAATCTCTAGTAAAGATAGCATCTGAGGTTGGTGATGAAAAAGTGCTCAATTAAAAGCAAAGTTATAGTAACTCAAAGTGGCTAAATAAGTAGACTCTATTCTGTTATGAAGAATTAACTTTTTGCAACAAACACCTCTTTCATATTTCCATTGTGAAATCAAAATATAATTGCACAGTATCATAGTGACCTCCATAAATAGTGTGCTGCATCACCTAAGATTTAAGGACATGAGAGTTCTAGTGAAATTAAATTCTAAGTGCTTTTTCAACACTTATCAAATAAGAAATTTATAATGGGGTATGGCCAATGCATTCTTGCTGCTCAGACTCTTTGCCCAGCAAATCACACAATAATTTTTTCCACACTGTGATTAACTTAAAAATAAGCTGCAGCACTGAAAAATATATATGAATTCTTACGCTTTATAAAGAATTCCTTCAGAAAATTCTGGCATTTCTGACATGATGTAATCCTTTCATTGGCTGCAAGTGAACAATGGCAGACAAAATGTACCACAGGCATTTTTGTGCTATGCCAAAATAACAAACAAGGCTGTGACTCGCTATACTGAATATGAGCTTCCAGTAAGTGTTGTTAATAAGTCAGTAAAGCCTCTGTGGTATTGCAGTATCAACAAGAATTCAAGGGGTAAAATGCATGAGATAATATCAGTCTATCATGTTTTTTACACTCTTGGGTGAGAAAAGTCTTGGCCTGCTCATGCCCCCCAGAGCTGGAGTTATCAGCATTCCGCTTCTCACCTCCAAGGTCAGGATTAATTTCCTTTTTTCAATACTTTTACCTATGAAGAATGAACTAAATAAATGGAATCGACAGATAAAGTATTTTATGAATAAATTAGGAAGTCTTTCCCTCCTGTCATTGTCACCTCTTGAAGTGACAGATTAGCTGCTGATCCGAAATCTATCAAGTGAATTCTTGAGTTAACGCCCTCCTGCTCTCCCAGGAGAAAACCTTAGCTAAATAAAAAACACCTATAAAAAGATCTTTCTCACAGAAAGCTAAAGATGCTGAATCTTTTAGCTGCAGGTCTCACTCCACCACACAGATTCAAACCTTATATAGGCATTTGCTCCTGTGAGCAGTAACACTTTTCCTTTCAGAAAAGCAGGATTTGCAAAGCCTGACAGACTCTACAGACCTCCTTATTATTTGACATTCACCAAGTTTTAACTAAGATCTGAATCTATGTGGTTTATTCACACAGAGTGTGCCTTTGGTCTTTATTGCTAATTAATTCATTTTGCAAACTCATCTGCCTAATGTTTAAAGTTGTTTTACAAACAGGAGGTTCAAAGTTGATGCTGCCTCTTCATCTTCAGTGTACCTAGCTTGGTCTACGTGTTGTGGCACATATGGAATGTAGCATCATTCATTGATCTAACACACTCAGAACGTGTAGACACTAGGGAACAAATTAAGGGCAAAATCCTCCTCTCAGATCTGTTGTGCATGGATCAGAGATAAGCAGTACAAATTAGAGCTTTTCTCAGCTGCAATGCACAAATGTTGCTTCATGAGTTCCCCTCTAGGCTTCAAAAAGAAGTTGTGCTGTTTGTGCAATAACATCCTCTTTGGGCCAGGCTAATCTCCAAGGGTGTGTGGTCTGGCCAAAAAAAGACCATTTTATCTTTCAGGTCTTTGCTCCCATTAGACATGTGCACACACACACTTTACTGAACATGAGATCAAATCAATACAAGCAGGCCTGCTCAGGAATGAAACATGAGCACTCAATAAAATAAATTAAGAAGGAAATATGTGTACAGTCCCCAGCCTAATGAAGAATTCAAATTGCCTCAGAGTGTTTTTACAGGTTTACACATAGAACTTGTTTAATTTTCTGTTAATTCCCTGTGTTGTGTGCTTATTGCAGTTTATTTTAACTCTAATTAAAATAAAATATTAGACAAGGTTTCTGTGTTTATCCTTCATCAGTGTAGCCAGGAGAAAGCCAGTGCATGGGTTAATGATGGATTTTCACCTCCCTTTAATGTTCACAGTGGTTGTGAATTTAGATTTCTGTGTGACCAAAAGGAAAGTTGTACTACATGCTGAACTACATGTGAATCACGTCTGCTCTTGGTCCCAAATGCTGCCTCATACTCAGCTGGTCACTGAGGTAGGTTCTCATCAGAGATCCAGGGCATGACTATTCCTAGTGAGACAAATGCTGTGATATTTGTACCCATGATAGGTGTAACATGTTCAGTTGTGTCAGCCACAATATTGTTTCGCACATATTGGGGGGAGCAATCTTGTGTTTGTCTTTGAAATAAGATGCTCTGAAACGATCAAATCTATTGAATCCATTTCCAGATCCTGCATCAGCGATTGGTACACTGCTAGGGAGGCGTTCACAGTGTTTATGCTCCAGTAATCTGTTCCCAGGAAGAGATCCATCATTTCAGTGCTCTGAGGCATCTGGGCTCCAAGCTCCAGGAGGGATATGGGACTGCTCCCTTGGAAATGGGTTTGATCGATATAGTGCCTAAGATATGGGAATAGTGACCGCTCCAGTTCCTAAAGAAAATTCTCCAGCTCCTGTGAATATTAAGATCTGCTGAAAATCAGATCATAAATCCAAGGATATGTACAAAGTAGGCTTTACACTACTGCCTGCCTTAAGCAAAAGGCATTTCTTCTTGCCTCTTTGAATACTCCTCATTGAAATCGTCACAACTACTCTGGCTTCTTGGCTTGTAAATGTAGGTGAAATTAATTTGGATTCTAAGGTTTGTATCTTTTGTATTTACAAAAAACCCAAAGCCAGTATTTATTTTTAACATGTCACTATTTTCCTGTATTGTCAATAGAAGATTTTTAAATACTAAGTCTGCTACATTCCTCTTTTTCAGCTTCTTTCAGCTTCTGAAAATCTTTTTTCCACCGGGACAAGTGCATGACTAGATAGTATTTTGATGCCTTTGCATGATGAAATGCTCCTTAGCTGAGAACAGAAATACACCCTTATCTTCTGACGTTGCTTATGAAAGAAATACAACCATCCCAAAAGATAGTGTCTTTTGTTTTTCTAAATTGCTTAGTTGAGAAAGAGACTTGTATATCAGTGATTCACTGATATACAAGTAAATGTCCCATCCTGGCATTTCTCTGCCTAGCTATCTCTCCAATTCTGGAAATTACTGATCCAAAAAACTAAAGGCGGGAGGCAGAGTTTCTGTGGGTGAAGCACGGCACTTCAGATATCATCACAGAGCCTATTCGCCAAATTACTGCAGATAAGAGACTTTTCTTTGCATAAAGGGCATTCACACTCTTCTCAGAATTGCATTTTTATCCCCAAAGACTGAACAGCCTGATTAGGAGTTCACTATTTGGCATACCAAAAAGGTGAGACATAGTCTCATATAAAAGTATTTGCTTCTAGAAATTTAGAGGGGTTTTTTTGGGTTTTTTTTTGTAAATATGCACTCAGATATTAGGTGAAGAACTACAGATTTTTCTTTGCCAGTTAACTGTTCATATCTGATGGTGATCTTTTCTAGCTCATACTTTTTGATACAAGAGTATTTTTGTTCAAAATGCAATTTGTAAATAAGTTCCACAAAATCCCCTGGCAAGGTGCCAGTGTCTGAATATTGAGTCTTCTCTACCCTGTTTTTATAACTGGAAATCAATAGGGTTTTATGTAATTTGAAATATTAAATTTTTCATAGAAAGCAAATGTTTTGAAAAGAGGGTGGCCTGAACACTGAAAAAGGATCTTCACCTGGCCATATTTTCAGTTATAAAAATTCACCAAACCCCCTTCAATTTGAATGTCAGTGGGTGAATAAGGCAATTTCTAAGCATTTTAAGAAGTTTTTAGAGTATAGAAAGCATTTCTAAGATGCTACAAGTGCAAAGTACATGTTTTTAAATAGTGAAATCAAGGGACATAGTCTCACTCCTGTTGTGTCCAGAGCAGCCCTCCTGTGTAAGGCAAGGTGGATGTGTATTTAAGTTGTCAAAGGGAGCTACACACCAATGAATGACAAAATTTGAGACTGAAAGGAAAACTAGTGAAAAAAAGGTGACCCCAAGTCTTTCCCAGTTCCAACAGTTTCTACAGGAATAAATTTCTGTACTCTTTGACTCTCTATACTGTCCGAGGTCCACTAAGGTCTATTGTAGCAGAAGGTCTCTACACCTAAATATTAGTTTTGAAGATGAAAACAAAATCAGCACCACATTTTTTTTTTCATCCTGTTCATAGGAGTAGGTTTTCAAAGACAAGAAAGATGCTGATATATGGTGATGAAGCTTTGGACCACTGTGCAGAACAAGCATGAAAAAATAAGCAACCATCAATGCTAGCAAAATAAGACCCTTAGGAATTATCTAAAGGTCATAGAAAATGAATAAGTATTAATGCACTTATCATGCAGAATCTGAGAAATGTGTTGTTATGACTGAAATATTATTCAAAGACAAGTATTGTAATTAAGGTTTTTCTTTACCCTAGGCAGTGATACAGAAATGCTGGGTTTATCCTCAGCCTTTAGCCAGCAAGAGTTTTTTCTTTCCCGCTTAATTCTACTGTGAGTTCTCAATGCAGTTACCCTTTGCAATTGAATGAGCAGCTAGTTAATACTTCAAAAGTGTGGCATTCCTGTAGCTAAGCATTTAATTTCCCCCCCTACCCCCCTTTTCTCTTACTTCCAGGTGCTTTCCTGGACTACAGTGCTTGCTAGTTTGTGTAACCCCGTGATGTCAGAAGGCTTAAGAGCCCCTAGAGCTAATACAAAATGTATGAGCCATATCTTGAAATTCCTGCTGTCGGAAGTGCCAGCTCGGAGGGGAGACAGGAAGCCTGAAGGGGAGAGGCAAAGAGAAGTCCCAAAGGAAAAAGAAATGGGGAGAGGCAGGGAAAGAAGAAAGACAGACAAGACAGCTGTGAGCATAAAGAGCGCAGGGGATAGGGAAGACTAAAAATGACTGGAGCTAAGGGCTCAGCTCAGCTCAGAGGTGCTGGCTGCAGGGAGGCAAATCTCTGCTGGCAGCGTTTGGAGGGGGCACTTGCAGCCAAGCACTGATATTAAGCAGGTGTCCATCCTTCTTCCCTTCCAGGACATCCACTTCTTTCAGAGGAGGAAGTCTGAGCCCACCAGGGGATGGTGTGAAACAGCTGCAGGCATCATGACTTCGAGATGTAGGGCCAGGATGGCGAGAAAAGGCACACAAAAGGCTGTCCCTGCCCACTCCCAGCTCATGCTCAGAGGTGGAAGTCACCTGGGTAACAGGGGCTGCAGGGCACACACAAGGGATGGGCCTTCTGACCCAAAAGCATCTGCAGCATGGTTGTATCAAACCATCCCATTTCGAATGACAGTGGGGACAAACAAGTGCTCATGGCTCTCTGCCCTAAGTTTGGCAAAATGATGTGGCACACACCTGGGGCTTGCAAGCCTCCAGCACAAACAGGACATCTCAGCCATAGGGCTGCACCTGGCAGGCTCTAGGGCTACCTTCTGTAATGTTTCCTGTTTTCATCAGTTTTGCCTGTCTTGTTATAGTGAGGCAATTAATACTGGTTACGTGTATGATGTGAGCTGTGGGAATGCTCATAGAATTACAGCAGTCTGGGCTAGAAAAAACCTCAAAGTTCACCTAGTTCCAACTTCCCAGCTGTGGGCAGGGACACCTTTCACTAGACCAGGTTGATCAGAGCCCCATCTAACCTGAGCTTGAACACTTGAAGTCATGGAGCATTCACAATTTCTTGGGCAACTTGTTCCAGTGCCTCACTACCCTTACAATGAATTACTTTTTCCTAATGTCTAAAAGATCTTCTGCCTTTTAGTTTGAAGCCATACCCTCTTATCCTGTTACTATATACTCTTGCAAGTATGTTGTGTTGGGGGATAGTGAAACTGTCAGGAATGTGCAGAGGCAGCATCAAAGCTCCGGTGTTTTTGAAGGTTTGCAGCATTCCACTTACTGAAGTTGAGATAAAGTTTGGAATTGTGCTGTTATAGCACAAATCTTCCAATGAGCAGCCACAGCAGAAATGCACACGTAGATGAAAACTCTTTCTGCACATATGTGTTTGGGCAAGAATTGCTTCTGTGTGGGATGTGCCTCTCTTTTACCACATTATCAGCAAAACTTGGGGATCACTTATATGAAAAAGAGAGGAAAAGTGAGACAGAGAGTAAAGTCTGTTAAATTGCTGATATGGGGGGCTGACACATTACAGGTGGATACCCAAAGTTCAGGTTTAGCTGTGTAAACACACTGTTGCCATTAGTCCTAGGAAGCTGACTTACTCCATTAGCACCTTCTTCTTTTGTTCACCCACTTTCTGGCCTGCTTTCTCCTCTGTTAGTTGAACATGCTCCTCAAGGGTGTTCTCAGGCCACAGTAGCAGAAGCTCTTGTATATTCAGACAAGCTTCTTTGGCCTGCTCTGTTTACTCCTAATTTCTGAGAAAAAAACAGAATATTTCAAAGTGGATGGACTATCCCCAGGTACCCTCTTCCATTTGTGATGGGACATCTGTCATCAGCTCCCCAGAGCAATGAGAAAACTGGGGGCCCTAAGGTGGTAGCAGGACTGTATCACAGGATTGCTATAGAGGAGCCAAGAACTGCAAGGTTTTCCAGGGCCACATGGAGATGTGTGACACCCACACATTGAGCAAAGAGGTGCCTGTGTGCACAGGGTGCTCCTTATCTGGGCTATGCTGGAGGCAAAGCACACTGGAGGAGGATGCTCTCTATCCAGCCTCATGTGGACTGGGTGATGCCCAGATTTGAAGGTGCTACAAGACCTGAATACTCTTACAGGTCTTGTTGCAAAACAATCAAAAAGCAAGGCCTCTGTCTTTCAGTGGCTTGTGAGGAGCTGTGCTGTGACAGTCTTGTGGAGGGGCAGAACTGTGGGGAGCAAACAGCAGAGTTTGCTTTGGATGGTACCATTTCTGCTCTTCATTGCAATAGGCCAGAAGGAGCCATTTGCTTTTCGGGCAGGAGTGATGTGATGCATGTAAACAGAAAACTCTTTTGCTTTGCCAAAGAACATGAAGCCCAAACTCTAAAAATGATGAGCACACTTTTTCATTCCAGTCTTTCTTGTCCCAGATTTGCTCAGCTGCTGTCTTTGGGATATATGATGCATGCCCTGCTACTCATGCATGCCCTGCTACTCCCTGAGCATCTGCTATGGGGGACTATGAGAGGCACAGAAATAGACTAAAGGGACCTCTAGTTTGAGTCAGTATGTTCTTATGAGGCAGCTCCTGCTTGCACTGTAGGTATTCCAGCATTTCTGCTGCCTGTACAGCAAAATGAGGGCTCAATTAGAGCATGAGAGAGTATATTGTGCTTGGTTGCCAAGACTAGTATAAGTACGAAGAGCACTAAGGGCACAACAGCACTGGCTGTACAAAATGCAAATCAGAACCCATTGCTGCTGAGGACCCTCTCAGTATCTCCTCTGGCTTTTAGCAAAGCTGGTGCTCATGCCACTGGTGTCCATGGCTACCACTCCTCATATGCTGTGCAACAGATGAATGTCTGCATTTTCATACAGATGTGCACCCTTTCCTCAAGATCTGTGGGTTCCCCCTGGTATCTGCATATCTCAGGATCAGCCACCTCTGGCTCCCCCAGGCTACATCTGTACTAATAAGGCAGACAGACACACAGCATCGCCATGAGTGCGTCCATACAGTCGAGTCACTGGCATCTCCTGCTGCTGTTTTGGTCAGATTCTCTCATCAGTAATGCTGGACACAGCTTGGAGGTAGCACAGGATTCCCAGGTGACAATCTGAGGCTGTTTTGGAGTGTAAGAAAACATACAGGGTTTTTTTTGTTGTTGTTTTTTTTGGTTTTTTTGCCTGGCTATTAAGGGAAAGAAAAAAATGCCCCAGCCCTTTTTACCTTACCTGCAAGAACATAGTCTGAGCCTGGATCTGAAAGAACAGTCAAATTAAT
This sequence comes from Alethe castanea, assembly GCA_024734035.1. Classification (NCBI taxonomy): domain Eukaryota; kingdom Metazoa; phylum Chordata; class Aves; order Passeriformes; family Muscicapidae; genus Alethe; species Alethe castanea. The sequence continues at coordinate 114,828,633 of JANRGV010000001.1, forward strand.
GGAGAAAAAAAAAAGGTAATCTGGATTCTCTGAATTTTACAACATATTACCCTGTAATGGTACATACATATTGCTTGGTCTCCAATATTGCACTGTAGAAGACACCATTGATCAGTCCAGAAGCTGGCAAAAAAGTGTGTGGATCTGGTAAGTATTAAGTTTTCAAAACACTGAAAGGCAGAGAGGAGGCATGTAGGTTAGGAAATAATTTCATGGAGTTAGAAATTGCCACTTAATCTAATCTCATAATCTGTAGACAAAACCTAAGGTCTACGTTTAATCACATGGTCCTAGCCATCCCAAGCCATTAAATTCTTCCAAAAAGACTACAGGCTATGGGTCCTTTCCAGAAGAACAAATCCTTAAAAATCCCAGTGTGCCATAGAAAGGGAGAACCTGGATGGGAAAGTGCACAGATAATCTGCAGAACAGAAGTTTGGTGTGAAGAAGCTGAGGCAGACGATGGGAAATTCACATATTTCAAAGTGGGAACCTAACAATGCAAAAAAAACTTTCTGCTTGCATAGTTGCAGTTATCCAGACCCATAGTTATCAAAGATGCCAGTCAGTTTTTTTCTTCATTCAGCAATTTCATTTTATGCAAGGTGGAAGTTTTGGTGTGAGACTGTACGTGCCTCCCATCAGCTGAGTTTTGTAGTCCCAAACTATCCTGTCTAGTTCAGATACATGCTCACCTGCTTCTGATTTCTGGGTCTTCAGCAGCTCCTCTCTTCAAGAGCAAGCATGGTACTTCCCAATACTGTATACTACGCTTTAAAAACAACATTGGGGATAAATACAGAGGTAATTCAGATTTCAGAAGGCTTCTGATCAACAGCAGTGCAGCATGCATGTGATGGCATCCCCAGAAGCCCAGCAGCTGGATGCTGCTGGAAACAGCACAAACAGGACATATTCAGCAACATTGGAAATGATCCTGCAAACATACTGCAGGCAGAGCTGCTGAGTCACAGACCAGCTGCACCCTAATAGCTCAAAAATCTGGATGCAGAGCTGATGATTACTGTCTGAAGCAGGACTGCCTGCTCAGGTAGAAAAGCAAACAAGAGAAAAACAGAAAGCCTGAGGAGTGAGACCACGTTGCTTCACCTCATTTAGGTGTGACATGAGCTAGTTCTTGGTGAACTGCAGCATCATACTATTCTGCTAAAATAGAGCCTTAAACTCCTTAACAGCGAAAAAAGGGGAAACACTGTCTTCCTATCCCATATGCATTACTATAAAGCAAAGACTGACTCCAAACAGCAAAAGAGAAAAAAGCTGATGAGATGCTGCTAGTTTAGCAACACTTTATATATAGATTTAGCCTAACACCCTATAGGAGTGTTATATCATGAGCAACATTTTTCCTCTGTGTCCTTACCTCACCACCTTAGCGAGGTGAAACTGACCTTTGCAGCTTGGTTGCTGGATTGTACCAGTTATAACCAAGGTCATGATATTTCTCCCAAACATCCTCAGTATTGATTCTTCATTTTGCTTTGTTTTGAAAACATGACACAATATAATGAAAACCAGGAGGGTGTCAGACAAAGCTGTTTGAAGCACGCAGTACTGCTGCTTTAAGAGACAGTGCAGTGCAGAGAATGAGCAGTGTGTACAAGTCTAGAATGAGCTGGGCTACAAATAATTTATTAAGGTTTTCTAGGAGATGGACAGGACATTTTCACCTAGACTGAAATGCGTGTCATCACATACAGCAAGAGGATAAACAGGCCAGGGCCACCTTGATGAAAATTGATGGTGACTTACACATCCTTATTCAAAACCAGTCATATCTCCATTAAGGCATCCTCAGACAGCAATTTTCAGAATAATCTTACATAACACTTTTGAAGCCTTCATAATCATTAGTTTGTGTTGATTGGAAAAAGGCTTTATTGTGCTGAGTCAGAGATTCCATGTTAGTCTGCTGAATAATAAGAAGGGAAACATTTTCAAGTCTGTCTTTTCATACTCACATGACTGTGTAGTCTATGAAATGTAGAGATTTTCTTGTGGAAGATCCCTGCTGTAGAAAGTCATCCTTTAAATTTTCACTGGCTGGTTTGGTCAGTTTAGGTATATTTTTTACTTGATTAACGATTTAATCTTATGGCAAAGTCTTCAAATTCAATCAATCCATAAGGAATATTGGGGATGGTGAGGGGTAAGGGGAAGTAATCTTAGATTACATTTTGCAAAGTTCATGCAATTCATGCCCCAATCCTCTCACAAAGGACTGACATTACTTTTTTGTTTCCCACTAAGAACAGTAAAGGCAACATCACAGCATCAGGATATATTTTTAATTACTGTTTCAGATAGACATTAGGCAACCAGGAGGAATTCAGACTGTCAGATTTTAGGGATATGGATTATAAATCTCTTCCAGCTCCTAGCCTTGCAGCATTTGTTGTTGTGGTCCAAATTTCTTGTCAATATTTATGATGTCATGAAAAGAGACAGCATGTTTGAAGCACACATGGCAAAAGATAATTTTCTTTAAAGTTAAATAGGCTGTCTTTACTTGCAGCACCTCTGAACTCCCATTTTACAGCACTGCACAGAGAAAGGGGAAGGTGGAATTCACCCTTTTGAAGTTTCAGTGTGGGAAGGGACATTTAGAAGTCAGCTTCTTCATATCTCTTCAAAGAAGAAGGTTCAGGTACACCTAACCCACCACACCTAAACCTAAATTGTCCTTAAAAATCTTCACTAATTGAAATCTGACCTGTATCTTGTTATCTTGCTATCTTGCTCTAATGCCTTCATAAATCTTGTGACTAGATTGCTCTCCCTTATATATAATTTAAATATAATTTGTTGAGAAGCAAGCTTATTTCTTCTGGGCTTTCCCCTCTTGGACTCAGGGGATGATAGACCATCTCCTTTTTTTAAAAAAAAAAACTTCTATGAGATCAGAGGTCATTATGAGCCTTCTTTCTTGCTTTTCCTTTTTATCAGAAGACATAAGGCTACTTCATTCAGCCTTGCCTCCTTGGCTGATCATTCCTGCTGCTTTCTTCTATCTCCACTTGGCATACATCTGTCTTTAAGTGCAATGCCCTAAATTGGATACAGTATTTCAACTGAGGCTTCTCCAGTGGCAAGTAGAGCAGAATAATTTCATTCCTCTGTCTTACAGCCAGCAGTGTTCTTAAAACATCCCTGAATGCAATTTGCTCTTTTGAAACAGCCTCATATGCAATTGTGGCACGTTATAAACTTGGAATTATTTTTCCACCCAGTTGCTACCAGGCCACTTAAAATCCTCATTCCCAGTTCCAAGGCTCCACTTGTCCTTTACAAATCTTTGGTTTTCTGCTTTCAAGCTACAGATACTTATCTGGCTTTGAAACTCTATGTAGTCTTTGAAATGCTGAACCTCTTAATTAATGTAGGTGCACTCCCTGCTCTACTGGCCACATCAGCAGTGAGAGTATTGAACAGAACGTGGTCAAAAGCAAATATGACTGCTTGAAGTGCCTCCCTGGGTTGACCACAAACTATTATTAACTACAGTTCATCTGAGACTTTTCACTGCATTCAAGTACTAAAAGGAAAGGGAGCTCCTTTCACAGCAATAAATAAATTATAACTTCAGTTTCAGTATGACTCAGTCAGACTTGCTACAGATGGAAGGAAATTTCAGCCAGGCAGTTGTATCTCAGGTTTCACTAATACAAGTAATATTTTGAATACATCTGCTGCGTCACTTCAGCAGAAGAAACATACTATTTTTATCTCTGGATAAACTGCACTAGTTTTAAAAGACATAAATGCTTTTAGACCTGTAACTGTTGGGAAAATGCATGGATTAATTTTTTGTGTCAGTGATCTTGAAAATCTGAACTTGGAAGAGCACTGGGAGGCAGTGAAGATATATGTAATGTAGTCTATCAGAGAGAGAAAGAGCATGCTTCCTCTTTCTTGAGAGGTACATTCAGAAGATTTTGTGAGACCCTGACTCTCAGTTCAAGGCACAATGAAATTAATTATTTTTTTGCAAATGAAAGTGTTGGTCATTGTTGGTGAATCCTTGACTCAGAAGAAAGGATAAGACCACAAACCAGCCACAAACAGATTGAGAATTTGAGGGTAAAAATCAAGGACAGGACCAAAAAAAGCTACCTTGTTGTGGTCTGCTACAGGTACCTGATATGGGGGAGTCTGTCAACAGAGTCTTCTTACTCCAGGTACAGGAGGCATCCTGCTCACAGCTCTCAGCTTGAGGGGACATTCTAACCACCCAGATGTCTCTTGGGGAAGCGACTCGAACATCTGTGGGCAATCGAGGCACTGTATGTGACAGGCCGCCCAGAGAAATTGTGCATTTCCCATCCCTGGAAGTGTTCAAGCGCAGTCTGGGAGCAGCTTTGACTAATCTGGTCTAGTGGAAAGTGTCCCTGACCATGGCAGAGGGCTAGAACTAGATGAGCTTTAAGGTTTCTTCCAACGCAAACCATTCTGTGATTCTATGATGATATATTGCTATATATATTGCCCCCTTCCTGATTGTGACTACAGGTTGAAGACAACATTTGTTAACATTGAGAAATTCCTACTCAGTGTTTAAGGGTATGGGGCAGTGTTAGGACACCTCAAAAGGTGCTACTTCCTTGGTAAGTTCTTCCTTGGTTCAGCAAGACCAGTCCTTCCTCACCCTGTCTTTTCCTAAAAATCCCTCCAAAGACATAGGTAAAATCTGTGGAACTGGAAACTAAGTATTGTTGAGTCTTATTCTAGTGAATATTTTGATTTACTCCGGAAGGGGCTCTGGAAATGCAGCTCTAAGACAGCGTATGCTTATGGAGAGGTAGTCCTTAAACAGTAGATTAAAGCATTGCCTTGTGTAATTTTTTCTCAGTACTGCCACTGCTCAAATCTGTAGACATTTCTGTCAACACCCTCCCTCCTGAACCATACAGTGAATGAAAACAATACAGTGACCCTGGCTGGCCAATCATCACTGTGGCAATCTTCAGTGAGTCTGAGGCTACCTTGCCTCCCACAGCACTTTATAAAAGCAGAGAATCACAGACAACAGAAACTGCTGCCCAGGTTTTTAAATGTCCACTCTTTAATCAATTCCTGGTTTTGAGTGTTCATTTTCAGGGAGCTGCTGATGCCCTCGTTTACCATTCGGTCCAATTGGCATTGATGCTTTCCAGTACATTACAAATTCAGGATGAAAGTACTTACTTAATCTGAGTACATAAAATCAGTCACCACTTCTGACCCTGGCACAAATAAGAAGTTGCATTATTATGAATCGTTGTGCTTGTAGTTAAAGGCAAGGGGAGCAACTTATTAACACAAAATCAGTGCCTCTTCAATGGTACTTGTAGGACTTGAAGTACTATCATCTAGAGCAGAGGTTAGACAGGTATCCATGCTGTAAAAGCCAAAAATGCAGAGGAAGTTGTGAGCATAGCCTTTCTCACTCTAAAGAAAGGGCTCACTCTTAGTTCAGGTAACCACACCAATATAAAGTATTTGATAGATAACCCAGGCTG